>CM052150.1:11407140-11452465 GCA_028455555.1 Augochlorella aurata | reverse complement strand
AGTTACCGAAGTAATTGTTTGATCTACTTAAAAATAGGTAAAACCATTAGCACATAACGCATAGCACGTTACTAAAAATCCTTCAGAAATGTTCCAAAATAAAAATATTCCGCCCCAATCACTCTCCAAGTAGAATACTTTTGTTTCGTTTTATACATTGGTTGGTCCAGAGACGGTACGTTTCGACTTTGAAACGACCAGCACGGTTTCGAATAAAATTGACCGGGTGAAACAATATTCCAGGGAATGCTGTTTATGAATAAACATTGGCGCAACGACGACCTCAGCATCGAGGTAAAAGAGGAGCTGCAGGCCATTGTCGAGGCACACAGCTGGTTCCGAGTTAGTTCACGCAGCTTCTCTCCCGGCTGGTTCTGGGTTCTGGCGTGGATATCGAGTATGCGAGCGCTTAGAAAGCCGCAGCCGGTATCTCTATAAACGGAAGCGACGATTCCACGGCCATTATTTGCCGACAGCGGGTTTCTTCTGGACTGGCAGTCCGGCTCGAGAGCACGTTGAGCACCATCGGCTGGATTTATTGACTTCTATCTGTGAATATTCCTTTCTAAGCACCGCAGGGACGTAACGTATACGCCGCGGTGCCACCGAGTGTCGCGTGTACGGACGTTATGCGCGTGTACCACCCGCGGGATGTATTATTTTAGCGATGGAACGAGCGGTTTCAAAGGAAACCACGCTCGCGGGCTCGCGTTTTGTAACGGTGCAACATTGCGGGGGCTTATTTGCAAGAATATAACAATCGCGGGGCCGGAGATGCTATTTCTCTCTGCACGGATTACTGGCGGTAGTAACAAAGTGAACGTATGCGGAAATGTGCTACTGTTAATAATAATATTTTTCAGCGTTCATTCTATTGGATGATCGAGAACACTGATTTATTGGCGGTTGATGCCTTGGTTTTAGAAGAATATTTTTGATATTTCTTACTACTAAATTGAGAGAATTACAGTTTGATGAACTACATTAAATGAACTACATAAATATTCTTGTAATATTCGCATCGTGATACAAGTAAAATACAAGTAAAAATTCCTTTCACAATTCATGAAATTATAGAAACGCTACAATAAGTTTGATAACTTATTTATACATTTATTACAAAAAAATGCATAACTTATTTATACATTTATTACAGAATAAAAGAAATATCGAATTTAACACTAGAAACGCCTCCACAAGAAATTTTTTGATAAACTTCTTCACTGAAGCATACGTTATAATAGAAATCATGCGAAATATGAATAAATTCAGTCTTACCATTGTTGTAAAACAAATTAACCGCGCATAAAATTGACAGTGTTAAATTACTGCACCAAGCGATTGAAGAATATATAAAAGTACAAAATCCCTCAAAATTCCTTGTTAGTTCTGTTAAACGACCGATCATTTTTGTTAGCGAACTGAACAATATTTTCGTACAAATGAAATTTAATTTTTAATGAATCTAAGTATGCAAAGTATGCCAATGTCGAATATCAAAAGAAAAATAAGCATCAGGGAGAACGAAAATTCTTCGCAAGGAATTATAGAGTAGTCGTTCACAAGGCATTGTATAAAATTGTCCGCTCACGTGATATTCCCCGAACCACTCCGCGCGCAGCCATCTCGCCATAATTCCGTGTCAAGTACACTGTAATTATACCATCGCGTACGCGTCGCTCTATGAAAGTGAACAGTAATTTTATTAACAAATGCGGGACGCGTGTCCTATGATTGCATCAGGGCGTATCTCAAACTGTTCCTTTCGTTTGCAATTTTTCACGCGCTGCGTACAGAAAATCAACAACTTTTTCACTACCTACTCAAATCACGAACTGGGCCAAATTATCGATAGAAAGATGCTGTTGAACAACAACTTTTCATGCGCTAATCAAATGCGATAATTCGCATGTATACTACCTAATACAGTTGAAAATACCAAATTGGTAGTATGTTTTAATTTTTAATTAATTCCCGATTTCTATTTAAAATCTGTTGATTATCTGTTAAAAAATAGTAAAACTGCCATAGATTTATGTTTTCTCGGATAATTTTTTATTGATTTATATTTCAGACATCGAAATATGTCTTGAAACTATAAAATATGATGTTTCCGATCGAAAATGCTGAGTACTGCATAATACAATTGCATAATAATTGCATAAGTGTGACATAATTCTTGGTCTGTCTTTAATTTCTTTAATTTCTCTGTCTTTAATTATCTATATTAATCTGAATGACTGGAAACGTATGCATTTCTATCATGCATTCTTTCAAGCATTTTTTTTATGAATTTTTTCATGCATTATGTAATTCGATTTTGAATGGAATTTTGAATGCGATTTTGAATGCGATTTTGAATGCAATTTTGAAAACAATTTTGAATGCATCTCTTTCATGCAATTTTGAATGCAGCTTTGCAACTTGTCTTTAAATTCAATTTTGAATGTAATTTTTAACGCAATTTTGAATGCATTTCTTTCACGTAATTTTGGATACGGTTCCGAACGAGATTTTGAAGCGAAAAATAACAAAATGATTAAGATCTACTAAATCATATCTGGTGCAACGAACGGAATTTCGAAAATCCTGGCTCGACCCGTTACATCGGCATCAGTTTCGCGAGCACTCTACCAAACTGGCAGAACGCTGTGATTCTACGAACCGTCGTTCGGAAAGCATGGACCACCAACGTACAGCTGTTCCAAGCATGTACGCTACTGTTGCTTCCCGTGTATTCATCTGCACGCGAATATGATTGCATCAAGGAGTGTGCTGTACGCGCAGCATGTATCAATCAGGGACTTCACGGGCAGTAAAGTTCCGTCCGGTAGCATCATCATTCTGCTTTGTTGCCGGTCGAGGAGCAACGTTATTTAAAAAGAAGAAGAAACGGAGCCACTTTATGGTTGACCATTCTCTCTGGTAATGGACAACCACGAGGCGGTTCCAGGACACACTGCCAAGATTTATTTCGCTCGACGTTCTCGCGCATCGCGACTATCAATGCCGATCTACGGCCGTTGAATGCGTCCGCTTCCTTAAATTTGATCCTATCCTCGTCCTATCAAACTCTCGTTGACGTGCTCGGCGCGCCGTCCTCGAAACAGTAATCGTCTGATTCTTCATTATGATGTGGAAACGGTTAATAACATTATGAAAATGCGAGATAATTGCGTGGAGATTCGTCGGTATCTCGTGGAAACGTATAACTGTCGGCACTTCTAGTTTGTTAATCTCGCGATTTCTAACTTGTGGAAATCAGCTACACGTAATCCTAGTTAGGCATTTTGGTGTCGCGTGCTGCGGTTTTGAGTATCATTTGCGATGATAAATGTAATAAATGTCATAATATTGCAAGCAGTGCGATCGATATCAATAGTATTTTAGTATTTTCCTAAATGTTATGGGAATTACTTCTGGACACAAAAATATGCTGAAGTACAAAAAAGGCGTCTTTACAACAATAGTTATTCACTAAAATGATTTCGTGACTTCAATGATTTCACGAAAAGTTGAATCAATATCGATAAATAGAGATAAGATAGTTCAATGTTGATAAATTGTTGTCACATAATTGAGCTTATACTATAAGCAAGCGTTATGTGAATAATGCTTTGAAAAAACATTTTCTACGATAATTTTATTTCAGAGACAAGTTATTAATTTTTCCACTCTTTTGTGCGATCATCTCAATTATTCACGCATTAGTGATAAACTGATAATAAAGATTCAAACAAAAGTCGCCCAGTAATCATATGACAGCAGAATGCAATAACAAAATTGATAAGAATGTTGTAGACTGAATGTATAATTCTGTAATAAATAACAATTTTCTTACAATGTTTTTAATAAATCCATTCAGACGAAGATATAAACTTGGATCTGTGTAAAAAAAGAGAGAACTACGAACACATCGAAACTATTAAATCATAAAGTGTCGTTCATGTCTATGAACTCTAACAAAGAAACTTTCTATTTAATAAAAAAAAAATATTTACCCTTTTCTACATAAAATTATACAGTTTGTTTATCAGTTGATAGATTCTCGTACAATATTTAGAAAATTAGAGGTCCTAGATCAAAAATGAATAAGTTCAGAGTTATTAATTTTCTCCAAAAATGTATTTCGGGATCAAACGCCGTGCATCGCGCAGAACGCAAACGAACAAACGTTTTCACGACGATCTTATTTGCACGCAGGAATAATGAATTTCAGTTGGCAGGGCCGTATACGACATACCCAGGTGTTCTTCGTGACCGAAGTAGTTTCTCCCTGCGATTCCCCTGTTCGGGTTTCTACAAGGTATACGCGTCGGCGCGGCTCGGCGCGGTCTATAAGGATAGATCGTTTGCCGAGAGGGCAAGAAAATCCCGCCGAAAGAAGAACGGAAGGACGACTTGTATTTGCGGCAGGATCGTCGCCAGGACTCTCGATCAGTCTGTAAACACTCGGTCGGAATGTCGCGGACCGATCCGCCGCTGTCGCTCGCCGACGCACAGCCGAGTGACAGTGAATTATGCCGCGGACACGATGAATAGTCGTCGATACTAGGACGATTCCACCTCCGACTTTTGCGCAAAAATACCGGCCTACCGCGGACGTACACGCCGCAAAAACCCGCAACCTGCGACTCGTCTGACACCGCGGACAATCGGTCAGCACGAACACACTGCAGAGCGAAAGTTTCGGATCACAGTGGAAGCACGATTGCCCGGCCTTCTTATATCAGCATTCTTTATTGCAATTAACTCAATCGAAGGCAAGTCATGTGCAAAATTATTTACTAAATAAATCAATCAATACATAAGAAATAATGAAATTGTCATAACAGCCGTGTTATTTCTAGGTACCCTTAGCGACAAAAGTTAAGGAACATGTTCCACAAATGCATATCCTTGGGTGTAGCAATATAATAAATATTATATCAACGAAAATGCAAACTTCATTGTTTTATAATTTTTAATTTTTATTTTGGTTTCTGTCTTTGTGTTTTTTTTTAAATTTATTTTACTTGTAGTACGCTTTAAATACAACAATATTGCAGTGTAGGCAATGTGTTACGCATTTTACTATAATATGTATCATGTTACTCTACCTAATCTAATGTTCCACTATACAGTACACGTGAGCCAAAAATACTCGAAAATTCAGATAATAGAACAGTTATTTAGGTAAGATGCTAAATTGAATCCTTGCTGAATTTTACATTAAATAACATTGCATACAGATCGTCTTATTTTGCGCCTATGTGTGAAACAAGTGTTCGGACAAAAGAGAACTCGCGTATAAGAAATTCGAAGGATCGAGGTTCTAGTTCAAATTTCAAGGCTACTGGAGCGAACTACTATGACGACGAGGACAACAGAGTTGTAACTAAACCGTGAACTATTGTAAACTAATTCAGGATAAAATATTAACATATTACAAGCGTCGTCAAAATTTTATACGTAATCAAGTCTTCGTTAGATTAAACTTTTAATAGGGTCAAAGGATCCATTATGACACGGCTGAGAGCTTCACCAATATTTTTCTTCAAGGTATTTACGACAGCAGTAAAAGCATAAAACCTTCATCTCTACGAATATCAGATCCTCTTTATATGACTTCTATACGTACAATCGTATTTATAACAGCCTCTTAATAGCGTTTAAATCTCGTAGAAATTTCGTACAACTTTACAACGGAACGAATCTCGTGAAAATTAACGTGACAGAAATTCGTGTGAGAAGACGTATCTATTCGCGAGGACAATGGTTCCTATCGAGCAAGGACAGCAGTTCCTAAGTTCGAAAGGATGCAAGGACGATTCGGCGAATATATAGCGAACGTGATTTTTTGAAACAGAGTAATATCGTATGTTGCATTATCAATGCGATCTGTAATCGAGGAACAGAGGATCATCAAAGGGCCTTGCTGCACGTAGTACCCTCGAATCTCATCGCGATCGAGGCCGTACGATTTCAATCATCGTTTGTTATTGTCAGTAACTGGTATATACCCATCTCTCGTGGCTCGAAGCTTGATAAATCGATCGACATACACGCGATCGAGATCTCGAATCAATGATATCGCGAAGTCCAGAGGCAGCACACCCTCATCGTCGGATGCATTTGCGGATCCAACGAGGTGCATTCCCAGCGTCCAGTTTCTCATATCAATTCGCATTTCGATGCAGATTGGATGAAACTAATTCTACGGCAAACCGGCGAAATGGACCTCGTCATTGGGCTTGCTCATCCCCGTCGTTTCGAAACTTGAAATCCATGTGGAAAAATATTTTGTTGGATCTATGAAGTGCTTGGAATATTTTTGTAGCGAAATTTTATTTGAATTATATTTAGATATAATACGAGATCGTTAATTGTATCAATGCATTTTATGGTAGCTATCTTCTAGCTCGCTTTAAATAGAATAAACGACAATAGTTGATTAAACAGATGCGGCGAAAATGTTTAAACCACCTAATGATAAAAATGTTATAATTATATTTAGACCGCGGATTGTATGCATTTATGGATAATGCACGTAGGAAAATTAAAAGAATTTAAAAATGTCAACGTGTTATATATTAAAATGATTAAACAAAGAATGAACTTGCTACTTAGTTTCTATTCCATGCAATTGATTCAGACAATTTTTATTTTTATTTTGCATAAATGCTTTTATAGTATCTTCTCTTAGCCTTTCTTCAATATCTTAATAAAATCAAATGAAAATGTTAAAGACAAAAAATAAACATAAACGCGCCACAAAACTCAGTCACATCTGTTACATGGATCTGACATTGAAGATTAATAAGTCGAGTTAACTAATGGGTTTAATGTGTATGCCACGAGCAATCAACAAATGAAAAGTTTTTGCAACAAGAGCGACACGTGCACAGTAAACTAACGTTAATTAAGGGTAATTTACCTTCGAAAAGGACAGATTCCACAAACAAAAATGAACGTAATCCGTAGCTCGTTCGAGATCACTGTAATCAAAATTAGGGTACAGATGCTTATCATTTATAAATGTTCGTTTTCTTGCTTGGTCAGCTTTCCGAAATTACGGCTCCATTAAGTCGCCGAGCTCGTTAGGCTTTTCATTGTTCTAATTCGTGCGGTACGGATACAATTTAGTAGCATTCTCCTCTGTGAAATGGTCCCGAAGGCACGCGAGGAAAGAGTGCCTTGTTTCACCAAGTAGCTCGGCCAATGATGCCAGTTAATTGTGCTGGACTTCAATTACAAAGCTGCTTAGCGTTTAAATGTACCGGGCAGCGTTTAAAGTTCCGCCGGGGCTTGTTAGACAGAAACACTGCTCACCGAAGTATAAACTACTGCTCTTATCTTCCTTTTATGTGTAACATCAGTTACACCTGCGTTTACCGCTTGACGTGTTCAATGGAAATGTCGAGCATTTAATTATCCCTACAGGCATACCGAAAGTGGTGAGTTCATAATTTCGTTCATATCGACACGATCGAAAGTAAACAATTTCTTTACACGTTTGTTTGATTTCTTAATTATGGCAGACAAAATTTTTCCCCATAATGTGTACCGTATCTTTTGCCTCCCGATACAGTTTCATTCATGATACTTTTATACTGTTTTACTTAGATTTTTATACAATCACGAACAAAATAAAAATCCTACCGAGTGTGTTAATATACATATTTTCATTTTTACTGCTAGTAGAATGTTTAATTGTATTTTCTTTTTTTATTAGAAGTCTCATAAGAGACTTATTTATACTTACATGAACCGTGTGAACCTATGTTACGTTATTTATTTTATTCCAGAGTAACGATAAAATTTTGTTACTTAAAATGAAAGTGATGTTATAAAAGAATCACCAACCAGGTACACGTATAAAATCTACCCTTTCTGTAAACAAATTTAATTTAATCTACCGTTTGATTTGAATATGATTCTACTAATCTACTAAGCAATATTATAGTTCCTAGCAAGATAATATTATAAATCCTATAAAAATTTCTATAAAAAACAAATTCTGAAGTGGTATATTTACGAAATTTTATTTTAACGTGAACTTTACGAAATAATACTACAGAATTTTGACCGAGTGTCAGTAGATCAATTTCAAGGGTTTCAAGACGGTAGCTCCGAATTAATTATCGCCCCTCATAGGCGATCGCGATAGCTGCTTTGTGAAGGCGGCAGCTGACAGGATGACGTTAGCCGCGTTAACTAATAACTCAAACAAAACCTTCCAGAGTTCTCCGACAGTGCGGTCTGTTTTTAGGGTTTAATGCGTTATGATATCTCATAGGCAGCCTCTAATTGGCCGGTAAAGTATGAAATTCTAAGCAAACAATGGAGGCAGGTGTAGCCACGCGACAATGCTGGCCAAACACGAATTAGCCGTGTAAATCGTAGCCGGATGATTGACGGGACGGGTCGCGACGGAATTTTTGCGACTTTCACTCGTCGAAACGAGACAATTAAGTCGATGCCGATGAATCATGTATCTGGCTACGTGGGAGTGCAAACTCTGCGTCGGTTCCATGCCAATTTCCGTGGCCTCTTCCTAGTTCTCGTTTCACACGATAAATTAGACGGAAGAGTATTTAGAAATATTCGCGGTTTTTTTTCTCTTGTTAATGGTCTTTACGAGTCACATGCACGATGTAGGAAGTGAGTAAGAATTAAATTGGAGCTGGCAAGAGAAACGTAAAAGCGCGAGCCTGTTTCAGTCATCATTCGTTTCTTAACAAATACGTACTATTAGAGTCGAAACTCTATACGAGAGGGAAAGGAAAACGTTTTATTTCTGTACTATCGATTTTAATAAGTTAAAAATGATGGTTATGTCAAACGTAAAACTTCTGTGCACAAGGATTCTAGGACTGCATAAAAGATTTGTAAAGTGCATGTAAATTAACAGAAACGAATAATATTTTTGCTTCATTTTTGTAAGGGGCTTCCAATTGACGAAATAAAATTTTCTGTAGTTCTGATGAACTTACTAAGAGAAAAATAATAATGAAAATATTATAAAGACGTAAAAATGATGCTTAATGATGATTGCTTAATCATCCTCAATTATTTAACATAATACTTAAACCTCTGTTTTGTAACATTGAATCAGTCTCGTGGCAAAGATTCTAAACTAATTTAATTTAAAATATTATTTTGTAATAAATGTGCATTTCGTTGTTTTTCCAATGATGTATTAAAAAGTAGAATAACGAATGACGAAGACGGTCAATAAAAAATGTCGAAAGAGAAGGAACGGCACGGTGGAACTCGCTGCACGACCTTCACAAGACCCGATAAAATTTTCATTGCGCCCGAAGGTGCGGAAACTCAGGTAATTCGCAGGCAATTAATAAAATCCTTTCGTTCGGCTTCGACGCCGCGCGAAAGGCATTCCAGAAAAAAGGCCAATAGCTGTGATTTCCTCGGCATTATCGCGTCGTATCGTCCGGAAATTAACGGATCGTCCGCCGAAATTGCCTCGTAAATTCAAAGGGTGCCCTCCTCCCCACCTTCTTACTGTCTCTTACCTGTGCTGGGACATGACGAATGGCTGCGCGATTTTGCCGCGCGCGCTATCTAAACGAGCATCTGAAATTGTGCTTTGCGCAACGCGTTAAGACGCAAGCCTTTGCCGATCGTTCAACGTTTAATTGGCCGGCGAACACTGCTTGGACACAATCCGCCAGGAAACTCGAAACACAAAGACGGTAGAACCTGCCGCTTCGGCTTTAAATAATTATTTGCTTTCGAAATGCTTCGGACAGGCTTTTACCGGAATTGTGGAAGCTAATCATCAACTAATGCTACCTAATTTCTCAGCTTTTGCAGAAAGGTCGGCGAACAGTTTCTGAAATCTCTCAAGCAAGATCTAATGGTGTTTTTATTCTACGCTATTCTACGCTATTTTACACCGAGTAAACTTTCAGTTAACGAAAGAAACTTTTCTATAATCCTAGTTTTTCTAAGATAACATACGAGAATGACATTTTACATAAAAATGCGCAATCTAATTCTGAAGAAATGATACAAAAGCGAGGAAAAGACATTATAAATACTTAGAACCCAAACATTCATGATTGAATTGGAGAAAAAGTAAATAGAATTACGAGGTGAAGGAAATTTAGAATGAAATATTTTTCGCACACGATTATCAACCGTCCCGAATGAAATTATTAAAAGATCCGCTTCGCTCGAAAGTATATAGCATAACTGATTTCGTTTCAATTATTTTAAATTTATTTCGCGGAATTACTCGGGATACTGTAATCAGAGTTCCTGGATAAGGATCAAGGGTTTGAGAAAACAGTCGATGTTTATTCTCTTTGGCTCGCGTTCGAAAGAAATGCGAGGAGGGGGATGGAAAGAAAAAGAATATAAAACGGACTACCGTCATCCCCTGTCGATAATGCGCGGCACTTAACACTAAAATGGCAGCCTCCGGTGTCATTACGAATCGCCCACTTAGTCGGTAATAACATCGCAGTCCCAGACGAACGGAAAACGAAGCGCGAGCAAAACGATCGCCGCCATCGCAAATTGAAGATCTCGCGGAGGCAGATCCTGTCGTCGATTCTGCATCGACGATTTCACTACAATTTCGTACAGTCCCCGCGACCGTGACACTTTCGACTCCGTAATTTTCCGTTATAATAGCTAATAATCACTTAAACTGAAAAACGCGGCTGATTGGAGGAGCATTGAAACCAGCGCCGCGTCCCCGAGAGTTTAAGAAGACGCAATTTTCGTGCAATTTTGTAGTCTATATTCCGAAACTTTGAATTGAATAACCGTTACCGCAATTTTGTGTAAAACACTTGAAATCGTTTTATCAAAAGTTAATTTCAGGATAAAACGCGGAGGTACTTTAACAAGTGGTGATTATTATGTAGGTAGCGTACAATTTACGAGAGAGATAAAATTACAGATGTCTTTACGAAAATCTGGAATCAATCGAGTGTATTCAATAACGCGAGTATAGTTATAAACGTGAGTCATGCGAGAGCAATGAAAACTTCGTTTGCTTCGCGCGTTGTTAGATTTCAGACTATGCATTTACATATTGTGTGAATAAATTATTCTAGAACGAAGGAATGCGATGTTAGTCATGAGTAAACGTGATTGTTTATTGACAGAGTAATACGAAAGTCTCATATAATTCGTAGAATAGTAAAACTTACCGTGAATAACATAATTATGGATTTCTGTTTTATTTATCTCTTGGAGTGAAAAAATCTGTGGTCACTTTTAATTAACAATTAAATTCTTTATATAAAATCTTTGTATTATAATACCACAGTGAGTTAGCAAAGTTCATCTTTGAAGCACATATTGTAATGGTAAAACGTTGCAAGACGTTTCATCTCTTTGAAAGACGTGCATGCATCTGTTATACAGAATTATATTGTAATGAAATGACTGTTTTGTTTTTTAATCTTATTACTAACATGTATTTATTTATTTGAATATTTCCATGTCTTCATGACGAGTATATATAGCTAACTGGTTAAGGGTGAACTTTAGCTTACCGCATCAAAGATTATTATTATTATTAATTTGTTTATTTAATGTCACACTTGTGGGACTACCGTTGTAGGGTTCTATGTAGATGTAATATGTGCTACTATATAGATAGTACCATATATTATATAGTACTATATGCATAGCACTATGCATTACATGTACTCTATAATATAGTCTTCGCATTAAATTATTACATTATCTTCTTAATCTGGATTCCTAGTTACTATATAATTTCGTAAAACAATTCGGTTTCTTCTAAATACGACATAACATTTGCTGTTTTTTTATAGCAGTCCAAACATTCTTTGGTGGTATTCGGCATTTTTACTTTATTCCTGATATTATTGCACGATGGATATTCTGTTAAGAGCGCATCAAATATGTTTCCAACTTCTTGGGAAAAGGTAGCACCGCGCGGCGTACGTTAAAGGGCTCGGAAGAGAGCGCGAGGGTGAAGAAAAGACGGGGAGTAAATAAAGGTAACGATCTTCCTCGCTCGGTAGAGACAGCGAAGTCGTCGGATTTGGGACCGGAACCATCAAATTCGAGGGCATTCGACCGCGGCAAATTCCCCGACTTCTTTTGGCACGAGCTCGAATTACTTGGGGGCCCCGTTGGAAAAAAGTGGAAGCGCAAGAAGCGAAGCCGGGGACCCGATGAGGAGAGGCCTACGAAAAGGAACGCGACGGAACGAGGAGGAAGCGGGTACGAGCGGGTACGAGCGGGTACGAGCGGGTACCGGCGGAGAAAGAGCCGATGCCAGGCTGTTATTGGTGGCTCTTAGGCCAGCAACACGCTTCGTCGCTCGCATTAACCGCTCGTCCGCTCCCGATATCGATGCTTTTTTGCCAGCACGACTGCACCACCAAGTTTTTCCAGCCACCGCGAACATGGCCAATTGCGCTTCGTGAAACGCGGTCCGCGCGATCTCCGCTCGTTTCGCCGAAATGACGCTAATTTTTTCGCGCCGGCTGATCGATCAATGTCATCGATAGAGTGATCGAAGCACATCCGACCAAGAAAATCGGACGAGTTCGCGGGAAAGGCTCCATCCCCTTGTTTAGAAGAATTCTTCGAGATCGAGCAGACGAGCGTCGAATTGCTTGCATTGTTTAAAGATGTTTTTGCTCAAATTTTACTCGAATTAATTCTTATTTTCCAAAAATACAGTGGCCCAAGTATTCTTTTTGTTTGTTTATATCCAGTCAGGCCTGAGAGAAATAGATTTTTGAAATAGTTTGCATATTCTCATGTAATACAGAATTTGACAAATAAACTTCCCTTGAAATAGTAGTTACTACTATTCGTACGGAATTACTATTTCAAAAAAAGTTTATTTGCCATTCTGTATGGCATGAGAAGGAAGAAATATTTATAGTTTACTTACTATTTTAAAAATCTATCCAATGTTTAACGTCGCACCAACCACTGTTGTTAGCGACTCAAAGTCAGGTTTACAGTTGATTGCATAATTCGATTTGCTTTAAGTAATGTAGCAAGTTTTAGATTGCCTCATTGTTCTTCGGTATGTCTTTTAAAGGAGCTCTTATGTTGTATTGTCTTCCTTCCTTGACGTGTTTTCTGCAGTGTAAGGCGATGTGTTCCACTGTTAAAGGGGTGTAGCATGTCCACAGATTGGTGGTTCTTTCCTGTCGTGACGGTACCGGTGGGTAGGTCTTGTGCGACCCAGTATGATTCTTGAGATCACGACTTGGTCATGTCTCGGGAGAGTGCGTGTCATGCTTTTTTCATAACAGTTCCCTTTTATTGGGTTTCTCCATTCGTTGTTCCGTTCGTTTGTAATTTCTTTTTCAAGGTTATGGATTATGCATCTTGGCGGTAGATTATTGTCGGAGCATAAACAAGTGGCTATTTATTTAGCCGCTTTATACCTTCTCAGACCTGAATGACTTTTAAAATAGAATTAGTTTAAACGACTAGCAGTTCTTTTTTAGACGTTATAATTAATTGTTATGTGCATACTCAGAATTTTATGAACGCTGCATCTATCGCGCAAGAGAAAAAGAAATGTAGAAAAAGCATTCTAATTACGGTCTAGTAGACTGGTCCCTCTATCATGTAAAAAAATTCAAGTCGTTTCGTCCAGTTCTAAAGAAGTTATTGCATTTTAAAAGGTGCCCGAATATTATAATGGGAGTCGCTCTATGTGTGCTGACGGCAAGCTCTGCAGCGAGTTTTGTTCGAAGAAAAACGTCTGTTGGTGCGGCGATGCGTATTTTTTTACGCAAAATTATGTTGGCTGTTCTTATAATCAATGGGTAATAAGTTTAGATGCCATCGTAAAATATGCAAGTACATATATTAAATGCGGGAAGTCAAGAATGTTCACAGGAAGCAGTAACCTCTTTAAGTTTGTTTTTATTAAGAAAGAACTCGTCTTGATGATGCAACTTTTTTCGTGCATATAACCTATATAACTTTTATAAAACCGTTTCTGCCGGTAATAGCCTCCATGCTAGTAATCTCGATGCAATTATTATGCTTGTTTATGCAAATTCGCATGCCTACCGAGCAATTTACCAGAACATCACACGATTTATATAATTACAGAGATATTTACTTTACCGTTTATGAGTTGTTGCCATCGAATGATAAACATTCGTTTCTTAATTAATTGTGCAGAAAACCAGGTCTGTGATCTTTATAAATTAGAGAAACGCTAGGAGAGTAGATTATAATTGATAAATTAGATTATAATTAATAAATGTAGAATAGGAAGCGAAAGTAATACGAATTAGATCAATTTGGATTTATTAAATACAATGCGTTATAATTACACTGCAAATCTTTACGCAAATCATCGCTTTTCACAAGTCACTTTGCACGAATTAGGATTGGAAAAAGATTCCTTCGAAACAATACTGATTGCAAAGAGAAAAGGATATTGCAATCGAACCTCGTTGAATTATGCATCTTCTGGCATTTGAAAAATCCGCACATACAGGAAATACATAAAGATCCGCAGTCTAGTGATAATAAATAATAATAAAAATAATAATAAAAACGTAAGAACAAGATGAAAAGCAACCATAAATTTCAAAAAACAATATTGACAGATGCTGCAGATGCATAAAATCTGTACTTTAATCATAATAAAATAGAGATATGACAGGAAAAAGTTGCAAAATTCCGCTGTTTCACGTACACTAAAGGACAAAAAAGAACGAAAATCTTTTACTTGAATTAATAACAGTTAAATAAGAAGCGGAAATAATTAAAATTAAATCGCCTCGGCATCATTAACACTAAATTTACGGAGCACTAAAAGCGACTGTTCAATGTTGGCTTATAAAAGAATCAATAGGACATTTATTCTTATTTTTAACGCGCGTTATTGGAATATTCATCGCAAGTAATGCATATGTATATCGAATAAATAACTCATAAACGTATTTTTACAATCCGAATAATCGCAAATGAAGAACCCATCATTTTGACGGGTTTCGCAAACCTAGCGCTAAGTGGAGAACATGTAAATGTTATTAACACATGCTGCAGGTGTACAAAATCGGCGGTTTAATCGTAATAAAAAAAAGATAAAGAAACCTCAGGAAAGAGTCGCAAAAGGATATGGATATTTCGCGTGCACTGAAAAAAGCGGAGAAGACGAGAACCAACCATAAATATTAATGAATCGACACGTCACTCATCAATGGAAGGAATACACGCCGCCTTACGCAACCCGTCGCGGAACATGCTCGATCAGGATTCATCGACCAGGCCGATTCGACCTACATTTCCCTGTTCGCGGGGTTTAATACCTGCCGGCCACTCCCCTGCTGTGCGATCTCAACCTAGACGACGATTATACACGCATATGCTCCCATGTCCTTGCGACTCCGCCGCGGAGTCGGCGATCCGTGGACTCGATCGGTCCCGGTTTCCCGGTAAACAGAAAAACCGGGACGCGAGCGCTCCGCGAGGCTGGAAATTCGCGCGCGAACAGGTCCCATGAATATATCGAATCGAGCGCGGGAAAGTGGCTCGGGAAGGTGTCGTAATTAACCGGACTTAACGAACGACGTGTGAAAATGTATCCGTCCAGCCGCTCCGGCTGGTTTCCAGCTTTCGAGTCTCGCAAGCGGCGACGGTTATTTACGAGATCTTATCAGCGGACGGGTCTCGATTACCTCGAAACTGAAATTGCAAAACCGTATCCGCCACGGAGCAACTCGTTCAACGTTCGGCCCGATAAATTCCATCGTCCGCGATTGCATTAGCCGGATCAACTGATCCTTTGCGAATTACCGGGATAATTACTTTATTTTAAAGAACATTGTGTCCGAGACAAGCCCGTTTATTTGCATTATTTACGTCTTTGCGCTCGAGGCTGTTTCAATTACAAAATGAAGACGTTTGTTTCGACGCACAGTATTCCCATTTGGTACGATTGTTCTTATTTGATAGGAAATTGAACCCGTTTCGTTATAGAAGACTTCTGTTTTTTAACGATTTGTTGAATACGAACTTTAACGATGTGAAATGGTGTAGTTATTTTTAGTATCGTCTCAGAGTCGCCAATCGAGTGCAAGGCTCGCGAAAGCACTCGAACAATTTGTTTTTAAACTGGACCAAATGATTTGAACTGTTTTTTGAGGGCGTAGTTTTACTGAACGATGTTTAGAAACATTTTTACAAACATCGTAATTGATTGTATCGACAGAAAAATATTTAAAACATTACGTTTTTGAATATTGTTATCTAAGAACGTTTCACCGAAACTGGTTGAAACCATATATGTAGAGAATAAATATATTTATATGTTACTCATATTACTACTATCTTTATTATCTAATTTCTATATTAGTACTGATTGTTTCATTCTATCTCCACTCATTGTTATCTTGTTAGTGTTATCTTGCTCGCTATTATAGCATACTTCGTAACAAAGCGTCTACCCCATTCACAAGTAAACATTGTTATCACTATTATTATTATTATTATTATTATCTTCTTTTTCTGCACACTTTTGTGGTTTTTTCAGCTGCATGACAGGTTGTTTACCAGGTCATGAGCTTGTTCTCTATTCTTTTTGTATGATCTTCCTGGCTATGGTTGCAGTTTTCAATATTGCTGCTTTTTGTATGTTGCGTGTAGTCGTGGATGTAGACCTATTGTTGTTAGGTTTTGTGTGAGTTTCTTTGTTGTGATTCCTGTTACTGATATGGCGATGGGAACTATTGTAACTGTTTCTTGTTTCCATAGTTTCTTTATTTCAATTGCCAGTGGTATGTATTTCGTGATTTTTTCTTGTTTTTTTTTTGTATTAAGTTTGCATCTTTTGGTATTGTGATGTCTATTAAGTAGGTTCTTTTTTTAGTTTTGTCGGTTAGGGTGATGTCTAGTCTATTACATGTAATTGTATTGTCTGTGTGTAGCGTGATATCCCATAGTAATTTGTGATTTGTGTTTTCGAGTATGGTTTCGGGTTTGTATTTGTAGTATGGTGTGTTGGTTTCTGTTTTTATTATTATTATTATTATACCCTGCATGCAATAAATTTATTAAAATACATTTCCAACAATTTTACCAAATACAACTGATTGTCATTCAGCTTCCAAAACTGAAATCCGAGTAATCGTAACTGAAGAATACATTTAGGTGTGTACCCTCGAATGAACCAACAGTTCGTACTCAAACCAGCAGCATCCAAGGCTTACAATTTCGTCCACAGCAGCTGGGACCTTGTAGACGACCTCGAAATGTACCGTATGGACAGTTGAAACCGCATCGCCGAGGACTGAGGACACGGCGGAGCCGCTCGAAAAGAGAGAAGTAAAAGGGAAATGAGACTCGGACCGATGTCACGCGAAATAGATTCAGTTGCTCATTTTTCTGAGGAAGACTGGTTCCAACCGCGGTATCGCGAAAGCTCATCTGCCGGTTGGTCTCGCGAAATGATAGAGACGGTCGGTTAGCGTCGTCAGCGCCACGACTGCCAGCGCCGAGCACCATCAGGCTCTCGGCATCGCCATCACCACCCACCATCAATGGTCGCTGGACCGCCCGTGCTGGGTCCATTAGTGTGTCGGCTTGTAATTTGCCGCGCCGAATGTTAATGGACCGACTCTTCGGCCGACGTTTCTTTGGCCCCTCGAAAATCCGTTCTGCGTCCGTTGGCCCGTCACGCCGCGGCCGCGTCTCGACGCCGAGCCGACGCCGCGGCGACGTCGATTTCTCGCGTCGAAAAATCCGAGGAATCGCGATCGCGAGAGATGATCCGCGACCCGGCGGGGCAGCCCGTCCTCGGCTGAGATCTAGAAGCGTGTAATTAGCCCGGGACACTGATCGCAGTCGGCGCTCGTGAGGACCGCTAATTAAGAAACGGCACCGTAATACGGTCGTCGAATTAGCATCCATTAAGATCGGGAACGTCACCGACTTGAAAACGGAGCCGTCCCTCGGGCAAGGTGTAGTAGGACTCTCGCAGGGATTGCTGGGAGGGTGGCAGGGTGGCCAGGGTCAACGCTGGTTCGTCGAATAATTAAGGGTCAACGGACGCGATCAATTAAGGAGCCGAGATAAGAATCCAAGGGAGCCGAAAGATGTCGCGATTCGATCGTGACCAAGCGCTGACCAACGTGTGGGGATTGGGCTCTGAGAGCTGCGGATCCTTCTTGATTGAGCAATCGACGCTGCGTGTTAATTGAACCGCGTTCGGGCCAGCCACCGTCGTTTTCCAACCAGCACCGAAGACGAACTTCTGCTGCTAACGAGAAAATTACTAATGAAAACGTTTGTAACAAGAGGAAATTAGCTAATCTGACACCTTGTGTATTTTCTATTTATCATTATCATTTTACCTATTCGTTATCTACAGGATCGTTAAATGAGACGCTACATGCATTAAATGCACTGTTCATTATTTCGTATATTGTCATACTTACTGAAACTATTTGGAAGTAATGCTGTTAATTAATTTCATTTTCGTAACCAGCTAGCTGTTTTCGTGTTGCGACGAATATACGCTTCCTGCGTAACAATTGTGCCGTTTAAGTTGCAATTTTAATGACAACTAAAATATATTTGTAAATTTTAAGACATTTTGGATATTCGGGACGAAATAAAACGATCATAATAACACAATCTTCCTCGAGTCTGAATGAAAAGTATACAATATAACAGCAAATTTTGTAAAACCTGATTCTTAAAAAAGTGAAGAAGGTACATAAATTAAGAGATGAAACTGCCATTTATAAAAAATATTAATTTGTTCGGCACTGAAAGAGTAAACATTCACGATGAAACAACGAGTCAAACAACGAGTAAGCTTCAAAGATATAGCACATCGCGGTTAAAATAATATTCACAAGAACGGTGCAGGTTGATCTCCCGACAGAAGAAAATCTAGTTCCAAGAGCGCCAATTACCCTCGTCAAAAATTACGAGCAATTAAAGACAATTCAGGCATGGCATTGACACGAGGAACGAAAACTGTCACAAGTAGCACGTGACATTTCGTGACGGACTCATTAAGCGAGCGACTAGATGAACAAAAGAGCGAGCCTCCGATTTCGCAATCAGGATCGATGACCATTTGATATTTGAAACAAGGACAATCGCGAGCCTCTTAAGGACGGCTGATGGATAAGGCAGCGAAGAGCCACTATGAATGAGAAGATGGCAAAGACCGAGCGAAGCTTCCCACGTGGATAGTATGACTGCGGGCTTGGGGGCTGCTCTCTTTCACGGGGTAAGCTGTAGTCCACAAGCACGCGGTGCTGGAGGAAAACCCTTGTTTGCCCGGATATCGAATTACTTGGGAGGCCAGTGAACCCTCATTAGCTTCTAATTAGATCGTGCCACCTGGACCACGGCTATCCCTTTCGGCCCTAAAATTGGATTTCTCGATTCGACGATAAATCAATACCTTTGGAAAACCGGAGAATAGTCGTCCGAGTGAAACCCCCTATTAGGACACCTGATAGCGAGATTACGAATCTGTAAATCTCCTAATGCCATTTCTCGTGTCGTTGGATGGGAACGTTTATCTCAATTTCTAATCAGAATTTCAGAAGTTTTATTAACACCGATTGTGACGCAAATCTATTCTCATAATAGTGAAATATGAGCAAGAAATAAAAGAATGTGGGGCTTGATTAAAAAACAGTGTAAATAAAATGATTTTGAATTTGTTTCCTTATGATAGTTTTTAACCCCTTGCCCTACAACATCGTGTCAGGCGTGTGATGAAAATTCTACGCTTTTTTTACCAATATTTAAACATTGAAATAAAGGTTGTCAAACAATAAATATCAATTATCTGGGCCGCGTAGGAATTTATTTTAATGCAATTTACGCATTTATTAATTATTCATTCGCTGTTATGACTAACAAATATTTTTTAACGATGTTAATAAATGATTATTAAGTGACCTATCCAATGGATGAAGATTTAAGTTTTACGTCTGTTAAAATGATTATTCATAGTTCGTTACTCAATCTTCCGAATTATTTTATCGGATGCTAGCTATTTAAGTTCGTACATTCTTCAACACGATATTTAATACTTTTTCATACTTACAGTTTTTTGAGAGTGTAAAATTTTGCATAAAATACGTCAAACGATCAGCAAGTAAACAACAATTTCAATGAATGAACAGAAATATTCCCATGAACGATATGCAAAGCAAATGAAATATGAAATACAACTACTGTGTAAATGTTAATGTATAAATGATATGGCAAACGATACTTCTTCGTACAATCGCGTTAATATAACAGTATTCTTTTGCTGTCTTGTACTTTACCTACTCATTTCTGCCACAAGTGCATTAAAATCGACAGTCTAATCGTGACTAACCAGATAAACTCTGAACCACCATTACAATGCCGTAACTAATTCGTTAAAGACAAACCACAAAATGACTTCGACAAAAACGTCATTTAATAACATTAAACTTCGCCCTTTCACAAGATCGCGCAAATCCAAACACCGCTAAATCGGAGAAACCTGCGAAACGCTTTCTGCGAGAATCATCAAGAAAAGCGACAACTAAGAATCGCCGCGATATTTCTGCATTGGAGATCGAATGGTAATCCAAATAAAGGGAAAGGAAAATCGAAACGCGTTCCCAGGACGCGTCAGCCTACTCTGCGGTTTTTGAAACGTAACACTCGTTCGCCAGCCCGTGCGATCGTCGATCGTAAACGCGAGGCCGACGACGACGTTAATGCCGATGCCGATCGCCGTCTTCTCGAAACTAGCTGCGAGCGGGCACGAGCAATAAGAAAAGCCCGCGCACAGTGTGCAGGCCAGCGGGTTCTTTCTTTTAACACGCGACTTGCGGTAACGTCGCGGATGACCGCAGTTCCAGCGACCCTCGTGTGTCTCCCGCAGCTGCAGCGGGAACCGTTGCACTCGCGTGCATCGACGCTCGTTTGGGAAAATGGAAAGCTACGGCGTACACTAGGAGAAAGATGAGATTCAGCTGCTAGAAATCAATTTTTCGACATTTTCAACAAATTCAAGGTTCAACCAGTTAAGTGTGTTTGGCGATTATATCCGTCATGGGGATGTGGCAGAATTTTGTGTCATGACGATTATATCCGTTATACGTAAAATTTTGTTACAATTTGATATTTAAATTGTAATTCTGGCGAAAACTAAATTATATTCGTCAATTTTAATATGTTTAAAATGTTTAGAGGTCAAGACGAAATGAAACAAATGAATGAAAATCATAAATAATTTGAGGTGGATTCGTTATCGCTTGATTATCGCGACACACACTGGTGGGCGCTTCGCAAGGAGATCGCCACAGTTAACTGGTGAATTATTAACAGGTTGAGTGCCATGGGGGTCACCGGTGACCGGCACTTAACTTGGCTGTGAGGTCATGGGGGCCACCGGTGACCGGCGCGCCCAGATTCATGGAAATATATATAATTTAAACAAATTACAATACTTATAATTTCTTATTATTATCATCGTTGATGTAGTGGTCTGAAGAAATGAATGCAGTATAAAACATTTGAAAATAGTTTTATTTATACATTTAATATAAAGAATTAAAGAAATAAAGAAATAAAAAAATAAAGAAATAAAAAAATAAAGTCAATCCCGTACTTGCAAACGTCAAGGAAGGTTTTTTTCCGCCAAGTCCTTGGTTATAACCATTAATAGTTATTACGGTCGCCGATCGGGTGCCGCTACAGAGATAAATGACAATCGCGCGAAATCGTCCTCCAGCGCCACGGGGGTCACCGGTGACCCCCACCGAAATTAACATGCCAATCATGTTTATATGTTGTAAATTATCTATTGTAGATAATATTTCAACATTATATGTAGCGCTTAATAGAAAGTTCATCGTGGCGCCACGGACAATCCCGGTAAAATCGGCGTGGCACTCAACCTGTTAAAAAGGAAATTAAAACAAAAAAATTTTATCTTACTTTTTTTCTATATAATTGATTCAAGTGGCCTTGGCCTTTTAGACTAGTTAATGATAAAGAAAATGACACTATATCTTAATATATTACATAAAGAAACATCAACTAAATAATCAAATAGAATATCACCTCTTAATGCAGAATAACGAACGAAGAAGAACGTATAACACGAAACCACTATAAAGGACTTCCTACGACCCTAATTCTCCTGAAGCTCCAAGAAACTTTCCAATCAGAAAAACTCTGAAATTATTCGGCTAGTTCCAAAACTGTTGCGAGTATTTTAACAGGTTGAGTGCCATGGGGGTCACCGGTGACCGGCACTTAACTTGGCTGTGACGCCATGGGGGCCACCGGTGACCGGCGCGCCCGGATTGAAAAAAAAATAAGAAAGGTAGACAAAAGACAACACTTATAATTTCTTATTATTATCATCGTTGATGTAGTGGTCTGAAGAAATGAATGCAGTATAAAACATTTGAAAATAGTTTTATTTATACATTTAATATAGTTTTATGTGTCGTATTAAAACATTCTAAACAAAGGAATGGTGAACCGGCACAGTCTTTACAATATGTCACGACTTTTTTGGTATAGTTTTTTGCAATTATTCTTCCTAGCTTCTTTGAATTTTTTGAAAGAGATAAATGACAATCGCGCGAAATCGTACTCCAGCGCCACGGGGGTCACCGGTGACCCCCGCCGAAATTAACATGCCAATCATGTTTATACGTTGTAAATTATCTATTGTAGATAATAATTCAACATTATATGTATCGCTAAATAGAAAGTTCATCGTGGCGCCACGGACAATCCCGGTAAAATCGGCGTGGCACTCAACCTGTTAAAAGAAGATGATCTAAGCGTAGAGCAATCGTAAGCAGATTCTCTTACACGCCATCTAAAAAGTCTAGGTGCCTGAAGCACATGATGTAATGCATTCGCGTACGCGTTGTTTACTCTAGCAACAAACTTTGGACGGTCTTCGTAAGCACGCTACTACGCGCTACACTCGAATTTTGTCGAGCGTAGTACGAGAAGTAGGTTTTTGTCGGTCGTCCTTGACGTCGTCGTCGACGACATCGCAGCCATATGCATCGCCAGCTTGTCCGCTTCGAACGCGGCTAAGTGTGAGAAGGTATGTGACACCGTGGAAAAAGGGAGCAGAGAAAGGTGGTTGGGTTCACATGGAGTCGCACAGTTTATTTTCGTACTCCCCCGTACTCAAGGGTTGCTCATTGATAAGCTAATGGGCTCATGATACGTCGTTAAGTTTAACATTCTGTGAACGCGTCGCGTCCGCTAATGGATACACCGTCGCAAGGATTCTAATTGACGTAACGACATAAACGTGAGAGTGAGATTTCGTGTGAAAATTTAGGCACACGGTGCTTCCTGTATTGCGCGTTCGGCAGTAGATGGATCTAAGCGGCAACACTCGCCTTTCCGATCGATCATTCTGTCATGACTAGACCGCGTTAGATCGAAGTAATTTATTTAATCGTTTTTGTAAGTTGAAAATAATACACAATGTCAAATGTTTAAAATTTTTCCCACGTTTTCAATCTTATCTAGACATTTTTAGTATAAATGCATAAAATATGCAATCCACTCTTGAGCCTCCAAAAGATCAATCCAACACAATAACATCGTAATTTAATTTAATATTAAAATATTCTAAATTGAATTATCGTATTTCTACAACATTTCAAATTGAATTATTTCTAATGCGAAACAAAAAGTATAAAAAAAGTTCGTCTTCTCTCTTTTCGAACAAAAAATATTTAGTTCCCTAGTATTTAAATTATCATTTGCCAATTTCCATAGCTATTTTGACGGTCTCGATAATGTTATATATTTTAGCTAATTATAAAGATAAAGAATGATTCAAACGGTGACTCTCTGGAATGACCACAGATGACTAATACTTGAGTCTGACTCAGGATAAAAGAATATTCGTACAACGTCTGAATAATAATCAACCCGGCGGCTTTAATCGTACAACAAAGTGCAAAAGAATACAATGAAATAATAATTAGAGAGCTTCATGAAAGCATCAGGTTCTTTAGAATCTACTAAAATTGCCCTAAAAGAGTAAAACAGAAGCATGGACCACGTCAACCGTGTACCACAACATGATCACTTCGTAGCTATCTTTCGCATATAGTATATCCACCGGTTGCATTGTAAATATGTTTAATGATAATAATAACGATATATTTCTCTATTAATCATGGTAATAACGAAAAATTTCTATATTAATCACAGTAATAACGAAACATTTAGGTAATAGGATGGGTCGAAACGGACTTCGCATCCGACGTCCCAGGATTAATATCCCGTCTTATTTTTCCACAGAAGACCTCCGATATTACATAGTTGAGCGTGGCCGACGTTCAGGATAAGTAGTTCCATTAATCCGGGGATGCGGGTCAAAATCCGGGGAATTACAGGAGCGAGGCGTCGGGAAGTGGGAAGGGTAAAAATTCGATCGATTCGGAGTCCGACAATGAAACGGGAGGGATAATGATCGAAAAATGGTAGGGAGGTCGGGAGCGATCCTCAAAAATGTACCCGAAACGACTTCGAGAGACCAATTAGCCCGGAACCTAGCCTCTCGGTTTGGCCATGAAGTGGGTCGAATGGTGGAACACGATGGTCATTCATGGACAAGAAATGCCGACGATACTCTGGATTCCCTTGGATCTAGGAACGCGATCCTTTCGTTGCTTGATCCATGGAACATCGACTACATCTTGCAAATAATTCGTTATTCTACTTGACCCAGGACATTGTTCAAAGTCGTTTAAAAATGTGTTGCAGCTATTTCGACGATTTTCATAGCTTTTAGTCTTCGTTAGAAGTGCAGTTTGAAGTTATACTTAACGTTGTGTATTTTGTTAGCTAAATGCTAATAAGCTCTGTAGTTGAAATAAGTGAATTCTTACATAGTGTTTCGATAAACTTTCGCAGTCTTATTATATTTCAAATATCGGAGAACGATGAATTTTATTTCCTCGTTCGATAAAAATGAATATTAACCAATTGGTCGGTAGATTCTTTAATTATGTACACAGACAAAAATGTATAAAATAAATAAAATTCATATAACAAAAATGTTCACCTGCGATAGGTAGTCTCTAATTGAACGAGTAAGTGAATCCTTAAATGAACTTTCATCCAGTAAAAAAGACTAATAACAAATTAATTGGTTGATCTTTTAATTCTACGGACACATGAAAATATAACGTAAAATAAATAAAATTTACATAACAAATATTTACCCATAACACATAAATATTAGTAGACTGAGGCTTTTGTGCATCTAAGACAAAAATTAATACTGAATTACTAACCTCAGCTTATTAAAATTAAGAGATAAACAAAATTGAACTAGGCTCCTACAAGTAACAATAATTGACGTAAACAATTTTTATTTTACATAACATTGTAACACGCTATAATAAGAATGAAATTTCAAGACAACGAAGAAGGAGAAAATTGAAGAAATCGAATAAGAAGTAACTGAAATGTAGCTGGCACTATAAATGAATGATTTATTCTTCGATTAACATAAATTTATTGCTCGAGTTGTTGTATTTTGGGCTCGGTATTGAGACTACACTTAGGGGTTAATCATTTCGTCTGCGAACCTTTCGGATATCTACCGTCAATGTCGCTCGACTAAATCGAGCAATTTGGCGCACAGATGTCTCCTTCGGCGGTACTACGAAAGGGGCCGACGACTAAAAAGTCGCAGTAACGAAAAAGCATAGTAAACGGCGCAAGAAGATCTAAAAAAAGCAAAAGAAAGAGAAAAAGGGTGTTCTCGCTAGCAGGACACAGCCCATATCGCTGTCAGTTTACGACACTCGCGTTTACATAGCGCCATGTGGCTGCTGGTCTCCGCCTGCCCCCCGCCCCTGCGCCTACTATCACCCTTTCCCTCTGGCTGTTCCACAAAAAAATGTCCTCTTGTCCCCTTTACGCCGGAACGTGGCAATGACATTTCCGTCTACTGCCACTATCCGGCAAACAGGTCGTCGGAGCTTTTTTTCTCTGACACCATCCTCCGTTTCTTCTTCCCCGCCGTCATTCATACCAGTTCCCTACGACCCCTTAGACTCCTTTCCACATAAATCTTCTTCTCTTTTTTTTTACGGCGACGAAAATATACGCGCTGTAATGCATCGGGTTGCCGGAGCGTGGTTTTACCCCGCGGAGGACGCAAGTCGGGATTTGTAGGGAAAGGTGCGAGCTATGCTGAATCTCATGCTGCTTCCGAGAGCTCTAAACACGGGAATTGTAGAATTTAGGTTGTGCATAATTTCCTCGTGGTTTATAGCAGTTCCGAAAATATTTAATTTTCTGCCACGAATATCCACCAGGTTTTACAATATTTCTACGAATTTTTATTTTGACTCGTCGATAATCGATTTTATTGCACAGCAGTGGTCAATATGTCAATTAACCCTTCCAGTGTGTAGTCCGCGCGTGGTACATGCGAGAGCCATATTGTTTAATTTCTGAAAGATTTATCTACGTAACAAAGTCATAAAAATAATTCGAGAACATGATCTGTGTCTTATTTAGAAACACTTGTTGAGCAAAAGGCGAAGAAACAGATTTTTAAAAAGACAATTGTAACATAAAATATTGTCATTTCTTCCTGACGAGTGTACTCGCAAAAACAACTAATTAAGAAGACTATATATTTTGATATTCTTCATCAATTTATTTATTTTATAAAAGTGTTGCATTTAAACAAAATATGGAGGAAACATACACAGCATAATTACAGTAACTTGCATACTCTTCGAAAAGATTGCAACAACTAACTGGTTGGAAAGTGTACAAATAAATTGATATGTATACAATGTACAATCTACCAACATTGAACACATACTAGTAAGATCGTGGTTCACACTTGAAATTTGTTTTCTGTTGAAAATAAATAGAGTTGCAAATAAATGTTCTCGAAAGTAACGAACGGAAGAACGGCTCGAGCATGAAACGATACTACTATCGACACTGATGCGAGATTGCTCGGAACTTCGGTTACTGAAACGCAATAGTTGGAAACAAATTGTAGCTCGTCACGATTCCGCCGACACTTTCAGACAATTCAATTCGCTGCCCGTTATTTCAGCGACGTCCTTTTCCGCGTCGACTCGAAAAGCGATGGAAGGATCTGCAAAAAATAGCTGCGATCACGCCACTTAATTTCCCGCTGAAAGAAAGGCTCTTATTTGAAAATTGAATACGAACATCCGTTACAGACGGGTTCGGTCACGCTTTAACGGAAAATACCGCGCAACGCGAAACCGCAGCGAGGAAATTACGCGGTGAGGCCGCTTATTCGCGTTTACGCCAATGCGAAACTCCCTCGAGTCGGCGATGGATACTCAAGATCTGTGTCCCACCGATTTGGATCAAGGTGGGACTCGATTTTCTCCTCTGTTCCCAGATGACTCTTCTAGGAACATCCTGGACGGAGAGTTTCGTCGGTGGATTTCGTTTCTATAATTTGATTTGTTATAAAAGTGTTCGTGCCATTGGCAGGAAGAGATGTCTCGAAATGATAAAAGTATGTACAAGGTTTAATAGGATCTAATACTGTTTCATTTTGTTCTTAAAGAAACTAAATGAATTAATTGAACTGAACTTGGTTTGCTTATAGGGAGAATTGTTTACATACTTATTTTATCATAAAAACAAAGATGGTTGTACGTAAAAATTAGATGATGCACACAATGAAGTAGAAACAACGTAATGAAGCAGTATATGCAATACACTTGTTACTTGCTTTTGTTTTGCTCTAGAATGACAGAGGATTAGTCATAACTAGTCTGCTCATCTTTATACATTACGTTTCTTATTTTATTTTCTTATTAACTTTCTTGATCACTTTTCTTCGTTTTTTCCGATGAGTAATATTTTAGTTGGCGAAGGAAACTTTTCTTGAACTATAATTTTTGTCAATAACAGCATAATATAGTATCTCCAAGATAGTTTAAAAAGTCTTTATCAAACTGTTTCGTTTGTCCAAGTCGATTGCAGTCGATCGCATAAATCACATTTTATTACTGAAAACAACGAGCTAATAACTCGACGAAATTCTTCGAAGCCGTTCGAACCGTATAGAGATCTGACCGAAAGCTTTTACAGTATAAACGTTATATCATAAAAGCGTTCGTCGATTAGGCAATCGCGTCGTCCGTTAAATGCGTTTTTAATGTCGCGACCAACCACGTAGGAATACCGCGCGTTCCTCTCTTGCAAATAAGTGAACAACCACCGCAAAAGTTATGCTACTGCGGGCGTGTAACTGTACAATCTTAGTCACCCTAGCATATTCGCATATTCGACTCACGACACGATAAATATCGCCGGTGACCTTACGCTCGCGAGAGAAATAGATACGCACGAATACTAATTACTAGTTAGCCGTAGGAGCCGGCGCCGATATCATCTCCAGTTGGATCTTTACGAGCCAAGTCATTGTCGGAATTTTCATATTCGGTGGATCGCGCGACTATTGAAAGTTCCTCGAGGTCGACGTCGGCATTTTAATAGGAATTATATCGACGGAACAGACGAGTTTTTCAATACGTTTCCCGCGAGCATAATAGAAATGACGGACGGCATTCCGATCGAGCGGTCCGATTGAAGAGTCGTGTTCATCGGAGGAATAATTATCATTGTGTGGATATTGTCTCGCACGGCGAGCCATTATCAATGCAGAAATTGCTCCGTGCAGCGGAACAAGTTTCTTTCATTACCAGACCGCCATTTTGTTTGCCTTCGGTGCACTGTATGTTGTAAGAGACACGATTAGACATCTGGGAATATATTTTAAAACATTGCAATATCGTTGAAAATTTATTTATTTTCCAAATAAATTTTCCAATTTTGTGTTGCCATTGTTTAATTTTCAGTACAGCCACGTCAGGAAAATCTTCGTCGCTATTGCTATGAATGCGTTTCTTGAACTTGTACATAAGTAAAAATTCTTGTGCTCCGTTATGATTGTCACCATATTTCATATACTTTTCCTGATGTCCCACGACCACACAATGACACGTAAATGATCATAGTCATGGTCATACGCTTACCGGCAAAAGTTAATATACTTTATATATCGTTAATATTTGAATAAAATTGGACTTTTTAATATTTTAATATCAAATAATAGAAAAATTCTTTATTGTACTGCAATATTGTTTTATTTCGTGTATACGACAAGTTAAAAAGAATTAAAAATACAATAATAAGATAAAAATTGAAAATACAAAACAAGATAAAAATTAAAAATACAGAAATAACATAAAAACTAAAAATACAAAAATGAGATGAATATTAAAAATACAAAAATGAGGTAACTATTAAAGATACAAAAGTAAGACAAAAATTAAAAATTAAAGAATTATACAAATTTAAAATTAATATTTTCATTGGCACGATAAAAATTTGTATCGCACGACAAGAACGTTAGCTACATCCAAGAATGTATCGATGGCTTGGCAAGTGTGCTTACGTGTTTCACCCTCGAAAGATGCAAAGTAAAATTCGCATTACGGTGCGGCCGGATAATAATGATCTTTCCTGACGCCTAGTAAAGCGGCCCGCTAGCTGCAACAGTGGCAAGGGCATAAAAGATATTTGCGCGTAAAAGTGGCAATATAATACGCAAATAAACGTGGTAACAGCGGCGAAACAAGTATCCGACCCCGGCACGTGACCCCCTGGTAGCGATGCACATCGACGCGTATACCCTCGATACTCGAGCGAGCCACGGCCAAGTGAGTAAGTGAGTGGCAAAGTACGAAAGTAAGATCGGTGGGAATCGAACTCTGGTTGGCTGACCTCACGAGTGCGATGTCAACGAGCTTAACTCCTTGCTCCACCAGGGGCTTCGCTCCGCGGAGCGCTGCTTCGTTTCCTCTTTCAGCGGTCCCATCGCCGATGGAATAAATCCTATTGCCGGCCACCGTAAAAAGCCTTTCGTACGCGATCATCGGATCACTGGTCGCCGGAACGTTTCACCGATCGGCAAAAATTACAAAACGCCGTTTTTGCGAGCGGTGCTGCGGAAAAGAAAGAAAAAGGAGACGAAGTGGACGCTGAACGCGACGGCGAAGAAAGAAATGAGCCTGGATCCACCTTGTTTAATTAGTAAATGATTTTTAATACGAATGTGATGGAAGGAATATAATGTAAAGTCATGCAGCTAATATAGAAAATAGATGTTTCTTGTGTTGAACTTCATTTTAGACGCCATTGAAAGGGTTAAATGTAATAAACGTTTGTATTTTGTACAAAGAAGATTAAAGAAACAATTTTGTCAAGAATATTTGTTAAACTTCAAAATACTAGAGAACAGTAAAGCCTCCCTTTTCCGAATATTTGTTTTTACAATATTTTGGTAACCAAACTATTATCCGAATTTTCGAACAGAATGTTTCGGTATCAGGATATTACAGAAATAAACCTCCGGATAAGATCGTCTCTACTCAATTGCAAACAATTCGTAGCGCGTCGCAATTCCGGCAACACGTTCTGAAAATGCCATTCTCGCTGCTCGTTGTTTCAGCGATCGTCTGAAAAATGAGAAAACGTCGTTTTTGCGAGCGGTGGTGTGGAAAAGAAAGAAGAGAGGCGTACACCGTTCGCAAAGTGGTCGTTAAACGCGACGGAGAACGAAAGGAACGAGCGGAGAATCGTCTAATATAATAATAGTGGGGGACGCGAGAGGAATTTGTCATTTTCTGCGAAGAAGACAGGTCGTCGCTGTGACTCGTGGCCGGCCTCTGAACGGTAGGAGGAGGATCGGCTTGATAAGAGTCGAGCGAGAGAGAAAAAGGAGAACCGAAAATTGGTGTGGAGCGGGCGGAGGGTTGCGACCGGCCAGCCGAGTAAATAAAGGACCGCGGATTCTATTAGCGACCGTCTTTCTTCTCCTACTAAAAGTATAAGATGACGAAGCCGAAGCAGAGCCAAAGGACGGCAGCCAGAAGAAACGAAAGCCCTCGGGAAAAAAACGAAGATGGCACCGCTACTCCTCCGAGAGCTGTCCGCTAATATTCTTTCGTCTCATCCCTCCGTTCGGCCGTCCTGGATCGTGCTTTGTCTCTGCGGTTTCAGTTAGCAAGCCCGTTTCTCGCCGAAAGATATACCCCACGAATCCTTCCTGGTCAGATGAGTAATCACCAGGGGCGGTACTAACTCGGCTGGCAGCTTCGACCCTCTCAGCCTGGAAACTTGATTTCATTTTCGGACACTGCAACTGAGAGCTGCGTGTCTTTGCTCCCTTCGATAGCAAATTTCTATGCGGAACAAGTGCTGCGAAATTAACCTGGCTACTGGTATTTGCAATATAAACTGTCGCATTTGTTTATCGGAAATTGTTTGGATCGATTTTTAGTGCATACGATATAACGAGGAAATTTTGTAACCAGCTGTTTGTATCTCTTTTTTTGTGATTTCGACTGAGGAAACGTTTGTATTCAAATACAATGTATTGTAAAAGATCTGTATTCATCAAATTTCTTTGGAAAATTGAATTAACTTTCAGAATATATTTAACCTTCCGCGAATCACGTCTAATGAACCCCAGAGAGGTTTAAACGGTGGTTTATATTATAAAAACGGTGAGATACCTATCATATATGGATAATATTCAGCTTATTCATCTTATTTCACCTGGTCCGCGGAGGTTAAAGTTTTTCCTATTTAAATTACTTTATTGGATAATAACGTTGTTTTAGATCAGTTTTAGATAGAATACTATATCATAGCGAACGAAATTCTAGAACAAACTATACTTGATATATGAATAATCTATACATAGTATGATATAACATAATTTACCATGTTCAATATAATATTTAATAAGTCATAAACTTATTAGGATTATCTTGTTTTGATGTTACGCCTGATTGCAACAAATCTTACTTTTCAATCACACTTTTTGCATTATTAACACTATTAACCCAGTCAAAACGTCTGTTTCCTGATTTTTTCCTTTACAGTTCTTGATGTTATAAAAATGTTTCTGAAACCAGTTTTTATGTACACTCCTTTATTGAAGTATACATTATAATATAAATTATAGGAAGTGTAAATAAATACAGTCTTGGCATTGTTATAAAACAATATACATTAGTCGCGTTTAGGGCTCGGTAGTTTTTTTGTTAATATTAGGCATATACAAACTTAATGATACAATGCTCCTAGTATCATAGTCTCCGAATAACTTTTCCATTCATTCAAGGCAGATAGACTAAGTAATAAATAATTTGAAAACATCAGTCATTATCTTTACACCAACCCAACACTTTGTCCTTACGATCCCAGTAATTGTATAAATGGCTCGTAAACTTCAGAAACTACGACATAAAACTAAAGGAACACTCTAGAAAGATTTTCATCGTATGATGCAAGTATATTTCCTCAAAAAGTTAAAACTCTCGTCGATTTATCGCTAGACTCAGATTTTATGTATAGAGGGTGTCCCAAAGGTCACTTCTGATTTTCATTTCAATTCCTGAGGCCATTTGGGATAACCTTTTTTAGTTATTAACCAAAAACACTGATTAATGAGAGACGAGCTCAGCTGAAGCAAGGCGGTCGAGCCAACGAGCGGACGAATCCCTATCCCGCTCATTGGCTCGGCCACCTCGCACCTGTTGATCTCGCCTCTCATTGGTCACTGTTTTTCGTGAATAACTCGTTAACGATGCCTTGGAGAAAATTTATGCAAAGGAAAAATTTGCTTGAAATAACCTCGGGAATCTCTCATTCCCCAATTGCGAGTGACTTTTGTGACATGACTTTTGTATATGCCAAAAGTGGACTGAAATTTAAAACAATAAAAAGACTCAATGAAACTACAAATGTAGTAGTTTCAACTTATCAAAATTATTTAAAAAGTTCAAAAACGCGCACAGCTCCTTGTCGTGCAACCGGTACAATCTTAATTTTGCACAAAGATCCAGAGTCGATATATCGCGCGGCGGTGAACCGCTGCATACGCGGTCAAAAAGTGTTTATCGAACGTTTCCGTGGAGTTTACAAACACAACGGCTGGCCCAGCGAACTACCTATCTGGTAAAATCGTTCCGACCATGAGCTATTGACACTCTGACACATTCCACGCGTGTGCGGTATCGCGAAGACGTGCGGGCAACTGGCCATTCGATTACAGCGTTCGACAAGATTCGCCGTTGCGCCGCGAACGCAAATGAGCACCTAGAGTGATGGAAAGTGGCTCAAACCGCGGTCCTTCTGCGCGGCTCGCGAGCGCGAACCTCGTCATTTATTCACACCGGTCGTTCGATAGCGAGTTGCCGATAATGACAGTGATCCTTTTCGTAGGCGCTGCGTGGCCGCCGGAACAATATAAGAGGAGAGTGTGCAAATCGTGCCATAACTTCGATTAAATTCTACGAATCCGCTAGGCATCGAGCCACGGGTTACCGCGGAAATTACAAGCTATTGCGGGACTATGCTGTAAGTGTTCGATTTCGATAGAGGTCTTAGCGGCGTCCGATTCTAACGTGTTCTATCATCTGTAGGAGCAACGATCGATTATTATGCTTTTGCGAATCGTTGTGTTTCCGAAGCGTGTTCTAAAAATTTAATGCTTCTATCCAAGCGGTTTCAAACGATGTGATGCATTGACGTATCACAGGAGTTTGTCGTGTTGTAGCCGCTCTTTTTCAATTTTATGGACATACGGAATCTTCGAAGGGTATCTTTCAGTACATCTTTCGTCTTAGGAATATATTAGGTTTTGTTATGTTAGGTTTTGTCTTCATTTTAATAAAGAAAATTACCATACTCGTGTTTATTGAGGTGACCTTGGATTGTTCTTTTTAAGATGTATACAACAACGGAAATCATAGAGGACGTGCGAAATAATATATTGCAATAATAATGCAATATAATAAATAACATTAGAAAAATTGTATAAAAATTACACTGTTCGTTGGAATATAAGTATACATATATGTATATAAGATGTTAACACATTAACGGCGAGGCATTTTTATTAAAATTGTCCTATAGGATGGTTGATTTTAATGATATAGAATTCCTTCAACATGTTTATACTAAAAATGTGATACGATTTTTGCAATTAATACATTCAATTGCTCGTCGATAATGTGTTAAGTTGTAAAACTCCCGAAACAATAACACTAGAGGAGAATGCACTGTTAGGTAACACGAACATAAACTGAGTCTACAATCTGTGCAGTTGCAAAAAGTGTGTTTGTTTATGATAGAGCATAAAACATTATCCTAACAGACACGAGCTCGAAGACGATTTTCCATGCAATCATTCGTTTAAACGTATGGGAACACGTGGGAAGAAAACAGGAAATGAACGAAGATGCGTCTAATTTGAGGGAAAGGGATGTAATAGACGGATTTCTGGACGCATGTCTCAGTTATTGCATTAAGATTCCAGAATGCAGCAAGCAAACACAATTATCATCCATATTTCGTGATTTGAAATTTCGTTTAAACATTGAAGTTCTTTTTACCATTTCGATAAATTATGGATTTAACGCGTACCGAAAACCATTCGACTGGAAACAAATATTTATAGCATTCTATAGCATAATAAATATTTACTCGAATATTTCATTATTCATCATAAATTATTCTATCTACTTATTCCAACAAATTTGTATAATTCTTTATAATTCTTTATTCGAATTCTTTATTCGAGTAATTCGAAAAAATAATATGGAAGAAATAAATAATCATCCATGTTATATTATATCATTAATAAATCTATATATCTTATATATCTTATACCCACATGAATTTTTATGAAATATTATGTAGAATATATTTGGACAATGTTTTCGCTTACATATACAAGAGAAATATGTACAACATACTGTTCACATTATGTCTTTCAATCGGCTCCTAGTATAATCATTCTCGCATCGATCGAATCCTTCTCGACTATCTTCCGTCGTTTTACATCTGTTACGTTGATTACACTTAATAAACAGGTAATCGCCATCGCGTGTCAGATTAATCAATGAAAACCGCCGCAAGTTTTCCATCGCGTCTCGCTACCGTATTAATAATATGTATCGCGGCACCGAAACGCCTGACACGTCGAACCGTTCCACGGTAATCACCGTTCGTTTATTGATCGCTTTAAAATCCCATCGAAATGCGACGGATAAATCGCGTCGTTATCCATTGCGCTGCATTAGGAATCGAAGTAGGCGCTTCCTGTAATTCATTTGCAGCGAGGATGTTCGATCATTAAGGTCTCGGTGATCAGTCTGCCCACGTGTGTCCGTAAGCACGTAGATATAAGACAAGTGTCCCTCGATACACGATATACGCGCATATTTACACGTTTGTTCGTAGCACGGGTAACGAGTTCGCGTGACGGTAAATCAAAGCTGCGTTTAGGCCGCGTATCGCGGGCATAAACATCGATGTTAATGTTCCATGGCGAACATTCACCTTATTGTCGTAGGTCAGATCGGGACGACGTTCATCGGCGTAATAAAGACATCGCTTAGCAGATATTCTCTTCAATAAAGTAGTCGCGAGTCTCGCGCGTCAATGAGGAAAAATTATTAGTGGAATGTTAGCACTCCGCGCGACCGTAGTTTTCAATTAATTATGTCAAGCGTCGTTTCGCTGAAACTTCATCGCGAGATTTCTCCCCTACGCTCCTTTTTCTAGGAAATAACCGTTTCCACATATTTTCTTTTCAAATTGCTGGAACTATAAGACGTCTTCCGTAGATGTTTAAACGAATTCAGGTTAGTAATTTTTATAAAGCGATTTTTATGAAGAATCACATTAACATATTAAAGGATCTAATTAAAGTTCAATCGAGCTTCTCTATTATATAAGGTACATTACATTTTTGTTCATTTTTAGTATGTCTTCTTGTAGCAGTTGTTATATTTTATAATAAATAATTTACAGTTTATCTAGTAAAGATCTATTAAGAATAGAAAATTTATATACTGTTGATATCATTGTGAAATTAGAATTATAAAAGCTGACTTCACTTGGATGAAACAGTTAATCATCTTATAAGGAAATTGAAGATACAAATAACATGTTTATCCAGTATTTTTGGAGCCGTATTCAAGAACTCTTCCATCAATTCTTGTAAGGCAAGACCAAATTGTTACAAATAATTGAAATTTAATAAAATTTACAAAATATTTGCATGGTGTTTACATCAACCGTATGTATCGGTACTGTTCAATATATAATGCTACTCAAAATTTTTGGATTCACAGTTTGCTCTTTAATTATCCGAATCTTATAATTGATTAGTAAATTGATCAGTAGATCTTTGCTCGTACGCAGATTTAGACATATGTGCATTCAAATATGTATTAATATCATTGCTAAGTAAAGGAATCTTCGATGTTACAAAAGGGTCGATTGTACTTCTTGAGCTCCTTTGAATAATTAATAACATTGGCTCCGAATAAACGTATAAATTAAAAAGTTATTCCGAATAACGAATAATTTTTCTTTCAATAAATTTACATTGGGATAACATTGCGAATATATCCTCCGAATAAATTTTCCGACCAAGAAATTTTGCAAAGAAAATTTTATTCCACTAACGTTACGAACAAAGTTTTATCCGAATAACATTTCAAATATATCCATCGAATATATTTTCCAAATAAAATTTGAATCGACTAATATCTCGAATGAAAAGCTATCCGAATAGCCTATCGAATAAAATCTGACTCTGGTTGTTCAAATGAAATTAACTCTGATCTACATATCATAGTGCTGACACGAGAATTAAGCCAGGGAGAATTGTAGCGAGTAAAGACATCAAGAGAGTGGTGCCGCCCTCGGCAAAGAAAGTCGCGCAGAAAGGAAGAACACACCGGCGGGTGCCGCAAAAATCGAGCGAAATGACAAATGGCAGTTCGGCCGGGAAAAGTCTGACCGTAGCAACGTCCACCGGTCGCAAAAAACGGCCGGGCAGGCCAGGGACGAGCGGCGACCGCAATTTAGTTAACGTCATTAGAGCGACAAAAATGCGCGATTGGATTGCAGATGTGGCCAGCAGCAGCTTAGCAAAACGCGTGCCCTCCCCTTTCCTCATAATGGCAGAAGCGGATTCTATGTTCGCGGAATCCAAGCAGGCATGCGGTAGAACTCTACTTAATGGTTCGAACGGTTCTTCTGCAGGCATCGGGTGCATGCGTGCGTGAAACACACGCAACGATCGTTTGGTCCGTTGTCGTCGTCGTCGCCGGCGTCGTAGTCGTCCGGCAATATCGGGGAGCTCAGTTCAACGCTTCCGCGACTTTAATGCTCGCGAAAATTAGCGCGATCTATGGCGGCGAGACGTCGGAAAACGCTTCGAGCGTGGAGAAAACGGAGAGGCGGCCCCCTTAAGGCGCCGCGATTTATCGAGTCACGCGTTTCGGTCCGGTGATGCATCGCGCCGATACCGGTGACAGAAACGTATGTTCACGGTGCACTTTCATGCTCTAACGAGCGCAAAAATCATCGCCACGGATAGACACCTACGACCCTACAAAGACGCCGGGGAGAACCGTGAAATAGCTGCCGCGAAAATTTAACGACGCGAGCTCGGTGAATGCTCAATGACATTCCGAGCGCACTAGGCCTCGAAATGTTACGGCTAATTGGTTTCCAGGGCTCTCGGGGAACGGCGAGTGGCCTGCGGAGTTTATGCATTTACGGATTTCAGAAACTCCGCTGAATTCGTTAAAAATAATGCAGCACTCTGAATGGTTCAATCACTTTGGTGGGAAAGTTCGAAGTTTTAAGATTTCGTGCACCTGTTTTTATCAACGCTTGTGACGAGAATGTAACTAAATATAGTTTGAATCTTTTTTAACATATTTTTTAAGACACTCCTTCTAGGAAGACCGACAATACATTCTCTCATAGTCTTTATAACGTAAAACCCACCTGAGAAATGCCAATTCCTACAATATGTATGTTTTATTTTAGGTATGCATTATGTCACTTTAGAACTGTGAAAATAAACTTGTTTTTACGTGATTATGAAATGAAAATCGAATAAAATTAAATGAAAATCATCTAAAAATCGACGCCAAACGAAAACGAAACATAGTGTCGAATTTAACACACCATGTGCTGGAGAGGTATGAATACCGTTTTTAAAAATTCAATTCTTTTTGATTTCGTTACATATTCGAAAGAATCCCTCTGTGAAATCCAAAAAATCCAGTTTTGAATATATTAAATGTTTTTCAAAAACCGGATATTTTAAAAATCACTGATCTAGAAGTGTGAGCAAAGCTCGATATGTATCCCGCGCAAAGTGTGTTAATAAAGCTAGCACTGATTAAAGCTATTTTTATTAATTTAGTTACAGTTAAATAAGGAGGAAAAAACGAAACTGTCACTAAAAATGGCGGAAATCGTGACTAACGTAATAAAAAGTGAGGAATCTGAAAAATCGACGAATGGTAATTCAAAGGACATTATTGCTGAGAAAGTATCATCGATCACATTTGCGTTAATTATTCGGCGCTTGAAAATCGCGCCGCCGAAAATTGCATACGAAAACGAAGAACGCAAGTGCCTAAAAATCGCCAGAGGCCATTGGCATGTGGAAGGTGAAAGAAAAAGCAGGGAATTTCGCAAGTTCCACGCACCCTGGACATCGGCAGGGAAGAAATCCTTCCGTTGGAGCTTCACACGAGCCGAACGCAGGCTGGCAGCGAAGACGAATGAACGCGGACGTGTAGGTATTAGAGACGCGAGGAGAACAGAAGCGAGAGGGAAAAGGATATTGGGGGTCCGAAGGGGAAGGGGCGCGAGGGGACGAAAGTCGGAGATGCAAAGGCGCGCTAAATCGTCGGTAGATACTCGTCTTCTTCCTCTAAGTCCGTCGTCCACGTAGTCGTTGTTCCACCCTTACTAACGATCTCGTACGTGGCCACATATAAAACCTATCCTCTACGGGCCCACGGGCCCACGGGGCCTTGCACTCTCTTTCTCTTTCAGCCGTGTACACCGTGTGGCTGCTTCACGATGATTACGACTCCGATTGCGATGTAAATCGCGGGCCCACGTTCAATCACGTACACACGGGTGTAACTCTTCCCCGTGGCCTTTGACTGTGTGTCTAGCCAGCATCCTTCGTGCCCCTACCCTTCCTCCTTAGGCCCCCCGACCGCCCTGCGCCAACGAGTTTGTCGATGCTGATCGGATGTGTACATTTAAGATAGATACCGAAGGGTTTCGATGATCGCTAATACGGAGTCGTAAATAGATACGTCCGTGCGGCCCATTGGAACGATCTCGACTTCACAAGATGATCCAAATAGTGGATCTCCTTTGGGATATCGCAAAACTTGAACCTCTTGCGCTATAACAACGAGTAAGACCTGCGATGAAGATTTCGTGCTTTAGCTTCTAAATTTGGATGTGGAAAATGTCTGGTGATCTCAAATATGATCTAAAGTCTAAAATATGATCTAAAAATTAAAAATCTAGTGATCTAAAATATGATATAAAATCTTACAATCTGGTAATCGCTAAATCTTACGATTATTCCACAAGAATGGAAGAACAGTGCACGAATAGCATTTTAGGTTTAATAAAAGAGACATACATGATTACATTCATAGATGTAATGTTTATTTATTTTAAAAAAAAACGTAAATTTTTGTATTTTACCAGAAAGCAAATGCGACATTTCCAGAAGAAAGAAATTAAATGGGGGAATATAAAGTGGTTGGGTGCACTATGCATTTCAACGGAGAATTAACCCTTAGCACTCGAAACTATTTTAACCCTAAATCCAAGACATTTCTTTTTACCTACGAATTTCCATTAGATACGATTTATTGTATGTCTTCTTTTTGATTAAGAGCTATGTAACCCTATACAGGATTATTAGCAATATAACTAAGTGCTTAAAACATTTAAGATATACGAGCTGTTTATTTTGAAATTCAGATATTTAAGGATTCTGCATTTTAATAAATTTGAAAATATGATTAACATTATAGTATAACATTTTTGTGTTCCTAAGGATTATCGCGATCTACAGGCTATAATGAAACAAAATTATATATAAGAGACATAAAATAGAGATAAAAGATATAAACATAAAATGGACTTAGACCACTTTCAAAATAAACGGCTCATAACTAAGTTAAGTTATTAACATAATATAAAACACGAAATTGAGCTTATTGTACAATATTTACACCTTTAACAGTTTTTTTCGGATCTAAACAAACTTGATAATGTCAAAATTATCTGAGAACATGATGTAGCAATTATTATCGTCGCCACTCTAAAGGATTAATTAACTGCATTCGTCCCGACAGACTTGAAATTAACTAACTCGTACGTCTCCAACCGCGCTGCAAATCCAATTATACAATATGTCCCTGCAACATCGACTGGTCCAGCAACAAGACGACTCGAGATAAAAATTGCTAAGTAGTATTCGGACCTTAACGACAAGTCGCATCCGTCAATGCGCCGATCGGTGCAAGAAGTGCAAGCCGCGTCCGACTGGTCGAAGGTGCTGAAACGGTCGTTTCTTTCGGCGCGATCGAATCGTTAAGAGCACCATACGTAAAATACCCGGTTAATCGTGCCGTGGAGTTCTTTCTGGTCGCGGCACCATGTATGTACATTGCGGTGGATTTTTCTGAAAAAGCTGCGATCGGAGCTTCCAGAGTTCGAGAGCCCGCGGAATCGGGGCTTTTTACGCGGGTCATAAAAGCTCGATCGATCCTTACGGAATCCCGGGGACATAACAAGACGTAATTTCACCTCGTTACTTCATCCACTTTTTCCAGCAATGTGTTCTCGAAGGCTGTTTCAAAGAACAGGTCTGCCGTTCTGCCGTCGCCGATGCACCGAGGTGCAGCACCAGTGCACCGGCTACGACCGGCACGCCGATATACTGTTCTTGCACCGTGCTTTCCAGGTACCTTCCTGAGTCAGCCTACATAAGGCTACTTACTAGCTCCGTCTCGAGAGGATTCCACTTTTTGCGCAAGTTCTCCATCATCGACGTACCGAACGAGGAGTTGCACGCTACTGGTTCCCGGAGCATGCTCTCGGTAGGATGTTCCAGTTTATCGTTTCCTGTCGTCTTACGGTTTCCTTTTGTCCGACCGTCCCTTCCCTCTCCCCCACACGGTCGGCCTTTGTCTGTAATTCCGCTGCCAAATGCCAAAAATGGCTGCCGCGTCGACGGAAGAACGCTAATCCGCCTCGGGCCGCGATCTTCCTCTTCCTGTTTAGAACTCCGGGCTCGCGATTACGCGATTCTTTCTGCAGCGAGCTTTGATCGGGCAACGTGATCGTTGAGGTAAACATTTCTCTACAGGCTTCTATAACGTTAACAAATAAAAATTGCCGGTGCAGGATTTTCTTCTTTTCGAAATAGTTTTCTTCATGCGCTGACAACGCTTCTGACTATTGTTAATAATGGTTTTTGTAATCACGAAGACTGGAAAAATGCAGGCTAACTAGATTGGTAATAAATTTTGCTATTAATAAAACGATTATTATCTTTACTTGTCTGCAAAAATCATTATTTCTTATTACTAGATTGCAGATTCGTGTGCAAAATTTGTCTACTTTAATTACAAGATAACAGTAATTTTAATGAGTACAATAATAATTTGAGAATATCTAAACATCCGTGTTGCTTTCCCTATTTCTTTTTCTTATGAACGCATAATATTCGAAATCTACTTATATTCACGACGTTTCATGCTTTTGTATGTAATCTTTATTTGAAATTAAATTAACATTACTGATTTATGGTTTCACTAGAATGTTAAAAAAATTCTGATATCTATAAAAACTGTGCTTACAAAACAGAGATCGGTGTAGAATGCACATTGCGTCAACAGTTATATTATGCATGCAATTTCGAAGCGTTGATCATAAAACGCTATCATTACACTTACATAACAGAAACTATGTATAAATCCATATTCATACGTTCCAACATAAATATTAGAATAACTAGACTGCCGATTTTTTGCATTTATGGCAAAAATCAGTGAGTGAAATATGAAACAATGAAAATATCAAAAGAATAAAAGAATACCTACTGTTATTCTAAATTCGTTGTAACTTTTTGACCAAGAAATAACTAAATTTTCATCCGCAAATAACAATAACGATACCGATATTCCTCCATTCAAGTTCTGCTCCTCTTACAATAAATCCAAGTTCGAAGACATAAATCGACTTTGCAGAATATAATTTCGCTGGAAACACTTATAAACACTTACACAATTTGTCGAGGCGTGCGCCATTACATCAAGGTTGAAATTTTCCAACGCGGAAGACGTTTCGGCCAATTATCGCGCTCGCAAAATATTTTTCCGCGACCCTAATGGGTTAGAGAAGGTCGACGGCGGGCAGAAGTCAACTTTCATCGAATTATGTTGTTGCGACGTGGTTGGGACTGGTATCCGCGTTCGCTGTCGTGTTAGCAATTTCGTAATTAACAGGATATCTCGGCGATAGGATCGCAAGATCGTTAATGATCAACCAGAACTCGGCCCTTCTTTCCGATACGCCCGCTAACCGGCGTCTGTACGCTTTCACAAGTCGAATTTACGCCCCGCGATGACGTTCCAGGATATTTTCCGATTTAGCCGGCTCAAAAAGGGGAGCAGTACTGTCGGCTGACGTTGACAAGCCCGCTAAGTGACGTTAATAAACAGCTTGTCAACCGCGAAATGGCGACAACCTACGCCGGCTTCGAGGAATTACGACCGGGCGGAGAAAAATGCGAAAAATTAATTAGTAACGGCAGCGTCTGGTTTTTCTCGATAATTGAGAAACCGTTAGGTCGCCGTTCCGAAGATAGAAATACCCTGGGTCTCGCACATAAATTAAGCTTTCCTGTGTACACTTGTCTATCACGTTAGATGTACGCACGTTGTGCGTTACGCGTTATGCGAGAAGGAAATTATGCGTAAAGAAATTGTCTGCACTTAAAATATATCACTTGTATTACGTATCAACGGCACAGATATTCCCTTTTTTTTAAATACATTCAAGAAGCATTAAAATTTTCATTCGATTGGGTGATTAATGTTTCTTATTAGCAGTGACACGTCTGGATTTGAAGGAAATCTAGGATATAACAATCTCAATAAGCTTTTCGTTAAGAATGTCTACATCTTTGGAGCATATTTTTGAATGTACAACAATTGAAGGAACAGATTTACTCAGCAATTTAATAATCCAATACAATAAAGAAAATTAATATTTTAAATTAAAAGAATTTGGATCATCTTAGAACTGTTTAATTCTGTTGTCTGAATATTTTTCTATTAAAATTACATTTATTTTTTAATCTTGATATTCCCAGTCCTACACACGGATTTCAATTGATGAAATCTCCCTGGGGACTGACTTCGCTAGACCGGAAAGTCAAGCAAAATTAGCTTCGCACTCAACATGTTAATATTTAAATTGAAAGGACATATTTATTAGAGTATCTAACACTCTGCCAAGAAATAAACGGAATAAAAATAGTGTAAAGGAAGAAGCGTTGAGCGGGGATTTAGCAAGCCTTCGCATTATTTTGGTGCCTCGACTGTATTCAACGCAGTGTATAGTATCTTTGTAACATCGGACTCAATGGCTGTTGCGTCTGGGCAGGGATCAGGACAACAAAAGCCAAAAAACGGCTAAGGCGCAAGTTGTGCAATGGTTGGCCATGGCCTTGAAGGCGGCACAAGGTGTGCCGCAACCTTTATGGCGGACAACGCGTTTCTATGGGATGTTGTAGGCGAGCGTGCCGGCTATCGCCCAGGAAGGATCAAAAAAGGATTCTCGTCTAGACGAAGCCAGAGACGGGAGCGCTCGGAACCGAGGCAGAAATCATAGAGAGACACGTAGAATCGTCATTCGCAGTGCAGCTGGGGATTGCGAAAATCCCGCGTTGTTTGAATAAAGACGCAAAAAACCGGAGGCGAGGGAAAGGAACGGAAAAAGGACTCGTTACGAAACAGTGGTGTCGCGGAGAGTTCCGTTATGAATCCCGATCGAGATCGATATTTTCCCGGTATTCCGTGCGATCCGCGATCGTGGCAGGATTGAACGTCGTCGAGGGATCGAGGAAAAAGACGATCGATCGCCGCGACTGGATCGAAGAAGCACGCGCAACCACGTTTCTCGGGAAATCGTGGATCGTCTCGAACTGGCCCAGACGGCAAGTCGCTGCCAACAGCCGAGACGGCAGAAAAACACTGCTAAGGGAGTCGAAGCACGCGTGGGAAAGTCAGTGGTGGGAGACGCGTCGGTGTGTGCTCGAGGATAAACAATACCAAGTGCATCCACTGCGCCTGTATCGCTCGCTGCTGCATCGAGAAACGCAAATACGCTCCAATAAATGACGAATGCGCATGTGTATTCATGTTACGATGTTTTCATTGCGAAATAGAGTAAAATATTTCAATCGCGTCTGCGATGCATCTGGGGACCTTAATATGCATATAAATGCATCGCCGTCTGTCGTGTTAGCAGATCTACGGCGCAAATTCGAAGTACATGTTTATTAGATATATTATTCTGCGAGTGAAAATGAAAAATATATTTGGAGAAGTGTCATTAGGATATTGAATATAGGATACAGAATATGTTGTTAATTGTAGAGAAAATATTTCAATTGCGGACATCGAAATAATTTCTGCTACGTAGGAATTATCAAAGCAATAGTATATCCTAAACTATCTGAGATGCAACAGAACATGTTCAATTTGTAGTTGTAATATCAAGGATAATCAACGTTTGCAGTACTTAATATTGATTTATGTGCCTATACTACGATATCGTTATTTATCATCAGTAAATATTTCGTTAACGTACAATTTTGCTTGTTATCGTTGTTTCTTGACGATGTGTATTGTATTTGCGATAATTCACAGCCACCAAAAGAAGAAAAATGATCGCTAGAATGTGAGACTCGGAGTTAGCTCGTGTTTCGAGGGAGGCAAAAAGGAAAATCGACTGCAAGTTTTTCACGGGACAATCCGCGACGCGAAACAAAATCAGTGGCCATCCCCCGGTGCACACCGGCTGTGTAACTCTAATTAATAGTCAGCTAAAGGCCAAGCTACCGTTCAGCTGCCGATGTCCGCCCATTTAATTAATTATGTACTGGCCAGCCGGTGTTACAATCGCGCTTTTTGCAGACGACCGACGCCGTCAGGAAGGCGTCGCGACTGGAGCAATCGGCAACAAAGACAATAGGCTCGTTACGGATTCGTTGGCCATCTCTGGCCAACGAATTGCTCGTGCCACTGCTGCCACCGTGATAGAAACCAGTTGGCAAAAGCAGTCGGGATAGTCCGCCGGAGGATTCGTATGCTGAATC
>CM052150.1:11318817-11405228 GCA_028455555.1 Augochlorella aurata | reverse complement strand
CCAGAACTTGCCATAACAAAGAGAAACAATTTCAGTAATATACATATAATACGTATTATCTACATTAGAAATCTCAGAAAATAGTTCCACTTTACAATTATTATCCTGTAGATGGTATCGTACAATTATTTTAAACGTGAACGTATATATTCATAAAAAATAAGTGAATACTTTAAATTTGGAGAAGTATTTATATGAATTGATGTATAGCTCTAATCGGTGAAATGAATTTAATTTTTCCTAAACGAACTCAGTCCACAAAAATAAAATGTGCGATCATCCACAGTTTGGTAATCAGTGAAACGTGCAACAGAATTCCGCAGTTGAATTGAAAATGAGTTCGATCTGACCTGAAGTAGAATCGACCGGCATGATGGACGGATAAAACGATTGGCTCGTTCACTTACCTGAAAAAGAAAGAAATACAAATGAATATCTAGCAAGAATACAATAACATTTGTATCGAATAGTGTGCATTAAGACAAGATTGTAAAAAATATTCAAACTGATTAATTCAAGGCAACTTAACACGTTGACTGCCATGGGGATCACCGGTGACCGGCGCTCGACTTGGCTACGCAGCAAATAATAGTATAACAGCAAATAATAAAAGTAATTAGAGTAAATATGGATGAAGGACAATCGCAAAAATTGTCAACAGCGCCGTGGGGGTCACCGGTGACCTCCAGCACGAAAAATGCTTCAAGCATGATTTTATAACTCACTTTATTTGCTACAAATAATATTTCGACGTAATATGCATCGCATAATGAAAAATTCACGTTGACGCTTTGGGAAAACCATGGAAAATGCGCCTGGCAGTCAACGTGTTAATCTACAACTTCTCTAGAAACGCAAAATTAAGTTGCCACGCGCGACGCTATCCCCCAACGATCTATGATCATTCTCCCGCGTAGACCTCGATACGAGTTTCTCGCGGATCAGGTCTCTCTAATTCTACTCCCGAAGATCTGAAAAGCTGGTCGACGGATGAAAAGCGGCAGACGCGCCTCTAATCTCGTCGAAAGACTGATCGAGCAGGTAAACCAACATAATTACTTTCAACGCCGCAGCACGGATGCACCGAGCCGAATGTCGGCTGTGTACACTCGTAATGTTGGTCGACGGTGAGATCACTCACCGGTGGAGAAGTGGTCAAGAGACATTAACAGTCGGTAGCCACGCCGGATCGCCATTACAATGTTTGCTCACGTTTTCGAGGCGCGCACGAGCGAAAGGAATACTCCCCCGCCTTGGTGCTGCCTCGGTTCTCGGTTCTCAAATATATCAATGATAATCAACAGACCATACCCCGAAACACGTCAAATATGGACACTGCTCTCGACCGGCGTAGAAAGTACAAAAGGAACCCCATCGGTATGAAATTTTGAAATGTCGAACACGTTCGTCCCCTGTGTGAACAGCTTTTGAAGAATTTCCAGTGGCTTATTATATATCCTAGCAGGGCGCTCCTTTTTTTCTCTCGAGGAAAATGGAAGCTGCTGCACGCCCGATCTCGCGTTTAGATAGAGAACGATGCGACGGTAATTAAGCGAGATTTAAGACAGCTGCTAACTTGGAATCAGACGCGAATGCAAATTTTGAGACACCTTACACGTTCGTCGCCTGCCCGAAGAGCTTTTAAAGAATTTGCTGTGACTTGTTATTAGACTGCGGATTTCTCCGCGTAATTAAAACTGTCTGCGTTAATTGCAAGATGCTGCAATCGCGTTCATTTTTCTTATTAACAATTTTAATGAGTTGATAGGAATATGACAATGTTTGGAAATTCTTTGAATGCCTTCATCGTTTTGCATTTAAACCACCCATTTTTTCTCATAAATGCATCAAATTCGCAGTCTAATTATACGTGACAAAACGTTCCTCTTTTTCTCGAGGATAATAGTGTCCGCTGCATGCTTGATGATCAAAGATTAGAACGAAAGGAGGAAACTGGTAAAGTGCATTGTGGTTGTAAATCTTCAGAAATACTAGCTCCTGATTTTTTCTTCCACAATACCTAGCATAAAAATGTTCTCATGACAAATTTTAGATAAACTTCTTTGTTCAAATATATATTAGAATAGAAATTGTACAAAGTTTATAGAAATCCAACCTTGACATTTTTCTAAAAGTGCTATTAAGAATCCATTAACAAATGTTTAACAGTAAATTGTAGATTTTCGAAAATTATAAAAACATCGTAAGTAGATAATGTGTTAAGAAAGTGAGATTTTGTGACTTTCGAAACAAAATAAATAAATAAACAAATAACAGTAATAGAGTATACGTATAACTAAAATTCAAATTCAGTGATTTAAATTTATGTCCATTTACTGTATCTACAGATAGATGAAGATCTCCTGGTAATTAAGTGCGATTTAAGGCAGGTGCAGACATGAAATGAGACATGAGCAAGGACACTTTGCGCTAGCATGCAGACGACTCGTCTTCGACAAGCAACGACCAAAGTGTGATAAGACGGTGCGCTTATTTATCGTGCGCTAGGAGCCGGGGTGCGCGGATGCGCTATCTTCATGCATTAATGCATGGAACGCCAGTTGACAGCACCACTGTCCTCTGCTCCGGCAGTGTCGAGGAAACTGAGTATAATGCGTTCTCGGCTGGATCAGTGGCACGTACATCGAACGAATCCGCCGATAGGTATCAGCCTAATCAGGTATCTGTCAGCCCGACAGATAAATGAACGCGGTTTGGCACTCGTTTCCTTCGCACGCGAGTGGAAACGCCGCTCGCATATTCGTCGATCGCTAATCGCGCGTATTTAATTAGCCGACACCTATTTAGGAAAATTATTGAACAACTTGGATACTTGAAAACGCAGATGAAACAGAACCTTGCGATATGTTCTGGATGTAGTATTTAATTGAATCACATTCAATACAGACGAATAACACGTGTAATAAAATAGTAACGATTTCAATGTCTTTAAATTAGGCCATATAAATTAATACTCGCGCAAACGTTTGTTTGGTGGAAACAGTACTGGATGTCTATTTTATTCTTTATACGAGAAAAAGTGCCGTGACGATTAATCTGTGGATCTTTACGCAAAATAAGAACTGTCTAACTCAATTATGGGGAACGGAAATGAGATAAAAACATATTAATAATTTTAATAAAGTGGAGAGATGCTCGGTATTTTCATATCAGAAACTCATTTCTGTGTTGAATTTTTATGCAAGTAAGAAATTAATTAGTCGATGTCCCAGCTTGGGCTTTTACCAACCACGGGGACTTTTACTCAAGGAATTCGTGGATATTTGTTCTGTCCATATTTGTATGATGTGGTGATCTTTTCAATTTCTGGACAAAATTGTTCTTTAACACTGAGCCTACTGTATTGATCGAAATAACATCACATAATTTTTGTTTTAACGGTGTTAAAAACACTACCTTATAGGAAATGATAGCAGAAAATTCTTAATCCAAGTATCCATTATAATAAAACTGGAGAAAAGTCTAACTAGATACAGTCCTTTCTCATAACATACTTTTGGGTTACTTTTAGGTCTCGGTAAGTATAGTGTTAATGGTGATTGCAATGCAATGCATACCTCCAAGAATAGAAAGATTCGGATAGGAATACTGTGACAGATTAATAAATGGCTCGTCGAAGATTTTGTATAGTATTTAATGCATTTAATCGGGATTTATTGGAAGAACTGCTGTCAACTTTGATACCACCAAGTTCCCTATAGAAGGATCCTGCGTAAATGTACAGTTTATCAAAGTGTATTCCGCGGATCGTTTTATGCGTAATGTTTGTAGCGGTACCATATCTGATTAAAAGGGAACGAAAGCTTGCCCATACAAAGCTTAACGCGTAAGAAACATGTCGGGGCGAGGAAGAACATGCAGCCGCGACTTTCCAGAAGCTGGTAGAAAGGTACGAGAATGGTTAGAGGTCATCAGCATCGCAACACCATCGTGTTTCTGACCTCGTTGACTGGGCACGCTGGATGACTTGACAAACAGTGGAATATGCGGCCATAGGTGTAAGGCTGCGGTTCACCACCGTGGACATGTTCTGCTGATATACAACAACTTCCTGCTATGACAACTTTTACTAAAATAAAACAAGAAATTTAGTCACTTTTCTCAATGCAGGAAATAAGTCTGATTGAAATTGTTGTAATCCTTCTTATTAAATTGAACGTTCTTCAAATGAGGTAATAATCAAAGTATTTAACACGTTACTATTAAAATAATAATTAGTCGCATGAAAGTAGTTTATTAATACAATGTAGATTTTCTGAAAGCGGTAGAAGGTCCCTTTAGGTCAGCATAAAATATTAGTTAATTTATTATCGATCTCCTCGTATCCCACAAATTTCAACTAAATCAATGTGCCCAACAGCCATTATTTTCTAGATATGTGTAATCAATTAATTATTTTCCCTTAAAATTATGATAAGATTTCAAACAAAAATTAAAAGAAACTGAAATGAAAGCAAATTGGAAGAAGATACATGCTTCAGAGATAAAATATTTCCGAATTCGTTGCAAACAATGAATTACCAGCTGTGACTGGACAAATGTTACGGCAAAAAGTCGATCGCGCTAAAAAAGATGGAAGCAATTAGCGAGCATCAATTTTCTACGCCGAGGGTACGCGAAGCGACACGCAGAACGGGTTAATAGAATAAGAAACTCGAAGCTTAATTAAGAAAATGATTTCGACGCGGCAATGTAAACTGCGAGTCATTCCTCTCGCTTCCGATTCTGCCGGTTGGCCGCACTCGGCACTCGGGTCCCGACACTGATTTCCCCCGAGTTACTTGCACGCCCTCCATTTTTTCCCAGTTAGTATAATTACATATAATAGCAGCTTATTCGCAGGCGCTAACGTAATAACGCTCTAATGAAACCTGCTCGTCTTTTTCCGGCGCGTATCCCTCGAACGGACTTAACGATCCGCGTATTTCTCACGTGTTACCATTTAAGGCTGCCCATTAAGAGGTCCTCTCTCGGTGTCGTTCTATTCTTCTCTGTCGGAAACAGTAAATAAACAGGTCGGCTATCGATCACTTAATTGATCCGCCGGGTTCGCATGACGTGGATCCTTTAAGGGAGCGGGACAGTTTTGAAAAAATTAATTCTTTCTCTTCGATAATAGTTCGAAGTCTTAGAAACAAGGGACAAGAAGCTTTGGATCACCTTATTTTGGGATATCAATGACGCGTACCTATCTGGTAAATGGGAGAATGACGTTTCGAATATTTAAGCGCGTCTTTCTCGAAACTAGGTTTCTAGGAACACCGTGCAAGATGTCTCGGAATCTAATCAGTCGATTTCTTCGGCTACGAATCTTTAATGTAACAATTATTAGGTATTGATGATCCAAAATTTTGTTATTTTTAATCATTATTTTTAGTATAAATTCGATAGGTCAGAAACAAGTAACTGCTATTTCCACAATTTTCACACAAATGGATGTCAGATCTTCAATATCTAGGGAATACTATGTACTTTTAAACTTTTCTTGATTTTTTATTTGGCTGAAATCATGCACGCCGATAATCAATTTAGAAAATATTATAGTTTATGCTCGGTTTCCGAACGGTCTATCTGGAGATTATACTTATAAGGCCGGTGGATGTCGGAAACACCTACGAGCCGCTTTTGCGCGTGTGCTCGCAGGGGAATCGCGATCGCTTCCTCGGCCGAGTTTTTCCCCGTGCGAGAGATAGATCACCGTTTAATTGACTGAACCTCGGCCCGTGTTCGTCGATCGCGTTTTCGCGGTTGTAAAACGTCCACAACCACGCTCGACAGACTGTTTCCGAAAGATTAACCGCGGTCACTCGGAGAAAACGCGCTGCCAAACGCGGAGATACGGGAGCGCACCCTGATTTAAGTCTTGTAGATCGTTGCCGATGAAAAACAAACTAGATTCTCGAGAAAGTCTCTAGCAATGGTGCTCGCGCAGGAGAAAATGCGCTGGCAAATTGTTCATCCAGTAGTATATCCTTAATTTTAATTTTACAGCAGAAAACTTCGCCTTGATATATCTTTTATTGCCATAGTAAGGCTAATGTCCCAGTGATTAGACGATTAAAGGCGAAATTTCTATAATAAGTCACTTCTTGGACTAATAAGGGAAGGATAAATCGTCTATTTTTCAAGATCTATTTGTCAAAGGACCCTTTGTATGGAGTGCAACCCTTTAATTGCAAAAAATATTAAACCCTATCGACAGCAATTATTAGATTGAACTCAGATGTAAAGTGAACAATTTTCAACGTGTAATGACAAAAAGTTTAAAATTAAGTCGTGAATTAAAGGAAGATTAATATAATTTTGAATCCAAATAAATGCAAGATATTATTACGAATTGATGGTAAAGTTAACAATGAAATACGAATACAATTAAGAGTTTCAATGCAAGTAAGAATTAACTATTTAATTTAATATTTAATTAATTAATTTAGTATAGTTAATAGACGTAATAATTTTTCTTTAAACTATAAGTAGTGTAAGTATATTATTAAATTCTAAGTCTAAGTATATTATTAAATTATCCATAAACCATCGATGAACTGAAAGATAACATTGGACGGGTCGCTGAGTAACCATTATACGCGGATGTTAGAAATAATTTAGAGAAAAGTGTAACTGAGTACAAAGAAAGCTTGTCTGGTCATTTGGTTCATAAATTCATACATAATCGTAAACGACCGTACCGAAACCTACAATAAAAATCTGTCAAATTTTCAAGATTTAACCGTGATCTATTTAAAAAAGATCGGCAACTCTCGTTGAAGGATCCTTTAAAACGGTTCGAACCGGTTATTTTCGGAGCCTTTCCACCGGTAAAACTCCAGGTTGTAATTACCAGGTATAAATCTCGGCAAATAGTAGCAGGATTATAAAATTTCGAACGTTTCCTCCGTTCGACGCGGATTTATAGCTCCACTTTTGACCGTCGGCGCAGTTTATCAGAAAACACGGTGACATCGCGGCGTACACGACGACAGGCTGGCAACGGGCGACCAGTTATCCTTCGATAACGCGTTGAAATCTCTATCGCGTAGCGAACTCGAGGCAACGGAAACACGAGGGAAAAGCCGTTCTCTTTCAACGAAACGGCGACGGTGAGTCATTAATCGCGCGCGGATTTACCGCGAGTGCCATTTCGACGGAAAGTTCACTCTACATATCCTCGATTTAACAACGCCCGGCTCGGCCCCGCTCGGCTCCGCTTCGCTCAGCTCGCCGGTCTAGCTAATGTCCGGCCGGGTTTCTCAAACTTTCACCGGCTCGCCCAGTGGCTCGATTATCGATAAGAACACGCAGCTAAGAAAATCGTGACTCCGGGCCCAGATATCGGGCTGCAACGCGGTTTTGTGAACCAGCCATGCGCGAAGTGACATCAAACCGCTACACAGCGTTTCTCCGCGCGATTACGTGCGATTAAACGGCCTGCGCCACTCACGAATGTTCGACTTAATGAGAAAGGAACCGACGCGACGGCGTTCGGTACCCGAGTTGCCTACGCGACGTACTTACGAGTTCGTTTACGTTTACGGAATTGCTCAATGATCCGGGCGTTTCGAGAAAAATTGATGGCTCGTAACAGGATGTTGAACAGGCGTTTATGTTTAGCTATGTAATTTAATTAGCTTCGAGCAATAAACGTCGATACAAAGCGACTATCATGTTACTTTGAGTTCGTTCCTTATTTCTCGTGATTTATCCTTTATGCGTGTAGGTTGCTAATAAAATGTTCTGCCTCAATGAAAGTGCGAATGTTTGTGTTGATTGCGACTTATCTTTAAGATAAATACTGGAGTGGGCATTTATATTTGCAGTAATTTTATTTGTTTTTGTAGTTTTGTTCATTTATTTTTAATTATTTTTGTACTTGTTTTATCTGACATTTGTCTATCAACAGTATTTTTTTCTGTAAAATAATTGCTTTCAATGAGACACAATAAATTAATAAATAAATGCTGTTTTATATATAAAAATATATAAATGCATAAAAATATTTGCAAAATCATTCCAAGGAAAATTAAGGTTTGTTAGTGGTTCAAGTTTTCAGAAATTTATTAAAAAATGTGGTCTGAAAATAATTTTGGAACAAGCTAATGATGAGTCTAATACGAGATCCTGTACGAAACATATTACCAACAATTTATTGTTTGACGCGAAAAATCTATTCCCGGGATAATTCTAAAAACAATATAACCTTCATTCACCAATCGAACGTAATTAACTATAATGACTTATTACGTCTTGATCTAATTAGTAGATTGAACGGAAAAGAAAATAGAATTGAATCTTCTTTAACACTTCTATGCTGTTTCAGGTTTATATGATCGTCTATTAAGCTGATATAACTTTCTTAATTACCACCTTATTGCTGTCAAATTGATTGAAGATTGCGAATAAATTACTTTCTTTTCTATTTTCGTGTTAATTATTGTATCTTTCGATAGAATAAGATTAAAAACATAATGCGTTTTATGTGACTCGAACGCCATTAAGTTTTTCCAGACACCGTAGAATGGTTAAGCAGAGATACAGCACAGAGTGCGGTCGCGTGAGACAAAAATATAAAATCCAAGTATTCTCGTATAACGATATCAGATCTTGTCAAATTATTATATGCTATGTGTATGGACATGTTATATAGTAAGTAACAAAATATGAATCATTTCTTAGGTGCAGCACAATTATTTTCAACTTCAAAATAACATATCTCGGAAACGGCAGAAAAGATTCTGAGATTGAAATAGTTTCTAATTTGTTGTTTGGTATATTATAAAAATATATATATATTTTTTTTTCATAATAATATAATGAATGAATTAGCAGATATTTCAATCACAGGATATTTTCTGCCGTTTCTGAGATATGTTAACTTGAAGTTGAAAATAATTGAGCATCGCTTAAAAAATGATTGACATTCTCTTACTACATAACGTGTAAACAAGCGTAAGTATATGACAATTTGACAAGATCTGATATCTTTACAGAGAATATTTGGATTTTACACTTTTGCCCTGCGAGGCTTTGCTTCGCCGCACTGCGCTGCGGTTAAAACTCTGATTGGGCAGAGTATTCCGCAGAATCGAGGCTCCAGCATAATCGGAGTTTGCTAAATATGTTAACTAGTATAGTAGCTCTATCGTATAATAAGGGACAAAGGTTTGAGTGCAGATACTTCTGGATAGATACCCTAATCGCCGCGGGGATTAATGGTGCACGTGACGCTAGTTTTTCAGGTGACTTCGTGCAAGAGCCATTACAAAAGCGTGAGAAGGGTGAGTTGGTACAGGTAGCCCTCGGACTAAGGGTTCGCGCTAATTACGTCATTATGCGGAACAGGGTGGATAGCTCTAACGAACCTGCAGCTCCGGACGTGCTCGTCCTATGAATAGTGATGAGTATATACCCAACCACCAATCACGCTGTATTGTAATACTAACTCCTTCGCGGCTGATTTTGCATAGTAATTAAAAATTCTAAACGATGCGCCCTTTAAAGATCCTTCTTCGCTTCTTTCCTTCCTTGAAAATTTCCACTCGTATTCTAAGGATTGCCGTTCGGAGACCGGCTTTCCTACGGAGGGATTCTGGCGGACGCGAACCAGGCTCACGAGTGCGAGTGAATACGTGATTGAATTTCTAAATACCTTCGTACACAGCGCCTCGTAAAATCAATTACCGATAATGAACGATGGATTTCAAGGCAGCTCGATCGGGGAAGTTTGTAAATTCTCCGCGCTTCCTGCTAGACTTTATCCTGTCCGCTGTTTACTACTGTGACCGAATTAATTATAAACGATTCAGTTAACCTATCAATATTCCAATCGCCAAAATTTTTGTGCAATTGGACCAGAATATTGAGACATTATATGTAATAAATAGAGAAATTAAATGAGAAATGTAGTTTTCCATACCTCAATTTGTAATTTTATTAATAATATTTAATTAATTTAACTTGCTATTAATTTACATTTATTGTATTTATTGTATTAAATACAGCCTGGTATAAAATATGATAGAAATGTTGTCAAAAAGGAGTTGTATATTTTCTAAATATCATGCTGTCTGTCATAATTTTAGATAATTACATTCGCAAAATTGATTTGATATTCCTTACATGTTACGTGTTAACGAAGTATAAAAATTTTAACTAACATTCTTTATTACTAATTGAAAAGGATTATGGATCTTAGTATTTCTAATATCTTATTCAAAATTAATATACACAGTAATTTCACTATTTTTCTTAAAAAATAGTTTCTTTCATTTAACAAATTCTTCCCACGTTTTCTTAGTAACCTAACATATTAAAATTCTATTCTAAAATTTTCACTATCTAAACAATTACTTCTCGAAAGGGTAGTGAATTACGTGATTATATAATTCATGCAAAATATCTTTTATGCAACATAAAAATTGTCTACGTCGATTGCAAAATACTTTCTTTAACCTTTCTTTAATCATTTGGATGAGATAACAGAAATACAATGATATTATCGCGCCGTTTAAATGTTTTCGCTGTTTCGCATTTCACGAGTTCATGTTTCCCATAAGTGCATAAAATCCGCGGTCTAGTTATCAAAGAAGACCATCAGAAAGATCAGTTAAAATAACTCCTATATTCTTTACTAAACTGAACACGATTTGGCTCTACAAACGCTTCTCCACGAATGATCAATTTTTAATACTTCATAACTGGTGGCTCACGAAGCCTCCCTGTGGTATTATGTTGGGGTGATGGTATCGGGTTTACGGGATTACGGTTTAGGGACTGACCCCGATGAAAAAATGCAACGACGGGACGCTTTATGGATTCTGTACTCGGATCTGTATCATTGTGGCAAGTTGCGATACGCGCAAACGTATCATTACCATAATCGGCAGTAGTACGGCATATGGAAGATGGAAGACCGGGGGTGGAAGGCGCAGGGTGAGGCGGCTTGGGGGGCCACGGGGGCTTAATCGTGATAATGGCCCGGAATCGCCTCGTGACCGCAGAAACGGAAAACGTCTTGATTCGAGATGGCAGATCGATCGGTCGAGAACGCTTATGCTTTTCAGTCTTGCCACGTATCGACCGATTATCGGACAGTGTCGGATACCAATCGTTGCCAGCCTCATTCTTCTAAGGGGAAGTTGTTGGCGGTATTACAATAGAAATGTGGTAGAAATGTTTCCCAGAAAAAGAAACGGAATTGCTCCGGTTTTGAAAGAAACATAAAGCATAGCATCTCGCGCAACAATACAGAATTCTGTCATGTGCTCGATTGCAATTCGCAATAAAAACTTAACGAAGATCGTTGTTTTAACTCTAGAACGACCCTGTGGGGTTGCCAGCAACCCCACAACATTTTTAAATTGTCTGTAAACATGTAAATAAGTACTAAAACATTGAGATTTTCCTTGTCCTCCTAACTCATGCCGTGCTTCAAATTGTATACTTCGAAAGCAATAAATAATATTTTCATTATCAAGATTTTATTTTGAGCCACTAGCGACCCCGCAATGTCACTTACGCCGAGGAATGGAAGGGGGTGGTTCTACGATTAATATGACATTTCGAGCTATTATCAAGTAACATAACATAGAAAATATAACATAAAACAAACAGCAGTAATATAACGAAGTTGACATGATTCATCTAATGCAGGAAAACTGGATAGTCAAGACTTATAGTGTGCCTGAGCAACAAGGTAATCAAGTATTATGTTTCCTGAAAAATGCTGTTTATTGTCGTGAATGGAAAGGTGAGTCATTAGTTTATAAGAGAAAGAAACTGGAGTGGTGAGTATTATAGAAGGAATCCTGACTCTGTATTTCTTATATTATGCATGTAGAGTTATTTATAGTATCGACAATCATGCGAGAATGGTGATAAAAGTAAAGACAATCAAAATAAATAAATCAGTGCTTAATTACTTGAAACTTGTTTAAATGGAGATATATTAAATGTTAAACTGTATCAGACTACATACTACTAGTTTCGAAACTTGTTAATAGACTGTGGATTTTTCTTGCAAAATAAAAACGTCCTGCATGTATTAAAATTAACAACTAGCACTTTGGGATTACTTTATTTCTTTAATCATTTTACCGAGACGACAGCAATACATTGATATTGTGCTATTCTTTTGACTTTCTTAGGGTTTCAAATTGCAGCTACTTATTTTTCTCATAAATGTTTACTCACCAACAGGCATAAAACATCGTACTTAACCAGTCATAATAGAAAATAATAATTCAATCATTATAACAGAAAATGTTGCCATATCTTCATACCGTGTATACTTATCACAAAAACAGCTAACTGGTTACGAAATATATATATATATACAAATTATGTATTTTATATTTTATGCAATAATAAAATCAAACACATACAGTATAATTAACTGGCACGCTCTTCAAAGAGATTGCGACAGCTGACTAGTTCAAAATTAGAATTTGTACTCTATTCCACGAGAATCGGAGAATAGTAAACAAATAATTATCAAATTTAAAACAATGCTATTCAGGTTCCAATGCTCGAATAGTAACTTCATCGCGAAGCGTCTGCGCGTAGAATCGGCGGTTTAAGCATTTCGTAAGTCGGCCAGCCATCGATATTGTTACGAGACAGAGCCAGAAAGCAATAGTTAAAGTTCGGAAAGGTATAAAGTAAAATTCGCGTATAGGATTCTGCGCTGGCCGTTGAACGCGGAGGGCCGAGGGATCGCGAAGCGGCAGGGAGAGGGAACGATACGGTAGGCGAAGAGGAGAAGCAGGAGGAAGAAGAAGAGGAGACCCTCCGGTTCTTTAATAACACGGCGGGGCCGCAGGTTCTTCTTCAGGTATGCGAGACAGAGCCCGAGGCGAGCAAATCGTCTACAGTCTCGAAAACCTGATTCTTTCGCGGCGATCTGCGCCATAACCCCGTCGCTTCCGATACACTCTAGCCGATACCTTTCGGACTATCTATGCACTGACACATTCCTGAACGCTTATGTGTTCGGCGTTCATGGGTTCCATGCTCCGGTACGCGTACTACGCGCTTTCGTATTCGCAGAAGAAAGGAAACGCGACGACTCACGCCGGTACCGTTCCACAAAAAGTTAGTCTGATAATTTCGTGTTTTTTTTATAAAACTTAAATCTGTAAAATCTGAAATATTTGATAATCTTTAACGCGTGCATTAATAATCTTAAATCTGTAAAAATATTTATTTATTTGTGTAATCGACTTTTTACAATAATAATTCTTATCGTATGGTCATTATTACTAGACTGCGGATTTTTATGTAAAATAAAAATTGTCTTTATTTATTTATTTTCGTGTTAATAAGTTGACAGTAGTACAATAGTATTTTCGAATGTGTTTTGGCTTCTTTGCATTTCATCGAATGATTTGAATTTTTGTCATAAATGCAATACATCCGCAGTCTAATTATTATACAAACTGAAATGACTATTGTTGTAATTTTAGTATGATAAGTTCGTCTTATAGTATGTATTTTTATGAACAAGTGTTATAGAAATGGTTTTTCTAATGATTGACTTTGACTTGGCACATTAAACAATTAGTATACTTGTAACTATTACAAATCGAAAACAGCTAACTATTTAAGAAGGACATTTACGTTGATATTCTTCATTAAACTATACATTTTATAAAAGTTCTGTACTTAGTCAGGGTTAACGTATTTATAAAAATGTAATTATCTAGTGAATACTTCGTACAGACAGTCTTAAAGATAATCAAATAGAGATGGTAGTAGTAAGAATTGCAATTCAGAGAATTAAAAATGAAATAGTAATACTATAACAATAGAGAGAATACATTTTTAATCATAGCAACTGCTACGTAAGCACGATCTGCAAGATCGAAGAGATGCATCGAGGATGTTATAAGGGATGCATAAAATCGAAAGGTACTAAGAATAAAATAATTGACTGCGACAGAATAGGTATCATGAGTAAAATACCGGAAAGAAATGTTATCAAGAAATACCACGATAAATACAAGCAACATATTTCATACCAATCGAGAAAAATTAGTAAAACACGCGGACGACAACAAAATTGCTCATTACATCAATGTTGTCACGAATTCCTTCTCCGTATAAGGCGGGTTCGCAGAAAGTCGGTGTCGACTTGCAGGTAAGCAAGCATTCGCGGGCATACGCACACGGGCGTGATCGCGCAAACAATATTTGATCGTAGATACGGATTATCTGGTTCGATTTGTTTGACCGAGGTGGCGTCTAGTTTTATTTGCGCGCAGCTGATACGACTAGTTTCATTTGCAACGCGACCCGCTCGACGCGCGGGGAGGAAATTCATTTGCAACCGGACCGTACATGGTGGCGCACGCCGTATCCACGGCCGAGAAAACGATAACCCCGTGTAATTACCACGTAGATACGGTGTAACGCCGCGCCGCTGGTTATCAATGATTTAATGAACGCGCGGCGAAACAATGACCAACAAAACCTGGGCCCTCGGCCAGCGGTTCCATTAATTTATACCTTCGGACTGCAAATGAATAGCAGAACGAACGAGGCTAGACACAGCTTTTTTGCCGGGGAAATTGAAACTGCGGTCGAGCAGAAAAACGTGGTCCGAGGGCGAGTCCCGGCTCTGTTCTATATAGCTCGATGCAGCTGGAGGAAAGCTGGTCTCGGCCAGGGGCGGAATAACAAATGGACTGCTTGGACTCTCTCGTCTACGATACTCCTCCGGAGTCGAAGAAAGTAACGCTCGAACCGGCTCCGACGGGCATACTAATCGTTTTATGAAGGCCAGACGCGGAGAAAGAGGGACGAACGGACTCCGATGGAAGGGGTGGGACTGTTGATACGACGTAGGGGGTCGGAAACGGGAGGAATTCGCGGCCAGTTTTTATCCCGCAACGCAATTGCAAATTTCCTGCGTATTACGTTCTAACGGGACTAACGCAAATATAACAGAGCAGGGGCAGAAATACAAAGTTCTACGAACTATATTATTATTTCCTCTGGAATAGCTGCGTTAATCTTGAATGTAAACTGGTTCTATGATAACAGGTTTTCATCTATGAATCGACACGTTCTATTTGATTCGTGAAATGTATCGGTCTGTGAAGTATGCAACGCTTCTTTAAAGTATTAATGAATCGAACTACTATTAATGTTTCCAACTGCGATTATTGCTACATGAAATATCCAAGCATTGTTTAAAAATATATTTACTAGTATCATCCTTTGTGAATGTTTAACTCTACACCCATTTCTGTTTTTATACGGTAGATACGTTGCAGAAAAAAACCGGTAAAAAAGACTCGTGTACAGGCATATAAAAATAGAGAATTGGTTCAAAACCTAATTGTTCTTAATATTTAAATCGAATAACTTTTCCAACCGTGCTAAATCGAATAAAACCGTGTGAAAAGGAAATCGAATTTACTTTTCTAAACTGCGTTAAGTGAGAGCCGTCTAAAAGAATCCCATGTAAAAACAGAGTTGGGTGTATCTTTTATTAAACAACAAAATATTATTCAATATTAACCAATTGGGAAATCTGAATTCGTCTAGACTATTCGTTATTTTGATTAATGTATGCCCAAAATATTCCGCCATTTCTCATAAAGATATAATATCTATAATATATAATATATATATACATAAAATTATATAATATAATATATAATTTCTATAATATACTATATAATATACTATACTATATAATTTTTAAATTATATACTATACTATATACTTACTATATAATATGCTATATAATTTCAATAATTTAGGACAAATAAATATGCAGTCTGACGGTTTAATAAATATGAAAATTAATGGTAGTTTTAGTGTGAAATTTTACAGTAGTTTTAATGTGAAATTTTATGGAAATTTTAATGCCAAAATCGGAACCTTCCACAGCATCGTTGCGAATCGTCCCAATCAAATGGGAATAATTTGTCCGGAGAACAGGAAACTGAAATTCAAGCTACGAAGTGAAACAATTATTGCACTTAATCGTGTCTATGAAAGTTTATCACCTATTTACCGTTTTATCGAGCGAAAGAGCAGGTTCGTCGGTTGGAGGAAGGAACTGTCATCAGAAAATAATTGGCTGGCTAGTGAAAGGAATCGAGGGACAGGCTTTTGAATAGGCAAAAACAACAGGATCGGGATTGTGGGCTCGCAGGATCGGAAAGAACGAGGCGGAGGCAGCAGTCGGGGGGATCGGCCCTAATCACGGAGGTGAGGGAGAAGGACGCTTAACATGCAGACCGTAGCTGGAGGCGTTAGTGCCGTATAATCTGCGTTCCTTCGCTGTTAAACACCACCGTGCGCCACGGTGCTGATGTGCCATGCACGAAGAAGAATACTAGCACAATGCACGTGGATCCATAAAGATGGTGGATCGATGATGGCCGATCATGGTACAGTAGGTAGGATGAAATTTATATCGATGCAGGAGCCAGGGCAAATTTCAACTTATGGGACACCATTTTTATTAAAAAACTGGCTCGAGCCTTAACCAGTCCGACATTTAACCAGTTAGCTGTTCTTGGCGAGTATACTCGCCGTAAGTCAAAATTAAGAAAGATATATACTGTGATATTCTTCATTAAATTATATATTTTATAAAGGTGTTGTATTAAAAGAAAGTGCGAAGGAAATCGACTGAGTAGAAGACTGAATAGTTCAAATACAAGACAGCGAAACGATTATAATAATTTAACACTTTGATTACATTATTTATGACTCATTGAGATCATTCAACACAGAAATGAACGTCTATCTTTCTAGCAATCTGTGCACTAAGTGTTTATTTCGCACCAGCTAACTAAAGGGTTAAAAAATAAGGGTTACCTTTGCAATGACACTATCAATGTATATATCAGATTCTTGTGATTAATACTAGGTTTTTGCAACACTATTTTACGTTGTTTCATGAAAATAACATATTTATTCAGATTTTTAGTCATTTTTATTACAGTAGACGCCGAATGAAATTTTATTGAATAAATTCCCCATGAATGTGTCTTTACAACTTCAATAATCGTAAATTAAAGAACTTGGAACACGTGAAAATGACCTAGCGTTAAAATGAGTCCAGCCACGATGTAACTTGGATTAATCTAAGCTATTTCTGCATTAATCAATAAGCCATCCATAATAATAAGCCATTCATAATAATAAGCCATTCATAATAATAAGCCATTCATAATAATAAGCCATTCATAACAATAAGCCATCCATAATAATAAGCCATCCATAATAATAAGCCATTCATAATAATAAGCTTGTCGATAAACGCAGTCCGATTTACATCGTGTTTGGTCTGGTTTTAATCAGAAGAATCTCAGCTATCCATCGGTGCTACAATTATAAAAGTAAGAATACAATCTTCTTTCTTTCATGTTTACGTTGTCACGTCGCAGCATTCCATTGATGCATATCCGTCTACTTTCTTTTTACTGCAGTCATTCTCTAGGCATCTCTACTGAGATGAGGCCTCGTCAAGCTGGAAGCACTGGCAGAAGGTGGGTTACATGGTGGGAGAAGATTAGGATTGAGTCGTGTAACTATTCGGACTTCATGTAAATTTAACCCTGTAGTTAACCTGTTGACCGGGTATGACGGAAATATTTCATTATGCCAGGAAGACAACTCCAAGGGTATGACGACGACTATTTTCGTCACGCGAATTTTTAAAAGTAATATGTGCATTGATTAAAGTCAATTTAAATATTTAAAAATATTTACGTTCATCTTGCCCACTAGAATCTAGCGTGACCATATGGTAACACTTCGAATTTGCACAGTTTAATTTCAAATAGGATTGCGCCACGTTTTTTATATGTAATACACTAAGGATGTCAAGATATGCTAAAGAAAACTGTATATCAACTATACATATATTTAACAACGATTCAACTAAGGGACATCCAAAATATTCGATTTGTAGATTTTCGAAATATGTCATAAAATATTTTGTCAAAATAAACAATCATCAAGTGAAAAGTCATTTCTTTAATACTTTAAGCGTGATAATATAACTTCTCATTGCGAAGAAAAAGTTCCCCACTGTGAAATAAGTTGAACGAAAGATTAATAAACTAATACTGTAAAAAAGAGACAAATTTTCAATTCTGTATCATTTCATGGTTGAACATTTTCTGACAGGAATCGGCTAACTCGAAAATGAGCTAAGCGTCTTACACTTTCGACAAGATAATGCCAATTCGTATACAAATTTTCTCGTCGTACAAAATAATAGCTCAAGATTTTGTATACTCATTCTGGAGATAGTACGCGATGAACAGTGTACAAATTGAATGATCCCTAAACTTAAATATAAACATTAACGAAATATGTCGAGCATCTTATTCCTTTATCCAGCATTATAAAAAGGCGATCCTGGCCCGGGGGTCCTCGTAGAAACGTTTGCCACTATGAACGGCTGTACCTTACGGACCCTACCGGATCTACAGGCGCACCTGGGCGAAGGACACCCTCCCCTGGCACCAGTGTCAGGATATTACCGACGGAGAAAAAGAGCCCGGGAGGGAGCGAGAGAAAGGAGCCACGGGAGGCTACAATTACATCGCAGGTGGCTGTTGGTCGCAAGGACTTTCGGGCTACCTAACTGGAGCATCAACGCGAAGCACGTGGTGATTAGCGAAATCCTGAGAACCGGGTTTGCTCGATAAAGCATAATACTCGTCGAGAAAATCGGCGTTCTTTATCGACCGTCGGTAATTATTACCCGTCGAGCGTCAACAAGCATCCGATTCCCTCCGATGTCGTCTGCCGATCTCCGGAACCCGTTTCCGAACTAATTACGTCCTGGAAACAGGAACGCCTTATTCATTAGGTGTTTCACGCGCGGTGCCTTGGGCCGGCAAAAATTTCAGGGCTCGCGTAAACAGGGCCAACAAAAATCCCGAAGAGCGAAAGAGAAAAATTTTCAACGAGGATACGCAGGACTAAGTACAGGCCCGACGAGAAACGACAGTGATGGCTTTATAATAAGCGAATGCGTAGTCGAAGGTGGTCTTTTTGCGAACAAGTAGAATAGAATGTAAATGCTCGAGGGCTGACCCGAAGTCGGAACTGTAAATTGCCATCTCGCGATGATCTATCGAAACCGATGATCTATCGAAGCCGATGATCCCGCGATAAGAGATGCATTCCGAAGAAGCGCATTCCGAAGCATATTTAGAAAGAAAGTCGAAAAGAGGCTGAACCGGACCCAAGCTTCGCCAGTCGTAGACGTGTCCGCTTTCTCTCGATCTCTATCTTCGAGGACAAAATAGTTGCATCGTTATCTCGTCATCGTTACAATCGTTAGATTGCAGCCATTTCAATTACTGTATCAGCCGACTGCTTTCATTAATCGTTCGCAGAGATACTCTCCCAGCGAGACAATAAATTTTAAGTTTGCTAGATCCGATTTACATACGACTCAGCTGGAAGGATACTCCACTTCACTTTCCCATTACTTCAAGGTGCACCGCATTACTAGCGAGCGATTTGCAGTTTCCTTGATTGATTTTTTTGCTAGCAATCGCTCGGCGAAGAATGTCTCGCAATGTCGCGCGATGCAAATCGATTTTCAAAGAACCGCAACTGACTTCTGCGGGTTTCGCGTTCGCGATGTGGAATGCAAAAATAAAGAACGAAATGACTTTGTACATCGAAGATAGTTGTACAACTTGATTCGTTAATGTCTAATGTGTGTTTTCATTTTGTCGATTTTTAATGTGAATTTTATGCATATTACGTACACTAAGGTTTCCACGATTCGTAAATGTACTTTCATCGGAAAATTATACTAACGTGTACAAGATAAATATCTGTTAAACTACAAATTTTTCGACATACATATCTCAATACTTTTCTATAGAAAATGTCGAACTGCATCAACGGATGTATACAAAATGTATGACATGACTAAAGCAGTGAAGGCGAGCCATATTCCGACCTGATCCGAATCTTTTGTTAATAAAGCTTTCCAGTATCACCAAAAATAGCAGGTATTCGAGTCTTATTTTTAGTTTTACTGCTATATACTTCGAAAATTGTATTTCGACCAACTGCCTCGAGAAGATTCCATTGCCTAAAGAGAATATTTCGCCGGAAGAATATTTCGCCGGGAGAATATTTCGCCGGGAGAATGTTTCGCGGAGAGAATATTTCACGGAGAGAATATTTCGCGCGGCAGAAACCGTTTATCGAGCCGACCCGATAATCGGTGACGCGGATCGGTCCTGGTAATCTAAACTAATCTCAGGCATCTAAGCCTCCGATTCTAAGTGGAGCCGATAAGACGGGATCGCGAGTCGTTAATAGCGATAGTATGCGGACGACGAAGGCAGGAATAAAATTCGCGAGGCTCGCCAGAAAGGAGAGGCACCGTTTATTTTTCTCGTTCGGCTCGACTGCACACGCGCGATCGCGCCGATCGTAATTAAGAGCCGATCGTTACCGCTCCACACGCCCGCACCCGGGATCCAGGATCAACGGTGGCGCGCGCGTGTGACTTCGATGCACTCGAAAGCCGTACGTCCATGTCCGCGTGCAACGACGGTATGCGGCTAACGTAAAAACCTTGTAAATACACGCCGACCACGTGTACGGCAGACGTGTAACGGACGTTTCAAGATGTAGGGCGTGCAGATTTATAAAACGCGCGGCAGCCCGGCTCGGTAGCGAGCGGACTCGAGCGGAGCCGCGCGGATAACAGAGAAAGCGGGTGTGACTACAAGGATACGGGGAAGAAATTTATCTCGGGGCACCGGTTGTGCTTTCTTCTGCACCGAGAAATCATGTACCGGGGATAGGCCGAGGCTAGCCGCGGACGCTAGGCAACGGGACTTCGGTCGACGGGAATAAGCGGTTAACTGGACGTTTCAATTACCTGGAATTAATTCCTAATGTCCGACCGACTAAGAGTTTCGCCGGTCTTTTTCGGGCGGCTGGCTCAAGCCGTGACTTATGTATGGGTAGACTGCGGATCTTTATGCAAAGTAAAAATGATCAACTGTTCGAAGCAGAAATTAAATGAAAATCGATTTCCACTTTTAACTGTTCCAACAAGCCGAAAATAGTAGAAGAGTGAGTTTAAATTTTCCTAATTTCTTTACAATTTCGCCTGTTCATCTCCATCATAAATGCATAAAATCCGCAGTCATAATTGGAAAATTCAGAAACGTAAATTATGAAATAAGACTGTATTTTTATTAAAAGTATTAAGGAAACAATGTGTTCTCAAGCGTAGCCAATGATAATATATCGCTGTTCGTATACAACATTTTCATAAAACGTATAAATTAATAAGTAATATCAAAGAACACGACCTTTTTAAGCAGTCACCTGTTTCCAACGAGAAACTGAAGAAACATTTTCTGTTACGACGAGTACACTCGTCGCAAACAGCTGACTGGTTAGTAATTCCTAATACCTCCACAATCTTGCATACCTGCCACTAATTCCGCTATTATACTAATTCCACGAGCTACTCATAAAATACCCGAGTATCTTTGCTCTACTCGGATCTCCTGTGGGGTCCTTGGATGTCTCACGGGTTCCCGAATGTCTCGTACAGCCGAGCAAAGGCACCAGCCCCAGTTAAATTCAGAACGGAGCGTAGGTCAGACTGGAGGAGCGGATCGACGAGGTTTTTAGTATGCGAAACGGCTGCGTCGCGTGTTAATACCGCTGGCGAGATAAGTATGAAGAGAGTCACGTTTTAGTGAACCGGACGGAATCGGTTATTCAACTCCATTGAATCAACGCGACGCGGACGGTTGTACGATCAGGAAGACGAGGCCTCGCATCGGAAACACCGTGTTCGCCGGTACAATGAAAAAAACAAAGGAGGGAGGATTGCACGCGGACGCGGTTCGAATCGTTAGGCGGCCGTTTCTAATTGGCGCTAAATAATCATTTTTTCGACGGCCGCCACTCCGCCGATTGTACTGTCGACGGGTTTCTTCGAACAAACCCATTACTGTACGACAATATTCGCACTGGCAATCAGCACGTCGGTGCGAGAGCACAACGGTTCCGTTTGCAGGGGCTTCATTATGTACCGCGTCGACGAAGGCGACGGAAGACGTCTCCTACGGCCACTAACGAGGGGTAGACGCCTCTCTGACCGGGACAGTAACGTGTACCGTATATGTTCTGGCCGATAGTATGTCGGACGCTACCACCGTGTTCCCAGCCACCAAACAACGGCTAGTAATAAACGAACTTCCTAGAGATTGGCATTTGCATACGCAGCTGCGAGGACCGAGGCGCTTTTCTATAATGCGAAAAGAAATACAGTTGTGCATCGGCTAACCGAACTGTTCTCGAAACAACGTGAACCTTCGGGTAATACAATAATTACTTGGAGAAAATGCTAGAATGAATCTTTACTTATTTATGGACGATACAGTGGTACGTATGAATCGTTTCAGATGTGAAATGGGTTTGGACAATTGTGAATCTTGATACCAGAAGTTCGGATAATTGAGGTTCTATTGTAGTTATAAACGCAAAATGGAGTGCGGTTGAACTCTATATGACGTTCATAAATCAAATCGAGTAGTTTCACTTTTTAAATATTTTTAAAAAATGTCAAAGCATTTGATTGACTCTTAGCTTTCCATATTTAAAATATATTTCTCTAATGTTGAGCTTAACACTAGGAAGAAAACAAACATTTTTTGGCCGTGGAAGTATACACAATTTATTATAATTTATTATTTATTATTTATTATAATACGATATAAATACTGTAATGATTATTTAATTTTATACTTTAGAGAGAATTTTAAAAAACCGCGTATAGTAACTATTCTATCACTTCCCTCTACTCTTTGTTTCGTATATGTATAAACAAGTATATGGATGAATATGCAGGAAATAAATACAAATTCCATCTATTGTTACATTTAATTGCAGGTTCAAATGTCATCGAAATGTAAAATACTAAAAATGATTATTCACTGCTTCAAGATATGCATATTAAAAATACACAAAACAAGTTAAGGAAGTTAATGATTTCCTTTAACTTGTTTTACATGTATATGTAACCTTAAATATGCGTAAAAATATTTCAACAAATTCATAATATCGTCGCAAATATATAATATTTGATACAAATATATAATCGTTGCTTTACAGTCTGAGGAAACCAAGTGTTGAAATTTCAGGGTTGAAATCACCCTTTCAGACATTTTCAAAATAAATGCACTTATCGATTGTGAATAACTTATATATTGTTAGTGACAGGTGAAATAATAGAAAATAGAAATATACAAACATGATATTTTGTTAAATTTTCGTTCAGATATCAGTAGCAATGTAAACATTCGAAACGAGATGAACAATCTCTGGACGAACTTATGGAAACGAAGTATGGAAAAACGAATCGGAGCGTGTTTGACTCAAAACGATCGGTTCCCGATGTTTGGACTCGACAAATGAAACGAATCAGTGATCCGTGGCAATAAGCGAATCGAGCCGAACGAAAGCATCGTAAAGCAAAACTGGCGAGCGCAAACAAATGACCGATAGCCCGCGGAATAGCTGTACCTTCCGGCGGAACTAATGCTTCCGTGAACTCGAGCCGTGATCGTTTAATTGCCCGCTGTGCTAAAACAAACAGACCGTTGGAGAAGCCGCGATTCGCCACGAGGAGGGAGAACGAGTCAAGCGGACTTATCGGTTTATCGAGCCTCTCTTCGAGATCTTGTTACCCCTCCGGTGGAAATAGTTGCGGACCACCGTAACCCCGACTTCTCACGAGAACGAGCGAGACCGTCTCTCGTAGGTATTCGCAAATAACACGTTTCGAAGGGTTCCGCGGGTTCTGCAAACATCCCGCGCACCGCTCTCTCATTCCGCAGCAACGTCTCGCGTTTCTTTCGGAATTACTTTTATGGACCACGCCTGCTCATTGAAGTCGTTCCTGCAAATATTCAGTCCCTAGCTCCTGGAACGCTCGCGAAATCCTCTCAATTCTGCGCCCTAGAACGAGACTACCAAATTGCCGGACTCCAATTTTCACCCGAAAGTTCCCTCCCTGTCTTCGGAACCCAAGCTAAAATTTTCAACTACAATTTGTTGCATGCGATAAATAATAGTGAGAATTGGACTTTGGATTTTATGCATTTGTAACACCGATGATGAGAATGTCAGAATTTTGTCTTATCAACGTTAACTTTTAATCCTCTTAGTGTCAACCAAAAGTGTCGTAGCTGAACGAAATATACCAAACCTGTTTCATGTACTTTGGTAAAGTTTCGGAAAGGAAGTACGAAAAGGAAGAAAAAATAAGGAATGGAACTGTTATTTATTAAAAATGTCAAGAAATGAAACTCTGTTATTTATTGAAAATATTAAGAAATAAAGTTGTTATTTATTGAAAAGTGAGAGTCTGTCAGACTCTCGCTAAAATATAATATATTATCTATAAAATGAATATGATATTAATTTTCACATAGAAATTAAATATAACATGTATTGCATATTTTTATTGCAAAATATTTTATAGGCACACAAAAAGACTCAACCTACAAAGGAAAGAAGACGCGCTAATAAGGAATAATATTTGTAATAGTCTGCTAGACTCAGTTAAGGGTAAACCTACTAAAATCTACTAATAAAACACAGAATGTTAGAACTGCATCTATTGTCTACATATAATGAGCTGTATGTAGGACCATAACGGAAGAGAACGTCGGTCAATCAGATTCAATTTACTGAAGTTGAAACCACCTTGTAAACCTCGGCTAATGTTTCACGCACTTCTAATTTATGTAACGTTAAGTACTTCAAAGTAGTCGTCTGCTGCGCGAGGGTGGCGCAATTATTTATTGGCGCTGATGTTATTAGATTTAATATCTCAATCTCATTTTAAAATCTGAAGTTCTCAATCGTCAGAAATCTCTTAGTTTCTTAATTTTCCCCGTAAAATGTTTGAGCCTTTGCCCTGTAGCATGGAATCAGAACCGTGAAAGTTTCATACCCAAACTACTAAATATGAATATTACGACTGTGAATTTTCATACAAAATAAGAACCTTTTGCATCCATTACAACGAACACGAACCACTTAGGCGTTGATTTGCTTGTTCAATGATTTTAGTAAGTGGCAAATAATTCTTCGATACTCTTTAATTTGTTCAATATTTTTACTGCGTCAAATAGCAGCCAGTCATATTATAAAGTTCACAATCTAACTATTTATTTCTTCGAAGTCAAAACAAGATTTGTAAAACAAGGAACAAAAATGATCTTGTTTGATGTTTTCTACAGTTACACTAATAGCATTTTTACGTTATTAATAAATACATAAACGAGACAGATCATTTATATTCACTGCAATACAAACGTTACGATAATGTTGAAATATTGATAATAGGAAAATAGTACCAAATAGTACCAAATCTTCGCAACGACTCCGAATCTAAACGACTCGATATTATAGACCAAGGTGTTAAGACCGACGAAGTGTTAATCAACATAGTTACAAAAGAGATCTAGCGCAATGTGTCAAGAAACATTAAACGACCGCAGTGCCATTAGCATGCGTCAGTAGGAACAGCAAACACCGATGCATCTCTCATGAGCTGAAGATGCATCAGACTCGAGCGCAAACAAACAGACATCGAAACCGCTCGCACAAAAATCGCCCATCCAAAAGAACAACAGTCCACCGAAAGAGAAGTTAACCCGGAGAAAGCGTCGTTCTCGTTCCAGCAAAAAGCCTGACTCCCGAGAGCACAAAACACCGAGCGCCGGCAGCGTAACGAAGTAAGATAGCCACATTGAAAAATGATGTTATTGTAAGTGGCTGGTAATTATCATAACGCTCGAAGCCGCGCTGCGGATGATCGTTGCTTCACCAGATACTACCGGTGCACTCGTAAAGATCTATCGCCTCGGCGGTTCCAAGAACCGCGATGCGGCGCGCGGTCGCGCTCGAGGTTGCCGCAGAGATTTTCCATAGGTGTTCCGCGAACCGATGAATCGATTAACTTCGCGTGCCACCCACGGGAAAAACGAGCAAAAACTCGGCGGGGACAAAGCGGCACGGCGCGTTCAATCGGGACCGATGTCGCATCGGGGATCGGCGGCATCCGCTGACAAACAGGTCGAAGATAATTAGAGCAGCTTATTGCTAGGCGAAAGAAGTGGAAGGAGAAGGTGAACGCTGGGGCCGAGGGAGCCGGCCACCGCCGGAGACAAGTGGTGGAAGCGAATATTGTTCGCGGACGAGGTGTACGGAGAAAGAACGTGCTGGAGAGAAAGAACGGCAGACGTCCGCACTTGAATCTATGCGGATATCTGGAGGGAGGGGAAGCGAGTGAGAGCGAGCGAGAAAGAGATTCGGGGAGACGGAGAGAGAAGAAGAGAGAGGGAGAGAGCAGAGAGAAAGGGAGATGAAGAAAGCGAAGCGAGGAACAAAGTCAGAAGAACCGATGCGGGAGAAGAAGTTACGTGGCACGAGAGGGACGAAGAGGCCGGAACGTCGACAGCCCCCTGGCTGGAGCGAGAGGAGTGGAAGTGCAAGAGAACCGATTACTCGCGGAGGGAGCCGAGGGGTCCACGAGGGGCCAGGATACTCGGCGCATGCGCGGCGGGCGTGGGAAAGCGCGCTCGCGTTCAGACGGTCTTCCCCTCCTTCTCTTTCGCTCCATTCGCTCGATTCGCTCGGCCCTTCTCTCCATTGAGCCCCTCTCCTCCTTCCACGCGTTTCTAGTCCTTTCTCTCGCTCCGGCCCAGCGGGCCCCGGCCTCTCTCTCTCGCCCTTTCTGGATACGTCTGGACGAGGATCGCCGATCACGGCCGAGTGGCCACGATCCAAGGCCCCGCGGGCATGAAGTTAGTTATTCGTTCAGGGGTGCTCAATATCTGGGTGATCGGCAATGCAAATAGGGAGAGGAGAACTCGCTCGACGAACGCTTAGACCGCGTATGCTATTAGACACGGCTTTTCTATAGTGCGTGTAGAGGAAATCAAACATAATATGGTGAAGCAAGGATAACGGCCACATGTGACGTCACATGGTGGAAAACTTGCATGGGAACATATGCGACTCGAAAATTACCAAAAACCAATTACAGTAAATTCTCTCCAATTGTCCCTCGGCTTGTAAACAGAAATGGACAATTTTAGAAGAGGAGATACGATTGTTCGAGGTTTGGGGTTCGTTTTTATACTTGATGACAATCGGAAACTATAAGAACGAGCCGAGAGGCTCGAATAATGGTATCTCCAGCAGCTTGTCGTTTTCCCCCCCCCCCCCCCCCAAAGAACCGTTTTATAGCATACTTTAAAAATTGTTTCATTTTTGGAGCGACTTAAACTGCATTTTTGCAAAGTTACAGATTTTTTTGAATTTTCGAATTGCCGATGTTCCCTCGTTAGACCATATATGTATATTATTATATACGGCGCGTGTATAGTGCGCGTATAGAAAATCCAAGAGTACAGTGAAGCAAAGATAACTGTGCATTTTGACGTCACACGGAAGAAAAGACGATCATTCAAAATGGTTGACGCGGCATCAGGCTTCAAGTTCAAACCGTGTTGCATGAACAAAAATAGCTTTTCTCAATATAAGAATAATATAATAAGAATACTAGATAATAATATTATATTATCTTATAATATAATATAATATTATATTATATTATCTTAATTAAACTAGAATAAATTATAAGAAAATAATTACAGATTGATCAACATCTCGATTAAACTTGAAATACATTCCACGGAATTATAATTCCCGAAATATGCGTATCTCATATTTAATCAATTTAATCTGTAAGTTAAACATTTTCGCATATTCATTATTGTCAAACATTAAAACAGTTTAACACATATTGAACATCGGTGTGTCACTCTTTCGAAAGCGCAGGTATATATCGTACTAGTAAGACTTATACATCTCGTTCATTCTGACACAGATGATTTTATCTCGGCTTCAGGGAAATTATCTAAAGCCGTGTGTAAAGGTGCATGTGGTCTAAGAGCGAAATGGTGGCTCCGTTTAACATATGCGAGCGTTTACACGCTGTCGCCGAAGCCCGACGATGATCCGATTGCCGGCCGCGCTCCGAGTTCCGTTTCAACGATTCGACTTGCGTTTGCGTAGTATCGGTCGACGATAGATAAGTTGGGAATAGACGGACCGTGGTAATTGGGAAATAAATTAGACGCCACGATGCGTATCGGTCCCGCCATTAATGCGCGTCGATCTTCGCGGCAAAGCGGGAAAAACTGGGAGTACCCGGTAGCCGATGCACTTCGCCGATAGGAAGTCGTGCTCCGAGACGGCCGCGAGTAAATTCAACGTGCACGCGTGTGCGCGCGGGCCTGCATTGTTGCGCGGAATGTGCATGCGTGCACACGGATGCACGGCACGAAGAACCTTGTACACCCACACGATCGCAGGCAACCCCGAAGCGCGCGATAACGGACGATGACGCGTCGCCGCAGGGTGCGCGTCACAGGGAAAACGACGAAAAAGGTACGGGTATTTTGACAGCGCCCCGGCAACCTTCGTCATCCTCTGTCGATCGGTCCGTGTCTCCTCCGGGTCCATTCACTCGTGGAACAAAGGCCTCGCGGCCTGACTTTGTGATTTATCTTCGCACAAAGCGAGTGTTCCTCTAATTCCGAGCCGTGGCTCGGCTCAAGGCTGATCAAACTTCTGCTCGCGAACAGTCCGTTTGAAAGGACGATAAGAGCGGCGCGCCGTGCGCGTAGTCTATCTAAATCATTCGATGTAACGCGCGTCAGACAGATAAGTTCGCAGAACGAGCGTAGAACATTTCCCGACAGAACAGATGGCAATGATTGCTACTAATGGTACCCATCAATTCGCGGCGTGTTCCAGCACTTGGATGCCGCTGCATGGACCAATGGAACCGGCCAAAGGAGTATCTGTGACATTGAAAGAAGACAGAACGCAGCAGTGTCTGACGACGATTGTCGCTCGAGAGGGTGACTACACATGGTTGCAATGTAACCGGCTGATAAACATCGACGTTCGTGTCGCTTTTCAATATTCTGCTCCTTAACCCTCGGACATCGATGAAAGCCCTCAGTGATCAAGGAAATGTACAAGTTTTGCTGCACGAGCAACCGTTGCGTCAATGTTTCTGCATTTTTTTCGAGTACAGTACAATCTCGACTATCCCAGCCTTTATTATCAGAATAATTCTTTACTATCCACATACGTTTAGATTAATCTGAGTCAACCCATGTGCAATACGACTTACTGCACAAACAATGAAATCTGGCATTGCGAGTGACAAGATATGATCCTCATGTGGTATACAAAAAATACCGATTGTTTCTTTATAATATTTTCCGATTGTTTAAACAATTAACAAATCGTATACCGCGTGATAGATTTCGACTACAGAAGTTACTTTTGTTATTTTGCACAGTTATAGCAATAAGATAAAAATTATACGAATGTTTGGGATAATTTCCATCCCTTAAAGTGACTTTACGAAAATTAATAGGGAAATTAATTAATACGTCAATTTATTGTATCCTCTTGATTTATTTAGGATCCTTAACATAAAATAATAGTGTAAGTTTTCAATTTTAATTTGGTTAAATAAAATATTTTAACTTCATGAAATGTTTAAGTCAAATTGCTAATGTACATTATATTATTCCGCAATGGTTTAATTGTTTCATCTTTCTCCGAAATGTTACAGTTTCGAAGGGTCGATGCGTTTTCAATAAAGCGAAACACGTTCGGCGTAGAAGCGTTCTCCAGCAACTCGGCCGCTCTTTAAAATGCAACGGCCATACCTGCGGGGACCATAAATCAGGCGGTATAATTAGTCTCATGTCTACAACGTTGACCACACCCCTTTGAGCAGGGTCAAAACATGCTGCACAATATGCAAACGAACAACAATTGTAACTAGAGTCCTACACGGATTTCTTGTGCTCGCGCACGAACAACCCTTGGTCGCTCGGAATTTCAACTATTTTCTCAAAGGAACCGTCAACCCGTGCACGATACAAACGGAACACGCCTGTTCAAAAGCACCCCGTGACTGGCATAGGGGATGCGTACACCATCCATCATCGTGCATATGCTGCTCTGTTCGACGAACCCTTCCTCCTCCCGTGGTACAGGTCGGCTAGTGCGAAGAAAAAATTTCCGGGGTTAACGGTCTCGCAGCTGCGCATTCGACGCGAGGAACTTACTTAATGCGTCTACCAAAAGTTCGCCCCGGCTAAATTGTTGATGGAAAAAATAGGAGCCGAAAATATGTTCCCCGTTTTTGTACCTAGTGGACCGTAAATCTCCTGCCACGCGGTGTCGTAAAAGCTCTGGTAAGTAAAAAGCACCAAGGCCGAGGAAACAGTTACGGTGAATCATGACCGAAAGGTGAACCGAAGAATGAAGGCTGGACGCACGAAAACCACTCATCGTTATCTTTATAACCCAGAAGGGCGACTGTGTTCTTCGGGCGAAAGCACAGCTTGCGGTTACCGTGGAATATAAGACCGAATCAGTGTATACGTATCTAAATTTATTAATGATTCACACCTTCTTCGAACTTAGGTTTAGAAGTTAAGTTCAGTTTAGAAATCGAGGGATTATTTGCGAGCGGATAATTAAAAACGTAATACGAATGTTTAGATAATAGAACAATTACTTAGTTACAGTGGCAGACTCAATCTTTATGGATTTATACAGTAAATCGTTTTCTATACAAGGTGGCCTATGGAAATTTCTTAAATGGAATTAAAAAATTTGTTTCCCAATACTTATTTTGGAAGTTGCAGAGGTGCACAAGTTGCGCCACCCTGTATATATCGTATTGCTTGGATTGAGATGATTATTCACGTTCTACCGTAATTTATTTATGTAGAACAAAATATTTAGATAACGAAGCTTTGGGAGACTTTGCTGTATTAATATTACGTATATTTGTATAAATATGTGTCACAGAATATTTTTACGCATTATGTTAATAATATTTTACATTCAAATGATTCCAATTTCACGTTACACGAGCAAAGTATGTTAGCGAATCTAGAACAATGGTAGCATCGATATAAGATCATAAAAAATTGAAAGATCTATCAAATAAAATGATTTCACTGCATTTTCTCAATAACTCGACTTTCACGTCAACCCTGTTAACAACTTTCTTCTTCAGAAGTTAAAAATGAATATTTAAAAAAGATTCGGAAGGAAATAAATTCAACCAAAGGACTGCAAAGAGTGAAGAAGAAAAAGTTGCATTACATTAAACAGTTTTCAATCAGTTAATTTAAAATCTCTTTAAAAAGTGTGTAATTATACTGTAATTATAGTTAATGTGCTATGAAACAGTTACTGTAATTATACTATATATTTTACTGCATGTTCGATTTTCTTCATATTTTGTTTAACACATACTTTTAGTATTTGTATAAAATATATAATTTAATAAAGAATATTCTCCTTAACCAGTTAGCTGTTTTTGACGAGTATATTCGTCACGAAGAAATGGCAACATTTTGCGTTACGGCGAGTATACTCGTCGAAAACAGCTAACCGGTTAATATTGCGGGCATTCGAGCCACTCCGTAATTTTCCGTGACAGTAAAATATTCGGTTGACAGATCGGTGCCGTGGTCGCAAGGGAAAAAAACACTGAAATAGAAAAGCAATATTATTTCTGCCGGCAAGCGAACCCTTCCATTCGGAGTTGTCCGAGCTCCGCTGCAAAATCCATGGGGGTCACGTGCCGGCACACGTGACCTGTCCACACGCAATGCGTTTGAACGCACGCGTTAGCGCATCCACGTAAACATGCAACTGTGCAAGTGCAAATCCATTGTGCGAGCGGATCTATGCGATCGCCGTGCCGCAGGGGCACGCGTGTATCCTCGCGAGACGTATGGGAGGCGCGTGAATGTGCGAGTGTGCACGTGATCGCATGGGGGATGGTTTCCACTCCATTGTGCAGGATCCGCCATCCGTTAGCGGCAGCTTTAACTCACCATATTGTCAAGTGGCACTAGCCAAATTTGTTATTGTATTGGATTATCGTCATTTTGCGCGGGAGCTACGGAGGGCGATCGAGCCTCGTCGTGATTCAGGCTACAGTATCGAATAGAACAATGAATAAATATTATTCAAGCGCTCGAAACGGGAAGAATTGTTCTGTTATTATTTATACTCGTTGCAAACATTGTCCTCCTTTTTTTACTAAGATGGACCCTTTGCAGTCGAAGTCATTTTAACTCTAGATTCAAAATAGTTTTCCTGACCTTTTTCTTTTTTTTTTATTAATTTTATACTGTAACACTGTATTTAATTGACCTCATCAGATCTATCCAATAGATTTTCTGACCTAGAGTATTTCCACATTCTATGACTTAATGCATTTTACACATATGAACAGTTACATTTTTAACAGTATTTTAAAATGTAAACAGTTTGATAAAAAATATACAAAAATGTACAGAATATATTTGTATAAATCATACATAAAATATTTTAAACAAAACATGCGTATGAAGTTTAAGAAGAATATTGTGGAACATAAATATATCATTAACCCTTGCACTATGATAATTTCTTTTATAGCTACGTTAATTAGCACTTCTCGGCCTTAATAAATTCCATAATCGAACAAAATAATTTTTGTTTCTGTATGTCTCCATTTACTTTCATTCCTAAATTATAAAAACAGAAGAATCACTGTTAAAAGTAGTATTATTAAATATACCTAATATACAATAGTTTTAAAATACAGAGATGTTGAATAATTGTATTCTATTTCGATTTAGAACAAACAAATAACATTCATATCATCATACATGAAATCTTTGTCACAAGGCCGACTTGTTTTTAGAGTGCAAAGGGTTAAGTTTGGATAACACTTTTAACACTTTTAAAAGCAACTTTTAACTTGATAAATCGGAAAGGTGTAACAACAAATCACTATTCTTGTTAAGATCTCTGTTAAAGATTTCAAAAGACTGGAACTTCCGTATGGCAACAAAGTTAATTCATCAATAGCAATGTTTAAAGGCGAGCATCCCCAAACTCGATGGATTTACACGCTGAATCGCAACAGTTCGCCGCGATTAATATCCGTCAAATTACACATACGCAGAATTGCTTTGAAAAGCAGACCGTTGGAACGCGGGATTAGCGCTGTTCGCGTTCGCAACGAGATGAATTAGTCCTCGCGCGAGGCGGCCTGGTGAGGTGGTGGAGCAAGATAAGGCTATAATCAAAGGGAAGCTGAAATAAGAGTAGAAAATATACGCGGGAACGGTGACTAAAAATTGAACGCCGAGGTCACGAGCGCGTAGCGTCATTATCTCTGACTCGCAATTAAACGTAGTATCTTAAAGTTACCGTAGATTTATCCTTCCCTGCGGTCTAGATTGAATGAACTGCAGGCTTTATTCCTTTTCCGTCGAACTTCTCTTTTTGTATTTGTGATTATCGACGATTCCATGCGATGTTTCATAAACTAGCGCTTCGAAGTTGCTGTCTCAGGACAATTAGCTCAAATATGAATGGGTTCTTCGCTAACTATATTGTGTGATCTGATCCGTAACGCTGCAAATTTTATTATAAATTAACTTCAACCGATTTATATAACGTCATCTGTATATCTCAAATTTATATGCAAAATATATGAATTTTAAATTTATACATAAATTGAATTCTTCTATAAATTCATAAAAATTCATACTTAAATGTTATTATTTTATTTAACTTCAACCAATGTCTATAACTTCATCTGTAAATCTCGAAATATACAAATTTATAAGAATAAAATGTTTGTTTGCCACTGACGTATCATAAACGACCTAACTGTTACAGGAATTGGACCCGACGATTTCACGTGCATGAGCACAATAATGCAAGCGAATGCAAAAAATCTACATACGCCTACATTTACGTTGTCCGAATTTACAATTGAGAGCAAATCTTTCTCCATAAAACGCAAGACGACATCGAGACGTTGACTAAAATGAGAATTCAGAGGGGACTTTGCGACCGAAAATCGTTCATAAATTAGCTGACGGCCTGACTCGTATTTTCCGCTGTGTGGTCCTCTGCGATGATAAATCTCCGCATGAGAATCCAATGAATGCAAGGCGAGGTAGCTGTCCGATCCAGCACCACCGATTCCCGAATTCGCAGCGAGCTGCTACCATTTGCATAGCCGTGGGCAGCGTAATAAGAAGGTCAACGACGGATCAACGGAGGTGTCGAGCCGACTGATACAAAAGTGAAACCCACGAGGGCTCGAGATAAAGGTAATTTAGATGCGTCGCTGGGTCACGACTGGCAACTATTACAGCTATTACCGGATCCCGGCCCATCTCGTTCCATCTCGTTCCATCTCGTTCCATGCCGTCCCACGCCATTCTGTTCGTATTATGTTCTATCGATGCGAGTCCGAGCGTCATTTCGCGCGATCGAATCGTGCGGTCAATCGCGGCCGGGGACACATCGATTCCCCTTTCGAAAAAAATCTATGATTGCTGAATCGTTCCGCGGGGCAACCTACTTTTACCTCTAATTGTTTCTCGCGTCACGATTTCACGAAAATAAGCTTGACTTTTGCGAACCGCAGGAATCTTCCTCCGTTCGTTGCTCCAAACCTGTCGTAACTATCTTCGGGCGCTAAATACTAAAGAAATTGTACAAACAATGTCCTACCATAAACGCCACAAAATGAACTCTCTTTATGTCCCCCTCCATCCGTTTAAGAGTGTTATTAGTATTATTTATTATTTTTAGTGTTGTTATTATTATTACTTTTACCATTATTAGCAATTATTGTTTCTTAATTTCTCTTTTATTGCCATTTCCATTATACTATATTTCTTTCTTTGTTTGTAAATCTTCTTAAACTTTTTGCAGCAAAGGGATCTGTCTCGTTCATGTATTTCAATTTTTTTAATAATAAAACACCCTGTATATTTGACAGAGCAAATCTGTAAATTAATGATGTAGTAAATAGAACAATAGCACGGTAATATAGTACGGTATCTTCCTTTGGGGGTCATTAAAGCATGAGCTACTCCCACAACAAAAATTCGTGAAAATAAAATAAAACCCAACCAATGTTCCACCTACTAAAAGCAGAGATAATAACAGAAAGACGATGAGCGACGCCGTCGCAAGTACGGAAAGAGACGAAATAAAAGGGCCGTTAATCTCGGTTAAAGTATTCTTAAATTCATTTATCGTTCCTTCCGTTCTCATTCCTCACGACGTCCCTTTTCTTGGCGTTTCCTCTGTTCCTCGTCTTTTCCGCGTGGGACGCGAAGCAACGTCCGGTTCTCTTAGCCTCTCTTTCTCCCCTTCCCCTGACGCTCCCTCCCTATACCCTTTTACACGTTATCTTTAGTTCCCTTCTTCGCGGACTGTTTCTCTTTCTATACTCCAAGAGAGTCGTCGATCGTCAAGACGGCGAACTGTTTGCGATGCAGTTGAACTCCGCGGTTTCGCGCAGAATCATTTGACACGCGCTCCAAACGACGCTTAAGGTCGCCATAGGGCTGGGCTCATGACAACGCGCTATTACAATAATTGGAATGGTGAAATATACGCGCGCGCGCGCGCTTGTCTCTGTGTGTGTATGTGTATGTGCGTGCACTTACTTGCAATGCGACTCGCCGCGCGGCGATGACATGCACACTCCTCCGTTTTTGCAGGGGCTCGGCGAACACGAGACAAAACCTGGAACAATGAAAGAAATCCGTTAGATACATGTGCTGGTCGACAATCTTTATGGAAACTGATGAAAGTCAATTTGTTGAGAATATGTAATAAGCTGCTTGCATCGACGAGATCATTATACGTTGTTCTTGTAATTATCAGATAACTTCTTGCCTGTGCTTAGTAATTCAGATGCACTTCAATGTCGTGTTCACGTGAAATGTCGGATCGAAGAGAAAGGTAAGCTGTTTATATATACACACGTATACTTATTTATTTATTTATTTATTCGTATACAAATTACTTACACGTGTACATAATTATTAAATATTTAATCAATGTTATCTAATATAATAATAAAATGTTATATGTTATTTAAAATAATACGGTTGCTGTAATTTAACAACGAATTTATAAATGGTAATAAAAGTGTATTAATTTTGACATACAAAGTAGAATTTGAACATTAAGATGCAAGTTCGTCTATACTAAATTTTAATATAAAAAGATTTTACTAAACGTTTAAATAGGATGAATAATACATTTTAGTAAATGATCACAAATATAATAAATACTTGTACTACATGATAGCTAAATGTGAAGTCACATTAACACTTTACCGACCGGTCATTCGGCTGTAAACATTTTTATATTTTCATAACATTGGAATTAAACAATAATTATTTTATCTATTTTATTCATCGCGAAAGATATCTAATATTTAAAAAATTGTATAATAATACCTCAATAATAGATTTCAAATTATTGGTTGCCACGACAACCGATTCATAGGCTACCAATAGGGGTGAAAAGCCGATTTATAGGCTACCGGTTGGTAAAGTGTTAAAACGGAATGATAAATCAGTACACGCGACGTGTTAAATTTACGCAGAGCTATAAAAGATTAAAATAACTCGACTCGCGTTCCATCTGGAGAAGAATTTGATTTTGAGATCGCTTTTCTCACAGGCATCGAGAGCGCAACGAAAGTGAATCGGCCGAGGTACGAGGCAAGGAAAGTAATATCTCCTTTCACCGGACAAGATAGCCGGTTGTCGAAAACGCAGAATATCCGCTCCCTAGGCGAGCAGTTGAAAAGAAGAGGAGGCGCAACCTGACGTCCGTTTATCGTGTTAGCAATTAAAGCCCAGTTGGAGAACGGTGAACGCGGGTTACGGCGGATTCACGGGGGGGAACCTTTGACACGCCGTGCAAAGTGAACTTTCGTGTATCCCCCTTCGTCGAATACGCCGCGATAAGGATAGACCGAGGAACGGAAAAAGGAGGCACCTTTAAGGGAGCGAAAATATCGGAGACCCTTACCCGGTGCGGGTGTAAACGCGACCGAACTAGAGAACCGGCCGGGTCCGGGCGAAACCACCCGCGCACATCCTGCTCAACCATTGCCGGAACCGGCGTCTGAATAATTTCACACGAGCCGAAGATCGCGACCACGTGCACGTGCGTCACTTGCATAAAACAGAAGACCTTTGGCTAATAAAACCGAACCCGGCCGGAGCCGATGCTTTCTGCCGGCTCTCCGCAATCTCATCTCCGCTCTCATCGATCCTTCATCAAGTTAAAGCACCGATTATGGAACGCCGCTCGAACAATAGCACGAACAGTAGCACGAACGATACAATAAACAATGGATAGAACATACGAAAGTGGATGTAAAAATTCTACGTATATTTTTAAATGTTCAACGATAACACTTTGCAATTGTAATAAAATCGGTGATGATCTTGCACCCCTGTTACCTTATCTCGTCTTCTGCGTTATCAAGTCTGTTCGCGACTTCGTAAAGACGCTAAAAGGTCTTCGAGATACGCAGTCGTGCCATTTAGCGCTGTTTCGATGTTGAACTTTCGAGTTGTGTCGATAGACACGGGTCACAGGTATATTCATAAACTAGTAGAAAGTTCGGCTAAACTTTCTTTGCTTCGAGAATTTGATTGGAACAATGACTGTCTTTGTTAACGTGCTTATGATATATTAACACTAAATCCTACCATGGCGATCGAAACGACTGGGGTCACACGTTTTACGTTGAAGTTGTTGGATTTATGGAGACACTTTCTAATGGAACCCTGAATCAAGCGTACATTATAATAAAAATAGCGAAGAGCGAATTCAGTCCTCTAATTGTTATAACACAAGACAATGTTACCGTCTACTATCATGCGTATTGTTTACCCGCCAAATCTAATGTTAAGATAATTTAGAGTTAAGTCGATTTATAATAACTTTATAATCGATTTCACTTGTATTGTTATCGTCTTTGCATATATAGGTTATTATCTTACGACATAAGTCAACATTTTCGAAAATGAGAATTCGTCCATTGTTATTCTAGCCCGCTATTATTTTAACCGGCTAATGTCAAGATCAGAGAAGAAAAAGACTTTCCGCAGAAATAATCGTTCAATAAATAATCAATGAAACTGGAATGATAAATGGAAGCCAACGACCGGTCGGCATTACATAATTCTAATTAATGTATTTCAGGACTTAAGCGTGCATTTGCTGGAACGAGAGGGAACCTGCGCCGAGTCTCGATTCCGCATACATTTGTATATCTCACCGTTAATGTATTCGTTTTCGTTGGAATCATTAATGTCGATTCTCAAACAACATTCGTGCTCAATCACACACTCGGCCTAGCGTGTACTTAAAGTTCGATTAACGTGCCCTGCGCAGCGTAAAGTACACCGGGCAACTAATGCAGATGCACACATACCGTCACGACCATAACAACGTTGCAAATAACTGTTTAACATAGACCGAGAGGAAAGCAACGAGACCCAGCTCGGTGTACTTATGTTTTATCACAGAACGCGCTGGCCTCACGGATTCGCGTTATCCTACGTGACCTTTGGTTTCAGAGTCCCGCATGATGCAAAAGACGCCCGTCCTTCCTGCAATCTTCTTTCCTCTCGGCAGATTTAATGATTCAGTTCGAAACGGTAATAACAAATGAGATAATGATCTGGAATTTCGCGGTCATAATTCAGCAATATGGATGGATCGCCAGCTAACGTATTGGCACGCTGGTAAAGGTCTCTGCAATAACTATACTAATTCTGTCAAGGACATGATAGAAGATCGTGTAAATGGTGGATCATGGAAATAGAGGATCATGGAAATAGAGGATCGTGTAAATAGAAAATAGAAAAACAAAAATTGCCTACAAATTGCAAGACCAACAGGTAAAGGTAAATTCTTGTGACCTTCGCAATGTGTTAAACTGCATCAACTCATTTTTACCATAAATGTATAAAATCTACACATGATTAAAGATACCCAGACTCCATATAAAGTCATTCCTATCACTTATCCCTTCTCAATATGTTATAAATAGACTGCGGGTATTATGCATTTACGACAAAAATGATTTTGTCGAATACAAAATAGTAAACAGATTTAAACAATTTAAAATCACTATTATTTTCAACTCATTAAAATGATTGAGAAACGAAATAAATATTTATGTAGCTCTTTTGCCTTGCAATTATTTTTGCAATTATCTTACAATTATCTTTGCATTTCCTTGTTATAAACTAAATAACATACCTCTATGAAACTTTGTATATTTATCTACGCAAAGAGCGACAATCATTTGGCAATAATTCTTTTGTAACTCGTAAACATTTCTGAGATCATTTTTCTACTTCCACTACACAGTTGCATAATACGTGCTCGTTAATTGCCGGTACGTGTTGCACTCGCGATAATTAAATATTAGGCACTGGAAGATCGATCTGTCTTTTCGCGAGTATTAAATAGATGACACAGTTAGCCTAACATGCAAATCGTACGCGATGCGAAGATTACTTTCGTTGATTATTTCTTCGCTAATCACGCGGTCATTATTAAGCAAATGACGGTATGTGTCGCAACAGTGAATGGGAGACAAGGATATATCGATTTGCGTGGTGCTCTGCAATTAATATTAGCACGCACAAAAAAAGGATGTTAATAGAATAAAGCACGTGACGTAACAATCAGGACTCTTTGATGGTGACGCGTGGGACGCAGAAAGTGGTTCTAACGTTTGTAAATGTCATCTTAATGGCACACATTTCTTGACTTAGAGACACGTACACACGCAATGGCGAACGGCGACACTTGTGACACGCGTGAGTTCACCGAGTTTCACGCATATTGAACGTCGAAGTTGTTTGAACAACGAAGGCACCAAACTATGACACTAGAATTACCTAAGAAGTCCATCCATTACAAATTTGTTCGCACAACGTTGTTAAAGAACATCATTCATTCGTTGTTAAAATAAAAGTTTATCGAAATACTTTTGTATGCACTTCTACCGTTCGTATAATAATTAAACTGTGCATCTTTATGCAAAAATTGTATAACTTAATTGCATGCAACTAAAGTAAAATCAAATTTTTTTTCTTAGCAGGTCTAATAGCTTGGAGATAATGTAATAATGCATATTCTTACAGTTTGTTAATTTTTTTAGTGCTTTGTCTATCATCCACAAATTATTGTCATAAATGTTTAGTTAAGTTGGACTGCTAAAATTTGTACGTTTAAATGTAGAAGAACTAATTTACGTCGGCTAGGAACGAACAAAATTTTAGTTTCTCTTTTGAAGTTGTACATAGACAGCAGATCTTGCGAATTTATTATAAAAATTACCAGGAAAAACATCACAGTGTGAAGACATTAGAAAAATTTAAGAATGTGTCTACACTTTCCTCAATTAATTAGAATCATTTACAACAAAAACGCATTTTTATTTAACTTAAGTATTATACTATTTACTTAAAAGTGAGATAGAAACTTTATGGAACTCCAAATTTTTAACACAACTGAGGTATAAATAATCCTACAGACTAGAAATGCGTGCAATCCACAATTTGGCATTGGGAGAAGAACGTATAGACATTTCTTACAGGTACAAATTAAATTATAGCTGATTTCTGATAGAAATTAAAATTACAGTTGATGTCTGATAGAAATTTAAATTATAACTGATTTTTAACAGAAATTTGATTATAGTTGATTTCAGATAAAAATTTAAATTACAGCAAATATTAAAACATTTTAAGAAAATGTTGCACATCTCGAAGGATTTGACATTAACGTTTCAGTAACAACTTCGCTATAAGATGAGTCTATTACAATTTTCTACTATGAACGAACACATCTTGAAAGTTTGAGAGCTTAAACAATGCAAGGTCCTAAGCGGCTAGTGGTGCCACAGGCGAATATTAAAAGTCTGGGATCATTGGCCGGTGGGGATCGACGAGACGATTCAATTCTGTTTGAAAAAGACGAGGGGGTGAATCAAACTGTCGCACACAATGAAAGCCGGGGCAACGTTGTCGTCGAGACAACGACTAAGACAGCTGCCAGAACGTAGCAACGTCCGCGGCAAGACGGATGAGATCAGTTAAACCAAACTGCCTTCGTGACAAATCCTCCGTTTCCTCTGTCGGTTCGCGACTCCGTTTTACTGTCGTTGACGCAGTTGCGTGTACGCGAGCACACGCACGCCTTGACACCGGCCATCGTGGTAATTTCTATGTAGGACGACCCGGCTTTAGTGTGATTCCTCAGGATTTCCGTCCACGACGTGGATCGGACTGATTGGTAGCAAAGTAGTGGCACTGCCGAAGCCTCGCGTCCATTTTACTCGAAACAACGTGCTAAAGGAACTCCGGAACATCGCGAATGTCAACCGCTTTGAACGCGCACCACCGTCGACCTTGGTTAGCTTCGTCAAAATCGGAGCTTCTACGATGTTAAAATTGCGAAGTTACCTTTTGCAATTGTGATTATTCGAATTAGTGATGGCCGAATTTTGGAGTGATAACACATCACATTTACGTATGCTATAGGTCGAAGATTAAGGCCAAATTAGTTGAGTAAGAATGATTCATCGGTACAAACATAACGACCTTTGATTTTTAATAGTTCGTATAAAACGTTCGACTTCTTTCTATTCGTGTTGTGAGATTGAATTGTTTAAAACATTACGGATTTTATGTACAATAAAAATAAATAAATCAAATGCTAAACTGTAAAGACAGTAGAACAACTTAAGGATATTGTTATATTATTTTAAACTTATTACAATTATTGAAAGGAGAAAGACAGTTTCATCTAACTGATATTTCTTGCAATTAGAGTAAATAATATTTATCTTGCATATTAAATTAAAAATGTTATTGTTCTAACACACGCAATGGATCATGAAGATGATACTAAATTGCATAAACTACAAAATGAAGCTGCATCTCCAATTTTCTATGTTGGTGAGAGGATATAAATTATTTTTTAAGGCTGACACAGTGTTTAATAGTTTAAAAATTAAAGATCACTTTGGGAGAAATGTATAATCAGGTTACACCCCCGTCCATAAGTATGCGGAGACTTCCTTAATTAAGATAGTTATATAAAATCATTAATGATATTATGATTTTTGTATTTACTTTGTATTATATCGAAGAATTTATTTTGCCAATAGTGTATTTAATAACGGCGATTTCAACAATGCGCGGAAGTGAATTGTTCTGGAAATAAGTCCCGGTAAAATCCAGTGGAAATTCAGTTATTAGGGTGTCGTAACCAGTCAGGCATTTCCTTTTCTCGGGGGATACGAACGGCTGGAGCAAACACTCGCACAGTAATCTGCATCACTTGCTGAAAAAAATGGCTTTAATTGTTTCAATTTCGGAGTAAATTGCAACGCCAGTAGAAAGCCACTGGTGAATTACGCCTTCCTTCCTGCTCGTCCGCGGAATTAATTCGCGCCCGCGCTAATAATGGAAACCCCGTGAACATTGTCGCTAAAGCAAACAGAGAATTAGCGGCGTTGCGTCATCAAACGAATCGTAAGACCATTAAAACCAGCGCGTCACGTCCACTTCACTTTCTATTTCCGTACCGCGCCGAGTGTGCATGCTCCTGTTTCGACAATTTCCACGAGATCCCTCCACTATTTAACCGTGCCCCGTAAAAGTATTCGACGCGAACCACCAATCACGGCTATAATAGCGTAGAAACTCGCGAACGATGACTCTGACAACTCACTTCAATCCTGCGAATGAAATTAATATTAAATATGAACGCATGAAGCGCGATTCATCACTGCAGCTTGCGTCTCTGCGCCGCGATAAGTCGAAATTGGTGAAGAACTGGTAAGCATGATTTGCTGTAGGATACTAGAAAATCTTTGGTGATTCATTATATTTATTGCCTTCAACTCCTAATGCTTATTTAATACATTTATAATTGTTTGCATATCGGGTTCATTTACTTTAAAGGAAATTCTCCGTCTGGAGAAAACTTAAAAGAAAGCGTTCAATAAATCATTGGGTTTTTGTATTTCATGCTAAATTGGTAATTTCGCCGAAAGGGTAAAACAAATTTAGAATCAATGGACCACGATCATAGTACCATATAAATTATACGAATTACCCAACTCTCACCGAATGCAACTTCAATCCCTAATGACCACAGTTGGGCAAATTTTATTTTAGATAATAAATATCAAATAACAAGTTAAATTATTATTTCATTCGCAAATAATTGTATTTTTGCTTTGTAATTAAAAAATCGTTTAAATAATTCCAAAAAAATTCATTTATTACTTCATTTTTATTTTATTTATTATTTTAATTCCTTTCGTTTGTTGTGTAATAAATATTACTTTTCATTCATTATTATTGTTCAACTTAGTGCGATTGAAAACCATTATTTCTTGACTACAACGTTTGCAATTAAATGATAATTAATAACAATTGAAATTGTATTTATAAATAAGAAATAAACTATATCATTTTAAATAATTTATTTAGATCTATATAAACAGTAAACAATTATCTTCGTCTTTTATTTAAACTTCCAAATAAAAAAAAATTTACTTAAATGATGCCCAACTCTGCGATGGATCTTTATGCGATCTTTATGCGTAATAAACAGAAGTTAAATAAAAATTCAGTATCATTTTTAACATTTTTCATAAATAATAAATAATCTAACAGCATTATTAAAATCCACTATACTTGCCGTTTCCTATTCTACCTACTCACTCGTCAGAAAAGCATCGAATCAGTCTACTAATGACAGTTTAATCCTGCCCCGTCCACGATCATCGGCAACAAGGAAGTCGATTCGATAGTAACAAAACAAAAATGTGCAATCTATCCCGAGTCGATCCATCTCGTTGCCGACCGATCCGTACAGCTCAACGACTCATTAATGACTAGCCGAGCGATTATCATCGCAGCGGCGGTTGAATGATTGCGCGGCGTCGAAACGCAACGGAGTTGCACTGCCGCGGCGATAACGCGATAATGAACGTACGGTGCACAATCGGAGATTCGAATCGACTGCATGCGGGTGCATGCCATCACGCCTTCTTGTCGGAATTGCGTGTAGTTATGTTGCAGCGGCACCGACATTTCTGTGGACCTCGCGACTCTATCGACACCGAAGCTACGGAAAGATTCATCGATTTCATCCGATCTGATAGTCCAGGTGAATCGATGGACGCGGATGAACGGTACGCCTGGGGAAACGCTGCTGGACCTGATGATTCTCGCGCAGATAAAAGTACCTTTCAGGGATGTGATTGATTCTCTAGTGTAGGTACTCGAGTACTGTGTTACAGTAGCAGGAAGTCGAAAATAGTAAACTAATGGAGAATAATGCGACGACCTTTGACCCATTATTTGAAGGAAGAACTGTGAGATGTATTTACTTTATGCGTTTCTAGCATTATTATAGAGTATATACCATAGAGTATTACTATAGAGTATAATGAAATACTAATATAATTGGAAAGATTGGTCTTTACACAGGTACGTCTTTTTCAGGAATAATTTATTTGCGAATAGTTCAATCACGAAATCATTTGCGGATAAAATGTTATTTTGCGAATAAAACCAATTTATTTGTAAGCCATCATAGGGTTACTGTTTTCGATTTTGGCGAAATTTGAATATGTCTTTAGAGATATGTATAAACAAATCTCAAGGGATTTGTCAAAATTTTGGAAATTGTTAATTTTACATGCAAAATAGAGTATCAATCTTTTTCGTGAGATCATAACTATGGAATACAACTTCTATCTTATTCGTCAGTCGTCCGTCGAATGAAGTTTGCCGAACTCTGCCTGTGAGCCGAGATCGCAGTCCACTTATTGATCTTGGATCTTGGCCTAACGACGTCCCGATCTTTTCCAAGTAGCGAGGAGGTATCTGGAAAGTGGTGTTCGCCAGTGGGCCGGAGCTAATTGAAATCTAGAATCCAATCTCGTGTGCGTTGTAGCCGAGGTAACAGCGCGACGGTGTCAATGCCGCGAGAGCGTTCTCTGCCTCGAGTTCTCTCGACGCCGTAATACGAAGAAAACGTTCCCCTCTCTTTCGATCGGCCGGTGCCGGCCGGTGTTTTCTGTGCCCTCTCGGAGGATGAACTTCGACAAAGAAGGATGTACTCTCAATCAGCGTGGGCGACGATTTCTCGCTACGGCGAGCCCCGCGATACATCGCGAACTCGGCTCGAACCGCCCACGCATAAATCAGAAGCGATGCGGGCGTGCCCTGCGAGCTATTCTCAGAGCTAGACGACTTTGCCGTCGTTCCTCGACTTTATTGTATGCAGCGGTATATCGGTTACATCCTTGTCGGATCACCGAACGCAACAATGAACCGTTCAATGAGTTACAAGCTGAGCTAAATCGAGTTTGATGGTTAGCACGATTTTGCTCGGCGGATATGCGTTACACGTTGTCGCTTTTATCGCTCTCTGCTATTGCGAATAGCGAATCGATGGTTGGGCAAACACCGTTCACCTTTTCTCGTATGATAACAGCTCATGCTTGCAATCGGACCTAGGCACATTCGAAATGACATTATTTGATATATGATTTCAAGTGACACGTCATCTTATTGCATAGTTATTTTCATGCCTGCGGTCCCTTCTGACATTATATTAGTTTAAATATTACTCCAAATAATGTTATTTTATTTCATTAGCAATTGAAATAATTATTTTAAATAATTACGAAGCTAAGTTTGACATTTGGAGATTTTTACTTCGAATAAATTCTTGCGAAGATTTCGTAAAATATAATCTTTTAGTTGACTATTATTTTGAAGATTATTTTGTCGCTTCAAATAAATTGTGAACATTTCAGAAAATAAAATCATTTCGATGATTATTTCTTTGCAATGAGAGCAATGCTTTAAACAAATTGTTGCGAAGATTTCACAGGGTAACATCGATTTGTTCGTGATTATTTTCAGCAGTAGTTTCTTGGCCAATCTGAAATAAAGAAATAACGCAATAATTTATGTCATGTAGTTGTTTTTTAGACTTGCGACTATGTAGCAGAAATTCATGTCGCTTCGAGTTAAGAGGAGCTAATATGTCGGCTACATGTGGAGGTAAACTGGTTTTACTTTCAACCAATAAAGTTGCAAAGCGAGGATCGAGAAAGCAGAGAAATAGATGTTCAAATACAAGTTTAACCATTAATACAGGGGTCTAATTATACTTCGAATGCAGCGAATGAGTGCGCTGTGACTTTTAATGGGCAATTCATATTCTGATAACGTTTAATGCATATTATTACTTGCAGTCTTTCCGTTTGGAAAATTTCTATACAGGAGAAATGCATCAGAGTCGAAAATAAAATTCTTAAAATTATAATGAGAGAAAATACTAATTTTATCTGTATATACTAAATAAATTACTTTTATCACTAGACCGTGGATTTTTAAGCGAAATAAATATTGTCTGTATCAATTGCGAGAAACACAAATCAAACAGGAAAGTCTTCCTTAATCATTTTAATAGATTGAAGATATTACAATAACGCTATCTTTTCATCTTTCTGCTATTTTATTTTACAATGTTGTCATAAACAAATAAAATCCGCAGTATATTCATCACCATCAAAATGATTCAATCCATAAGAATTGATCATTTCTTTCAAAAGACTACCAAAAAGGAATCGTCAACAGGTAAAATGACAGCCACTGCTAATACTTTTCATTCATAAAAGTGCAAGCAAACACGCGAATGATAAACTTGATATTTCATATGCACCGAGCCAACACTTTTACTGCAAACGCCTTGGAAAAATAATTTCTAAACCAAACAGTTTCCCGTTGATCCAGTTCAACGATACGGACATACTCGCGATACGTTGTTGCACGTAGATCTGGTAGAGTGTATGCATTAATGGAGGTAGGTAGTGCGAGTCGTGACCTCGTGGATTACGTAATCGGTTGGAACGTGTGCGCGTATATCGGAACACCGATGCGATACCTCCCCGATTTACACAGATTTGCCTCTGTCAGTTTTGCAATAGTGTACACGACCCTTGCTCGTGAAAGAATCCACTGTGCTCGAGATAGCTACCCTCGACAAGTGGAACATCCACTCTTCTAATCGTGATTTATCAATGGAAAAAGTTGTTTGTACGGGATCCGAGAATCGAGGGCTACACTTTCGTTCGATAATGCGATCGTTACGTTTTGAAGAAATAACATCGATTTTTCTAAAACATGTGAACCTAATTCGTTGGCAATTGTCATCATAAGACGCAGCTCGGAAAATTAATTAGGTAGTTGCAGCAATATCGGAATCAACCATTATTGATATCATTTTTACCGATCTTTTGGACACACTTATTTTTAACAAATTGATAATAATAATAATAGTAATAATATTTATTTTATTAGCGGAAGAAAATTCCTTGTATTACAATATGTCGCACAAGTATTTCGAAAAGAAAAATGTGGTACAATAGAGCAGAGAATAAGTGATCAAGATAATTAAATGAAGTGAAGAAATGGAGAAAATAATAGAGAATAATACAGTATGAGATCATTGAAGTAACAAGAAATAAGAAAGGGCAAGAATAAGAAGGAAACTAAGAAGGGTTGAAAACTATAATTATTATAGAAAAAGTTGTAAAGTCAATCGAGGAAAACAATTTTAAATTAAAGTTTTAACAGGTGTTTTCTAACTCCTTCGGTAAAAATAATGTTAAATGTAGAAAAACATAAAGTGAGTATTACAAATAGTAAATCCATTTTAGAGAACCTTGAAAATACTCTTGTTTAACGTTGAAATATTTTGCTTACTGTAATATCTGTCTCTATAAAAATGATAATCCTTGTCCTATAATTTTATTATTCGTTTAACAAGAAATGCGAGTTCAATTTTATTCGAAAAACGTTTACTAATTCAAGGTCTTTACTAGATCCACGCCTCGGTGCTACAAATGAGGGACTAATAAATTAAAAAATGTATCGAAGTACTCTGACCGGTCAGACTGGACCTGATCAGTCGACTGGAAACAGAATTAACCGATTCCCAGCCGGGGTATTAAATACGATTATCATGGGACTAAATTGTGGAATGAGCGTTCGTAATTTACGCTGTCGTACGAACGGAACGCCGTCCGAGCAGAATCGAGTTTTCGACCGTGTAAGCCGCGAAGATGTCGCCTGCCGTTGCAATTAGTATGCGTTCCCGGAACAGACACGCGATATGGAAAGAGAAAAGTTTCTCGGACTAGTTCGCCTAACTAGCTTAACCTGCCTCGCATTCCCCGCGAAACAAGACTCGCTCCCCAGCGAGACGCCGTTTGAACTTTCGCATCATTGATACCACTCGATCTGGATAATTCACGGTGCGCTGGAAACATGAATGGAGCTGACAACTGATTGCGCCAAGGGTGCGCAGACGTGCGACTTAAATGGCAGAGATTTTATGTTCTACCTCGCTTTCGAGAGGCAAGCGTAATTCCATAAACGCATCTTCTCATGCGAACAATCTATACTCTTTTTTTATTACCCGCATTAAACTTTTACGAGTCGGCTGAGGTACAAAGTCACGCTTTTTGCAACCAGTAAAGAAAGAAATATGAGGAAGCGTAATGGTAATAACTTAATGACTACTGACAATTTTTCTGTGATGAGTAGACTGCGGATTTTATGGGTTCGTGGCAAAAATGAATTTTAAGTGACGCGATTTAACGACATTGTTACATTATTTCCGACTTTTTCGAACTATTAAAAGAAGAAATACATTTTTGTTTATCTACGCGTACCTAATAAGATGTAAATAAAAATTGGCGGATTCTTTTAACTACATTATACCGTATTTTCTAAGAAATAATTACATAAATAATAATTCTTGCTCCGTGATGGATTGTAGTATCATTTTGGTCGATAATAAACCCAGCAATATTACAATATTTTCATCTTCTTTTAATAGTTGATAAATCTAGCTATTTAATTCTGTATTTACTCTCATTTTATTAAAACGTTAGAAGCTCCTTTAATTCGACTTGGCAAGAAAACATTTCGGAAGTAAAATCTGCCGATGTCAAATCGTTAATATTCCACACATCGAATGCTGAGCAGAAAATAGCAGTAACTTCCCAGGCAAGTTCAAGCACGCTGAGACCAAACTGTAATAACTTGATCACCCACTATCCGTGCAGAAGTGCTTCGGTCAGCACGAATACTTGAAAACACATTTGTTACCAATTTTTATTCGTCGTCTCTTCAATTATTGGCCTACGCAATTTCTGCGAGGAACGGTCCCGTACGAAGCGGAAACTGCACTTCGAAACGTTATTATCCAAACGACTTTCTGCCGGGCAGCGATTTTTCAAGTTTACGGGCCGATTCGATAAAGTAATTTCAATGAGGTCTCATTATAATAGGCAGTTTAATAGAGACGAATGAAATGTAGCAGATGCGGCGAACACTCGGCGCTTCTAAACTGGTCTAAAGTAACGTTAACTGATTTACGGCGTTCTGTTACCTCGGCGAACGGACAGCAATCGGTAATGTCCGCTGGAAATGATGATAAATCATTAATCCGTTATCCAGCAATCTCCAGAAATTATTCCAGGCTTAATCAAGCCGGGGCAGCCGGGTTGACGCGGTGTGTATTATCATTTGCAAGTTCTTGTCATGTAACTAAGTGTCTCCACAGATCGTAAATTAACTAATATTTAACTAACTAAATTAACTAGCACCTAGTGGCTCATTCTCTTAGATGGAAATCTATCACTGCGACGGCTTTCGTTCATACTGGTTTCGAGATGTCACAGCTTCCTCTCAGATACAGCGGACAAACGAACAACAAACAGTTGCAGATTTTTGTGCAATATAAAAACTGTCTAAATCGATTGTAAAAAGCGTAACTGAGATGACAATGTCTTTCCCCTGTTAATCATTTAATTTCTTCTTTTTAGTCGAATATTTTATTCGAATAACAATTATTCATTATTCGTTATAAATTATTCTATCTATTTATTCGAATAGAGCTCGTAAAATTATTCGAATAATAATGCGAACAATCATTGAGTGTTCTTGTTTTCAACTAATTTTATAACAACGTATTTATGCGAACACATTCAGGATCAGTTCGATTTCAATTAGTACTTATAGAATTATAAAATTACCTATACAACATTTAAAGAAAGGAATATGGAAGAAATAAATCGATAAACTTCAAAAAATCACTTTATACTCTATCATTTTTATTCAAATCGGTCCGTATGAATTTCTGTACGAATGAATTCTAATTTCGATAAGATCTCCTTCGGATAAATTTTTAACGAGATAAATTTTTATTCGATTGGATATTTATTCGATAGTGTCGAATCACATTTTATTCGTTAGTCATTATCTTTTCTCCGTCATCGAATAAAATCTTGCCCAACTCTGGGAGAGAATACCGTGCTACGAAGATAAGGGTGAAGATAATAACCGAAACAGTTCAACCCTTGTTCGTGAGGAAGGGAATAACGCGGCTCCGAGGATGCTTGCAGAGTCAAGACACGTTTAACCCGAGCGCACAGGTGCTCCATCACTTAGCCTCCAATAAATTAGTGACGATCAGTCGACGGCCAGGCAACGCGGAATATAGAACGCGATAAATGATAACCCATTAAGCCTCGCTGCCGACCCCGGTATCGCTCCTAACAAATCAGAGCACCGACGTCGGGTACATGCTCTGTAACCGTGGGCATCGTACTTCAACATCGGAAAGCCACTTCCTCGCTAATCCAGCGTTAACTTCCTTGCAACGCGCGTCTCGCAATGGCGATTTCGCGTTTGTCAAAATATTGTTACGTTCTATTCACTCACCGCGGAAGAGCGCAATCTTAATCGATGGGATGTGGATCTCCTATAAGCGACAATCTTCACGATGCAATTAACCCCTTGCGGTTGTATTAAGTTTATTGTATATAGGTGTCATGCTGGTCGCAATTAATTTTCGTTGAACGAACAATTATACATAATATGCCAGATTAAGAAGGAAAAACGAAATTTATTCATTCTTTTTCAAAGTTCAGATATATGTAACACAATAATATGTTTTAATCTTATGTAAAAATAAAAAAATAAATAAATAGCTTTGGTGGCTGAGAGTGGACATACGGCCGCAAAGAGTTGAACACTCCGAATGAAATTTCACGTAGAAAATTTAGCAGGAATAGTTAAAGAATTTTAGAATACCGTTGTGTATTATAAACTCACTAAAATTGTTGAGAAAAACGAAATCCGCAATCTAATTTTTCTCTCCTATCTCATGCCGTACTTCATATTAAAATAATAAATAATATTTTGATTATCAAGATTTTATTTTGATTCGCTGGCAAGCCCACGATGTTACTTATGCCGAAGAAAATGGAACGGGGTCGTTCTAGGGTTAATTGAACATTGAGAGATACCAGAACGTTGTCCCACTTGCAACGGAAGTGACAAGTGCCGCCTCTTACTATATCAACGGAAGAGCAATGCCGGCAAAAGTTCGAGCAAACGATCGCGATCACTTTTCGCTGTATCGTATCGCGGGACACGGTCGCGTCTTTCCTCTCGCCGACGGCGTTGTCAAGATCGCCGAGAGCCAGACGAGAGGAAGGATCGTCTCCCACACGCCCGGCGAAATTTACGTGTTTACAGACAATGGCGCAGCCGATTGACGCGCACGATAACTGCGAACGGTGATTTGTTTTCTGGCCGACGCGTCGAAAGCCACGTGGTAGGCGTTTAAGTTGTTGCGACGCGGATAGAGAATCGTTTTTAACACGTCACTTGCCAGGGAAATTTATTTATCGCAATGAAATTGCTTGACAGACCAGGCAAAATCTTCGGAGAGCCGATATTGTATTTGAATGCTTTTATTCTATCAATTTGCAATTGACCTGATTATTGCGATTGCGATATTGCTTGGATTCAACGTTAAATGTATAATCATAAATGTGGACCAACAGACTGCGATAGATTCATTTATTCATTTTTATACGACCTTCGATATCGTAATTCAATTATTCAAGGTTTGAAAGTATCGATAAAGCATAATTGGTTGAACCAGGCAATAGTATAAAGGTTCATAAAACAAAAGGGTGAATAAAAAATGATCCGATAAACATACAGTCCCAGATTAGTTGACAATTTCTTTTAATTCTTAACCTAGTAATTAACCCTTGTGTGTATAGCCAAGTGCATCTATTTCTGTTTTTAGAAATGCAATACAGCAAAATATCGCATTCCATCAGAACTTATTTTTACAGAAATTCATAGGAAAAATAATAGATCTAAACAAAAATGATAAAATGTAAAATGCACTTTTCACAGATTATCAATTTATTCTTCTCTATTTCCTTTTACAATTCATTTTTTTCAAATGTTGCATCGGAAATTTTATGATTTCGGAGTTAAGTTAAAATTCAACTAATTTTGAATATATTTATATAAATATATTCTTATAAAATTACGTAAAAACAAAAAGAGTCAACAATTATTCCCAATTATTTGAACGATTTTACAATCTCTATTCAAATAACTTATTCGAATAGAGAATTATACGAATAATTTATTCGAATAAATAAGCACAATAATTTATGACGAATAATGAGTAATCTTTATTCGAATAAAATATCCAATTAAAATGCATTCATTCGGATAATTGTCTTAGGTAAATATTTTCGGACAAAATTGTCATTTGATTATTCCGTTGCCTTTTAACATACTGCGGCGCAATTTTTCGGCTAACGGCATTGAATGGTATCGAATATTTTCCATTTAACATCGTCAGCCGACAGTATCCTTTTCTCACGAGAGGGCAGCGCACGTCCACAGGAATCGGCGTGGGAGTGCATCCCGAGTGCAACACGCTGCGACTTAAGCACGTCCAGCTTTCAGCGAATAAAATCGCGGGTCGAGCACGTAATCTTCCGTATTCTGCGTTCGCTCGTAGAAAGGGTGAGCCTAGTAATCGCGGTTGCAGTGCCGAGATAGTGCTTATTTGCAATCATAACGGGGACACTTTCCCGTGAAGTATTAAACCCCATTAGCGGAAGTGTACCCCGCTTACAATTTTGCTATACCGAGGTGGTAACGTCAAACTTCATTGCTTCCAATCCCTAATCCTATGCGAACTATGGGAAATCGTAAAACCTTTTACGAATGCTTCGGTTATTTCGAACGCGCTGACTAGTTTGCTGAACGCATTAATGAACAAGTTCGACTGGCTACGAGCATAGATAAAGAGACGCAGGAAGCGATATTTAATGTCGAAAGGGTTCAAGATATTCATTCTGCTTTCACGTGTTCTGCGCATGTTAAACACCAATTAGTGGACTACGAATGTTTACGCAAATTCCCATTTTTGTTTGGTTGCGAAGATTGAGAAAAATTTGAGCGAAGCTGTTGAGCGCGCAATTCGAAGTAATTTCTGTTCTCACTTTTCTTTATTGTAGTAACAATTGTTACCTTTTTTGATCGTGTTTTTAGAACATCACGATCAATTCTCAAGTAGAATTTTCAGTAAGATATGAGATAATACTATTAAGTATAAAGCTAATAAAGTCAATACTTTTTTATTTCGAATTAAACATTCTTCCATATTTTCATATAAAAAATATAGTATTCCTTCTAACAAAAAACATTATATGATACTATAAAAAAAATTAATGCACTACAAACAATACCAATTTAAACCACGCACATTTGTATTGAAAAATTTGTTGCCTAATACGTATTTTGAGAGTTGCAAGAGATGCAGGGACCACCCTGTATAATCATTCAAGGAAATGTATGCACGCAACTATTTTTTACTTTTCACAAACCATTACGAACGAGAAAGTTCTAATAGTTGTAACGGCGAAGGAAATGATATCAAAAAGAGGTCAGGAGGTTAAGTTGCTATAGGTAGTACCGAACTGACCGAGCGCTCATAAGACCGATTGCATTTCAGCTGATTCAAAATCGATCAACAACCCGTATCTCGCTCAACAGTATAGCATTTCGGAATCACGTCGACACTTCTCTTCAAAACGGCTCGACGTCATCGCCGACACGATTCGAGGCGACCGGTTCGCATTAGCGGTCCCATTAATCACAATTACGTGAATTCAGGTCCTGGCGTGCGTGCGTGCGTGCGCGCGCGCGAGCGAGCGAGCGGCGTTCGTGCGTGTGCGATTTGTCCGGGGCGGCTTAGCGTAGCGTAGCGTGGTAGAAGAGTGTGTCGAACAGAGTAGGATGCAGAAATGCACGAGTCACCGTGGTAAAAATACCGCCCACCGGGCCGATGCCCGGCAACAAACCCCTCTTGTCGTCGTTTTCGCAGCGGGTGGATAATCCCCGACCACCGTGGAATTTCGATGGGACAGGAAGACTCTGACCGCTCACGGAATCCTCGGGCCGACGTTCAGGCCAGCTCAGGCCAACGAAATAATTCCCATGAACGCTGGCCCAGGGTTTCGGCTTGTCCAGCTTCGGGGCGTTCGACCGCGTTGCACGATGGGGTTTAATGACAATGTTACGTCAAAATCAAAAAACTTGAGATGATGCGATGCTATGTTTTTACGTTAAAGCTGAAATCTTGTAGACTAAGGGATAATTGAGAGAACGCAGTATGAAGCTGTTTTTTAATGTCGAAAATTTATGTTAAACTTGAAGTATTCCAATGAAATTGCCATTTACCTAGGCTTACCATAATTACGAAGAGCCAAACCGGGACGCAGAAGAGAAAGAGGCTCATTTTCATTTTGCTTTTCGCTTAATTTGTGTTTTTCATATTTGAAATGCAATCAAAATTATTATGAATTGAAAACATATTAATAAATGTGAATATATTTTTTATTAAAAAGAAAAAGAGACAAAGTACAATTAATACAAACAACACAAACCGGGACTATCCCGGTCAAACCGGGACGTATGGTAAGCCTACATTTACCCAACACCATGCAGAATTAGAGTTGTTTTGACACGCTGATTTCAAATCCGGTCGCAAAATTTATCTACCACTAAAATAATCGATCCTATTGACAAAACTAACAAAATAGATTTTTTCGTTGAAATGATTCGACAATTCTGTAATTGTTTTATTTGTTTTAATTAAATGATGAGTGGCTTAATTTGATGTAAAATATGAACTTAAATTATGTGTGAGCACAATTTTCTATTGCTCTAATTGTTATCTAATTAAATATGTTCTATTTATATCTGATTAAATATCTTCTATTCAATATATGTATTCCATAATTACATTTTCGTTCATAAATGTTGTAAATTAATAGATCCTGCAACTCGTACAACGTTCACGAGTACACGTGCATAATGTCTCGTCGTAAAACATCAAACATCAAATGATCCGAGCCCGAAAATGCTTTTAACCCCTTGCACTATGATTTCTTTTATAGCTACGCTGATTAGCATTGCCTCATTCCTAATAACTTTCCTAAACGAACGGTAGAATATTAATTTCTTGTATGTTTTCATCCACATTTTTAACTATATTTTAATAACAGATGATTCTATTTTTATTCCAATTTAGAAGAAATACATAAAATTCATATTTAGTAGGTTATGTATGAAATCTTCGTCACGAGTCTGACACGTTGTTATACTGCAAGGGGTTAACCGCGTTTTCGGGGTAAATTTCCTATTGTCCAATTTCTGCTTTATGGAGCACGCTGTTTTGTTAAATTAACCGAATGTCCAACGAACGGGTTTTTGCACAAAATCGGGGATTCGCACTTGGACTCTAACCGAGTGACCATAGAAGCTGATCAAGGCAACAGGTTTCCCCGAGCAGCATAGGAAACCTGTTCGCGTCGCGTCCACCGATACCGTATCTCGCTCTGAAATTCGCTCCGATATTTCATTAGCCCGTGGAACCTTTGAAAGTTACTTCTTGTTACACCGTTCGAGAATCTTAGCCATGCAGGAACTGATTAATCCCGGCGGGGATAAGCAATTTAATGAACAAGCTTCGCGCTAGGAGATAGCACCCCCAACTCCCGGACTTGAAAAATCTGCTGCACACTAGAATGACGACACAGAGGCGACACTAAAAGTATCTAATTGATCGATGATCGACCCTTAAAATGATTTTAACAATATACAATTTATTTATATTTGATAATCCTGTTAAAAGTATCGCACGTGCCAATAGATTGCATTTTATGTGTGCAAGTTGCGACGAATCATCCAAAATGGAAATGCTGCAGGTCGGAAAACATGTTTTGGACTTCGAATTAAAATAGCTTCAAGTATAATGGATTAACCCGGAATAATGTTAACGAAAAGTAAGTTTCTGTTTTTGTAATTAATCAAATCGCCGTGAGTGCAGGATACGCGACAACTAATGAGAAGAGTTTTAGTAGACGATCGAGAAAGTGGCATGAGCATCGGAAAAGTTTATTATACAAAGACTATTATATTATTTTCAATTTATTAAAATTGTTAGAAGAAGAAAGAGAATTGTTACCCATTTCTTATTTTTGCAAGTGATGCAGAACATTTTATTTTGCCTAAGAATCTGCAGTCTATTCACGATCATATAAAATGAGTAATAATATGTTTCATACTCTTGATCTTCATCATTCAATTTTGTCTGCTTTGTTGAAAGAAATATTGATATAATTTTAGTAATTAATTAGCCTGCGGTTTTTATGCATTTATAAGAAAACTGGGTATATCAAATACAAAATAGTGAAACAATTAAATGTGGATGTAGCTGCTTCATCTTTCGATTAATACAGACAATTTTTGCTTTGCATAAACATCCGCAGTCCAATGATAATAAAGTATAAAAATTGATAATAGATGCTGGTATAACTTTGTTTGAAGTCAGATTTGTGTTCTGAAGTTATCTTTCTAATATTTTTCTTAAGTTGTCTTTTTTAATAATCCACGTCATGCCAGTTGCGACTTGTGACATTCCAAGCCATAAGGCAAAGACTGAAAAATACAATACAATGACGCCATTTGTGCATAAACTTAGTAAACATTTGAATATTTCAAATAAGAATTGCATGAATAATTTATATAATCTCGCTCTCCAGTGATCGCACGGACCCAGTACCAGCAAACGCAGTTAGCAAGACCGAATGAATATAAAAATCGACCTAAATAAACATTGAATTCAAATGTCCCTCGAAAGTGAAATGCAATGTACTCCACTATTGTGTGTTCGAAGCAACGCGAAGCAATAAATACGTTCTTCCGCGTAACAATGCGCGATAATGCACCCCGAGAACCAACTATTCCCTCCGTTGAATGAAAGTTCTGAATGAGGAGCCGAGCAGTCACAGCCGCATGATAAATGTTATAGCACATAGGCGTGCATAAATAGCAGCGTGAATGCGCCACCTGAAGGACGCTATCGAACGGTCATCCATTGCATTCGCGTAACACCGTTTCTGCCCCTGTATCCTGAATGCACTGTCACAGGAATCGGACGAAACAAAAGGAGAATTGCATTCTTGCAGCGACCCCACTTCAACGGGACATAATTCATTTCCAGACTGCGGATTTTACACATTCAGAACAAATATGAGTAGTTGAAACGCAAAATAGTAACGCTATTAGAAGAACTCGACAATATGATTATATTGTTTATAACTGATTAAAATTATTCCCGACAGGAATAAATGTCTACGCAGTTTCTATTTATTGCGATCGATGCACATTTTTTATTTCGCATTAGGATCCGCAGTCCATTCATATATGTGAGGAGGAAATACTATTAACATTTGCGAAATTTAAATAAATAGCATACTAATTCTGGAATGATTTAACTGTTTTTTTTTTAATATTAATTTTAACCCCACAGATTTTCGTCACAACGATGATTTCTCAAAGGTCTGCCTCAATTTTGTTTTAATTTTTAGTCAAGGTGAAGTGGGATAAGTGCAGACTGGTTTTTGCAAAATTAGGCATAAAACGCGCATATTACGTAATTGTTTCATTCAATAATGATAGAAAATTCTACATCGTGTCAGTTACTCTGCACTTTCTCCAAAAACGGGGCAAGAGCATGGTGACGAGACAAAACCGTATTTAAACCTCATTGTGAAAGAAATGTATTTTGTAATAGATCTTTAATCCAGATTTAAATTGTAAAAGAATTTTTATATATCATAACATACGTATATTCTTCGAAATGCTTTTTCGAGCTAAATGGAAGATAAATTCGCCTTAAATTTGAACGTTCACTTCCAATTCAACTTTCGCAATAACAACTTTGACACCGTCATCTGTTAATGAGCATTACTTGGTTCGAATAAGCTGTAAGAAAGCAACAAAAGTGCCAACCGTGTAAGAGATTTCGGCGATATCCTCGCCAGCGTGCGCCGAATGTTTAAAAAAAATGGATGGTTCCGTATAATACGATCGTTAAATTCATGCATTAACGCGATCGCCACGCGACAACTTTCGAAATCACGAGCGTCTGCGTTCAGATAAGTCGAACAAGAAGAACTCGTTTCGAAGTTTTGCGGATCTGCTCGCCAACGATTTTCTCCCATTTTAGCGTGAAACGTTGTGTATACTTATCGGCGACACAGCAGTCGAGGACGAGTTGGAAAACGTCTCTCCGACCAAATATGGCGCAAACGAGCGCAACTTCTTATGAAACAGAAGAACTGAACAGTGCGCACCGACTGATCGCTCGATAATTTCCTGCGAGCGATTCGTCCCGTTACTGTAACGAGGCGACACTTTCACGAATCAGAATTTTACCTCTGCGACACGGCATCGATCATTTTCGAGTGGCGAGTAACATCGTTCTTGGTTTCGCGTATCTGCAGGTGGCTAGTGAGTGTCTTTAATATTACTACACTTCGATAATAACGCTTCACGCTTGGAGCTATTTTATCTCTAAATAAAACACATTTTTCTAACGATATTTCCATTTGGTATGACTTTTGCAGATATTTCCAATTAAAAAGCTGAAAAAATTTAACATATATTCGAACATACAATTTACAACATCTTAAATTTAAATATTAAATGAATATAAAATAAATTTTAAAACGTGGAGTTTATAGTAACATTAACAAATTCATTATAGTAGTCGGTCAATGCGTTCAACAAGTTATATCAAATAAATTCAAAGGTCACTTGAGGTATATCTCAGTTTGTTCTTGGATCTTCCATTGTTAAATTCGATTGAATTATAAAACACGTATAATATTGTGGAAATCGAACACCCAATCAATTTTAACATAACAAGTCACGTACTCTTGGAATTTATGGTTCCATAAAACGAAGACCACGCAAAAACTGCAACTTTAAAACATACATATTCATTCACTATTTGCCGTCGATATCTTTCTGTGCTGTAAATCATGTTCGTTTCGTCTATATAAAAACGTTTAAGTGGATGTTCACTTTGCACAAATGAATTAATTGGTAAAATGTTCAAAACAACAGTTTTTACTTCTTACAATGAGTAATAATTTAGTTGACAAAGGAAACCTTTCTTCAATCCTACTTTTCGTAAAGTGATAGAAAATCCACGGTTTAATTATTATTAAATTATTTATCCTTTAAGAAAATGGGAAATATTCATATATTATCTCGTGAATCTAAATAATCGTAAATTAAAAAACAAGTGATTTTGACATAAAGCTAATGATGCTAAAGCAGAAATCTTATACAATAGAAGCACAAATTTAATTTTGCATAAAAACCCGCAGTCCTTCAATAACTTCAACTTGTACAACTCTACATTTCGAAAATCAGAAATTGCAACCTCACGCGTGTGCTAGGAATACTTTGGCGAGTGCACTTCGTTCCCGAAGAAAAGCGCCCTGTCTCTCGATAAGTTGCACTCTGCAGGTGCAAAGTGCGGATCGCGGAGTCTGCTCGGCGAAGTCGAAGACGCGTGTTGTATTTGCTTGTCGGCGAACTTTTACAGCCCGGCGTTCAGCAACGGAGTTCACGAGCGCATCTCGGCTATCTCGTTGGCTCGGCTGCGAGTGCACAGTGCACGTGTTGCATGCAGCCGAGTTCCTGCCGGGCTGCATCCGCGCAACACGCTCGCCGCGGCGCGTTCCATTGTGTATCCTCTGTACAGGACTCGCGCAGCTTCACACAAATTCGCCTTTTCCTTCATTACACGCCGGAGTGCGGCGGTAGTCCCCGGTGTTTACTTTGACGAGCGCACTCGTAAAGCGGCCCGGCGATTACGCTCTTCCCTTCTCGGTTTTCTGCGCCGATCCGCACCGCGTCGGCCTCGGGTCCTACACTCTCGTCGGACCAGCAGTGAAACCGTCCGCAAGATATATTTCCCTGGCTTAAATACAGGCGAGGCCTGGCCCCAAGAAGCTGGGCGAAATTTTTCCGGCGATCTCTCGTCATTAAAGGCTGAAACACGCTGTCGTGCCATTTCCGGTCCGGTCTCGGTACGGCTTAATATTCTTTCATTATTTTGTACCGCAGTGGCCAGACCTGGGCACATTTCGTATGACGTTATTTTAAATATTATTTCACGTAACATGCTATTTTATTTCATAATTACTTCCATGAACTTTTGAGATTGTATGCAAGAGTACTACATTTTTCATTATTATACTATCGTTAATTGTATGAGATATTATACATTATGATACTTTTGAGATATTATTTTAACCAACATGTTATTTTATTTTAGGATTACTTGAAATAATGTTTTAAAATAATTATGGAATTCTCCTTGAAAATTGCATGGTGATTAAATTATCAACTGCTAGAGTCTGGTTTATACTGACATTTTCATTAACATTTCTACAAAATAAAAGAACCCATCTGACTATGTTAAATGATTATCCGATAATAAAAAACATTTTTCTGAAATTTTTCCGTCTAAACGTCCGAACAAATATCTCATAAATGGTTGAAGGTACAAAAAAAGTTTACTAAGATAAATTTACACGGCTATATATGTCGGCTATGAGATGCACGTGAATTATTTATTGTTGGTTGTTTCCGAGTTATGAAGGTCAAATTAATTTTTTTCGATCGATACATATAATTTTTTTGCATACTCAGTTCGCGATCAAAATATCATTTTGAATCAAAATGGTATCTTGCTGGAAACTGCTATAAGTGCACCGTTTAGAAAATAATCGACGTCCTATGTATTAAGGTAGTAATTTGTATTGTATCTTTACTATCCATGCTAAAGAGCTTAAGAAAGTAATAAAACGATTATTACTTAGGATGACGATTATCTTCTGAATAATGCGTAATTGCGTAATGGATATCATTTTGATTGCAAATGATCTCTAACTAAAAATTTGAATCAATTAAATGTGCCCATTTGAAGAAACTAAGTTGGCTTTCATAACTGGAGAGGACATGGCATAACATAAAAATAATTTATCTCGTAGCTGACTTACAACTGCGTAAATGTCTCTTATTAAACTTTGTTGTACCTTTAACTATTTACATTATATTTATAGCGGGACACCCTATATGATACCCAGTCTCAAGGATGAACTTTTTGGAAAAACAGTTTTTCCAAAGGAAGTTGCGAGATTTCTTTTATTGTAATATTTATCAAAAATTAAATATTACTTTATACATAATCTTATAATACATATACATATGTATACAGTCGTGGACAGTGCATATGGACACCTTCTAAAACGAAATAACTTTTATAAAATTAGACCAAACGAGTTGAATTTTGTTGAGATCTTACAAGATTTAGTTTACTGGAAAACGTTTAAAAAATTTCTTTGCAAATATAGTAACTGGAAGGAATGGCAAAAAAGATTGCAAAATATATATATTATATTTAATCGGATCAATATTTTACCAGACCCTGACCGAAGCGAGACTGGATCGAGAACAGCGCGACAGTGTGTTCCAAGTTTTAGCCGTAATGATCTTCTCAGATCCGCGAATCCGCTTATTTGCTCTTCGTTCCGGTCTCGTCAAACGTGTTCCTTTGTGCCGCGGAAAAATTGATCGGAAACCGTGACAGCGAATTGCCTGTTGCGCGTGCACGTACCTCGGTTACCTGGCCTGACAAGTGATAAATGAAACGCGCGAGAACGGATCCACAGAAACACGTTGGATCGATCTCGTTTTGTTGTTCTCTGGGATCGCGTATGTATGCCACTTTGTAGCGCGGGAAATAAATTCGATTTCATTATCGGGTGTCACTGAACATGATGAACGGAATAATTTTAATGGGCACCGGCTACGCTCACGCGACCCAGGTTTTTAATAAGACGGTAGGTCGAGAGGCGACCGTGCGGCCCGCTCTCGTGTGCACGACTATTCGTCTTGGGCCTTGAACCGTTTGTTAAATTGTCGTGAATTCCACTGGCAGCCAGCGTGATTACGATTTATGAACCGGTCACGGGATACGGCGCTACTTTTCTTTTTCTTTTTTTTATTGGTTCGTTAACTCTTTCAGCTGCGGCTCGATCCCATCGCTTCGCGAGCACTCTTCCCGATCCCATAATTAACGAATTCGTGACAGAGAGTTTCAATTATCGCAAATGCGAAATAACTACGGTTATCATAATGTAAATTACTGGCGGATAGGACGAGTCAGCGATATATTTTTCGGCCGCGGAAACCTGCTTGTTAAGCAGACTGTAACAATGTTCAGATCTTGCCGTTGGTGGACACGTAATTTACAGCGACGAGTAGCGACTGCGTTTTATTTGCTGGAAAATGATTTATTTCGAACTTGATTGCACTAGATTGTACGACAAGCTTCTTTGCATTTCAAATTATTTTTAACGTAATATATAAAGCCCATTAATTTATTAAATAAAATTATTAGATTAAACAAAAAGACTGAATTATTAATTGAAAATTTTAGCAATTGTTTAAATACGAAGTACTAACCTTTTTACATTTACATATTTAAAAAAGAAAGAACACAAATCATATAGGAGCTTGCTTATATTGCCTAAAATTGCGAAATCACTATGTTTTTAACAAAATTTCTGGCTTTTTATATACTTATTAAACATTATGTTACTCCCAATTTCTTAAAATCATTAAAGGAAAAATTACATCTTTATTGATGGCATGTTGTTTTCAATACACGCTCACAAATTTTATTTCGAATAAAAATCTGCACTTTAGTTAATAGCCTTAATAACCTTAATTTAACAAAATCAAACTGAAATGAGTATAATATAAAGGACAAAACATTGACTAATTTTTAATTCGACTAACAGATATAACATATTCAACATTTTCCCGGAAATTTGCAATAAACAGGAAAAGTTCCACCAAGGACCGATAATTTTTGTTGCATTTCGAAAATACTAAATCTCCGAGCCTATGTAAAGGAACTTTTCCTTTTATGTTCGCGTACGCGAAACGCTGTCCGAATATAAACGTTTCCATAAACATCTTTAGTTTACGGGCTGTAAATAACAATAAAAATCGGGTACTCGAACGAATCGATCCCATTATTTCCGATACTTTAAGTTACGCCTTTCCGTTCGTTCAGAAATCCTGTATGTATATTGTCTCAGCGTGTTCACGAAACAGCGGAGGCCAGACAATAAACGATAAAAGAATCCGCATACCGATTCTACCTTACCCACTTTTTTCTCCTATTATCTCGAGACACGCCATTGTGTTTCATTATTCGGGAATTCCAGGTTTCGCGCATAATAATCGCGAGCTCGGCCGTTTTCCGTGGCGAGCCTAGCCCCGTCCGAGCAACGTAAAAACTTATGCGAGCGAGACCTGTTGATCCTTTCGCCGTGAACGGATATAAAGTTAGCATAACTTCGATATATTACTTTTCTGTTCGCCGTGGAACACGGATTCTGTACGCGATGGTGAAAATCGCTGGAATTTCAGTGAAAATAGAATTATCTTCATAAAATGCATAGAATCAGCCGTGGACAAATATATCTGAACACCTTAATAGGTGTATACCTATTAATATTTATACAATAGGTGTATACCTATTAATATTTATACAATAGGTGTATACCTGAATAACTTCTCTAAAATTGAATTGAACAATGTGAATTTTTTAAGATAATACGGCTTTACATATAAAAATGTTTACAAGCATTGCACATGAGAAAATTTTTTAATTGGTATGTTCGCAAAAATTTGTTTATGCATTGTCTAGCAAACTAAACCTTCTAACATCTTACAAAAAATAAATGTAACTCCTATGGCCCAATTTTAAAAGACTTATTCTGTTTTAAAAGCTGACCACAAATACTTGTCAATGACCTTATATGCGAAAGAAAATGTTTCTATATACAGGAGTTAAATAAAAATGTAAATATAATACAATAGCATAATGAACTCTTTCTAAAGTCCTTGCAGATTTCTATCTCACCAACTCATCTTTTCATCGATATCGATGAAATTGCAGCTGCCAATATTACATACCTAACTCAAAGACACAAATAAAATATCATGTGTTATTGAAGAACTTCTGGCATCATCTTACTAATTATTTTTCAAATTTTACTGTAGACTATACTCGTAAAATTGACTTCCGGTAAGCACTTTCGAGTCGTATAATACACGTGATGCAGTCTCGCGTTTGATTATCTTCGATACTTTATATTTTTCCATTCCAATACTTTACTACGAATTTATTTTCAATACTCCGCCATGTGACAGGGTGTTACTTGAGTAGATCCGCGACGATTTCGAGGCGAATCGTGTAGACAGTTTTACATTGGCTTTCTGGGAAATAGAAGCTTCCGAAGCTGTATTCGAAGCCGTGTTGGGTATCACTTAGGGATCCTGTAACGTAAGCCAGCGCACGTTTCACGCGATTAAAAATCCTGACCGCACTGTGTGCAGATTGTCAGAAAAAGTTATACGAGTCTTCAAAAAGGCAGGCTCTTTTCGACGTGCACGAGGAATCTCGGCTGCGCGACTCGCGCACACAGGTATCTCTCCTCCGGCATTCGATACCTGGCTTCGACACTCAATACCTAACTGGTCCGGACGTCTGCCTCTGCTACCCCGACCAAAGACCACGAGAACTACCTTTTTCTATTTTTCCTACAGCATTGTTGACCGCTTGTCCTATCTCATCACCAACGGCGGAACGACTCGCTCGATACACGCGAAAAGAACGACGAGGAGAACGTGGTTCTTACGAACGCGTTGCGAGCGTTCACTCGTCTGCGATTTGTTATTTTATCGACACAACTTGAAATATAGGATAGTTATTAACATTTTAACATGACCACCAAAATTTTCACAATATCAAAGCAATTTAATTAATTAAAGCGAAATTAGAAAGCTGAAATTGATCATAGGGGATGGAATTAGAACTCTTTCGAAACATCCTAGTCAAATTCAGTTTCTTCGGATGTATTAAAATGAAAATGAATTTCCAAAATTGTTTAAAAACTAGCATCAACCATATTTGGGTGACGTGGCGATGAACGTGTTAAGACTTTTAACAAAATTACAAAATTTAGTATTTTGTCCATTACTATTCAACTGTACGTCTTTGTTATTCAATTATGGGGTGATTATTTTCTTTTATAGATAACTAGGCATCACGCTTTATGGAAATAAAATCATTTTCATGTTTTCACATGCAGTCCGTTCATTAGTTCCTCGCAATACGAATTCTTTCATAACTACTATAATTAGCGCTTCTTCATCCTTAAGCATTTTCTTGAGAGAAAGCGAGAATTTCTATTTCTGTATAACTTCGTTTACTTTTATTCCTAGTTTATGATAACAGAAGAATCAAATTTTGTTTCGATTTAGAAGAAACTAGTAGCAATCATATTTAGTAAATCATTTTGTAAAATCCACATCATGAATCTTTAAGTCTTTATGTGGTACGAACTATATTGTTTAATTCGTGACGTTTATGAAAAAATTGTAACATGATTTTTATGATTTATTCACGTATAATACGAATATAATGTAAAGCCATAAAATTAGTATAAAAATGGTCAACACTTGTTAACATTGAACATAATGGATTAAACATTAAACGTAATCGAAGACAGTTGGCGAAAGAAAATTAAAATTTCAAAACTGCTAAATGTTAAAATCGTCACATAATCAGTTTATTAGGATGACGAATTATTCAATCGGACGATTTATACTTATTTTAATGACTTCATTTCAAAAGTCTTTCCACAGTAGATCGGTGATTAAGAACCATCGATGTGTCAGATTACGGAAAAAGTAAGTAAAGAAGTGGCAAGAGATTGCTGGAAGAGGTAAAAGGAAATATATATTATTATAGAAATTGATCCCTCAAGTAATCCGCCTACCCAAGTATTGAAGATGTCACTGGCTGTCTGGTAAAATTGCGACAGTGACATATGAACATTACTTGTTCCCTACATTTCTGCACTCGCGTGTCCTTTGCAGCTCGATTTCCTTACATCTACACACGCTTTGAAGTTTACGACGCGACTGACTAAACGCGACTAACTAAATGCAACTAACTAAATGCGACTAACTAAATGCGACTGACTAAATGCGACTGCCAAAATGCGACTGACTAAATGCGACTGCCAAAATACAACTGCCAAAATACAACTGCCAAAATACAACTGCTAAAACACAACTGACTGGAACTGTAAATAGTAATTTAAAGCAAAGAACTACAATTTTAATACTGAGAAAATTTCGTAAAATACCGTCGAAGAGATTGTTCAAGATTTAAACAACAATTTATTATACAACAATTTTTAAGGAAATGTTATAACTGATGTTATAACTATATTATTCTATATTGTTCTAACACCATTTAATTGCTAATACCATACTATTGTTCTAATGTTCCATTTAAGGCAATCAAACTGCAAAACAATTTGTTCTATGAATCTAAGTAACGCGAACATTCTACTATTCGAACATTCATGAAAATCTTCTTAATTTATATAATTAAGGTGCTACAATATTCCTTGGCAAATTAACATTTTTCGAATTTTTGAGACTTTGAAACGAATTACTTCGGAAACCGATAAAAATTTGTTGCATCAGATCGATTCAATAAGTGATCCTTTTATTATAATATATATTACATTATACACATTATTATATTATGTATATATAAATCTGTACAAAAGAACCTAGTTACAGGTCTAAGCCGTCGCACCTATTTACATTTACGAATTAGTTGCTTAATTCGGCGCAAGAGTTGCAGCTGTTTCACTGGCGCTAAATTTGACCGTAGCTGCATACAAATTTTTCAACTAAATTGCGGCAGTGGCGTCTGCTGCGTCAATATGCATATCAGGCGGCGCCAGTTGTCAGAGTTAATAAACGTCGCGGCATCAGATTATAACAATATTAACGCGCTGATCCTTGACCACATACTAAACACCTACTACAAGTCGACTCGGCTGTCCACGATATTCTACTAAAAGGTCGTGATCCTTCGAAAGAAAGAAATACAGCTATTAGAGTTGGCCGGCCGTCCAGGTAATCCTATTACACTCGCATATATACGAATAACGGAGTATCCGGACAGTATATTGACGCAACGGGACAAAGTCGGCGGCGCTCGTAAATCAGAATTATCCAATTGTCATTGTTCACGATTCACGCGTTAAAAAAGCCAGAAAGTTGACCCTGGACGAGGAACCCGGGGAGGTTGCCGAGGACTCGAAAAAGGTTCACGAGCCAGGTATGCGGGGCCGAGTCACGAGGTCGTATATCTGGCTTTTGTTTTGACTCCTCTCGTTGGTGCTTTAGGGTCCCCCGGGCCTCGTTTCGGCAGCTCGAGAGTCTCAAACGATCGAACGACACACGTTCGAGCGGCCAGGCTTCGAACCGGGAACGGAGACGCTCGATCGCCATTGTTTTTCGGGAATAGAGAGGAACCGACCGATGAGAAAGGGAGGGAGTAAGAGACAGCGGGCCCGGGACCCTATTGTATTGTAATGGGCATTACGGATATTCACCTAAGTGGCTCGTACCAGGAGTCCTATTGCTCGATTTATGGATGTTCGTTAGTCGTCCATATTGTTTTTAGAGGGCAGACCCAATGCTGGCCTGTGTGGTCCTGCGCAACGATGCTCAACTTTTTCACTGGCAATTTACACGGGAAGCGGTCGCGTCGACTTTGGTCCCATGATTTTTTATTTGTTATCGAAGGAAAGTTTTTGCCAGCCTCGCTGTGGAAGAATTTGCAGCAATCAGGAGACAGCTACAAGTTTTACTTAGCTTTTTTTATAGTAGCTATAGTGAATCCTAAAGATCGTTGGAAGAATTTACTGCGGAAATAATGATGTACATTTGGGCCTCACCAATTTAATTGTAATGAAAATTTAGGCGTCTTACAGCACTAAATCTGATTTACTTATTTTTAAGTTTGAAATTTAACTGTTCTAAGACGTTTTTCCATGTGGCGACGGGTTGGAAAGTTTCATATTCAGTATAAAAGTTGGAAAGTTTTCTATACAATGTTGCAAATTTTCATATTCGGTATAACAGCGGAATATTTTCATATTCGGTTGAACAGCTCCATATTCGATATAAAAATTGCAAGGTTTCATGTTCAATATAAAAGTTGAAAATTTCATAGTCAGTATAAAAGTTAAAAGTTTCACATTCAACGTAAGAGTTGCAAACTTTAACATTGAAACAATGCTGCATTTTTAATTGCTTCCTATTACAGTAGCCTCGCGAATTATGCAATTATTATACTATACAAATATTATCACAAAAAATTTAAACTATTAGACTGTGTATTTTATGTAAATTTTCATTTCAATAAATTCTTTTATAAAAATCTAAAGAAGAGAAAGATTTTTTGCATGAGTTAAAAAATTCCTTTTAAAGGACGTAGAATAACAGTACAATTAATTGTTGTTAATATGTACGTATGTTTGCACTTTACGAATTCGTATTATTACATTGTTTTCTATTTATTAAAATCATTAAAAAAGAACTACACATTCGTTTAACTCTTGTAGACAATTTTTATTTCGCCTAAAAATCCACAATCTAATTATTATTACATTATTTGCGTTTCTCTCGCTTTCTTGTTTTTGTAGAATAAAAAAAACATAATATAGCCACAAAATAGTGCTATTTCAGTCATAAAAGATATATTTTGCAGTAACTTCTAAAAGTAAACGCGAAGATGTTTTACGCAACTCGAACCATGTACTCTGTCAATAAGAGCAATTAAATATCAACATTGTAGATCCGTAGAAAGTGATATGTCAACCAAATGCCAGTCATGCTGCATGATGCGAAATATCTGATCTTGTGTAACGATATTTCGTATAAATTATTTTGATAAATGACCAAAAACCAGTAGAGTTGAAAGGTAGTGAAGTGTTATTTAAAAATAAATTACATGTAGACGGAATTACAGGTGGACTATGTTGGACAGTGCGAATACAGGAATAACACTTATCTGGTTTGTAGATCTTAATTAAATAATGTCTCTGAAATATTGAAAGCAATGCAGGTCAATATATTCTAGAGTTGCACGAACCAGTATATGCAACATTCTGCATAATTAACACGTTGGTCTTCGACGTCAATTTTCTGTACCGGTATCACTAACTTTATTTATAATACATACTGAAGATAAACTTGTATTTTGTATGATCACTTTCATACAATATAGACGCGCCAGTTATTAGTAACTTTATGACTTATGTCTTTATGGCAGTATATCATTTTGGAGAACTTGATATACGTCGGTAGAATTTTCCTTCTACAAATTTACATGAATTATTATCAGTTAGATTTTAATTACTCACTTGAACCAATATAGTTTCAAATATTCGAGTTTCTTATGTCATAATAAATTCTTATTTTTGATTAATATTTCAAGTGTCAACCCGACAACCTCAGGAATTCCACAAAACTAAAGCAATATATTTAACGAAGTAAGAATTGGAAAGCTAAAAAGGTTTGAATACCAAGTCCACTTTCATTCAATCTTCTTGCAATTTGCTGATCCCAATCATAATCACGTTCGCTATAACGTACCAACGGAAAAATTCCTTGCGATATCTAGGAAAATAATTCCATTTCTTATTAATAGACTTCTTAATTATTGAACTACGTCTTAAAGAAGCTCGATAATTTCTTTTTAAACAATAATTTCAAACAAAGTTGTCGCACTATCTTACTCCAAATAATCGGATTGTTGACGAAATAGCTGTTGCTATTGAACAATCTTTTAAGGGACTCTCAATTGTCGATCTCTATCTTTAAAAAGACTATTGAAAAACTTAATCTAAATTGACAGAAATGAAATTACGGGACACCATGCGAGCAATTCAGGGAGAAGTGGAACCGAATAGCTGAAAATCCAAATACAATGGAGCTACAGGCATAAGTTTTGCTCCATGCGAGCGAAGAATATTCGGGAAACTGTCGACGACTCAGGTAAAGGAAAATAAAGGTTCCTTGAGGAACGATTGACGGAAAACGCAGCTGCTCCGGTCGATGGTATCGATGATTCCTTTGCATGTGACGACGCCGTATGTACCCGTAACTTTGTATGGCCCTGCGAGGGGCCCACGTAGCGGGCGGCTGAGTGAATGGAACATCTGCCGATGGCGGGGCCCTTCTCCAAACACCACCACCTTGCACTTATTACGGTAGAGGGGCTAACGATGTACTAACTGTGTCGACGACATTGACTTATCTCGATTACACTCCCGAACCGGCCGTTTCCTTTCGAAACTTTTTCTTTACCAAATGCCAAAGTGAAACGTGTTATCAGCTACTCGGTTGAATACACCAATTTTTAACACTAAACCGAGCCGGTCAAAAATGACCGGTTCTTTGTATCTTAAAGTTGCTGAAATTATAAGAACTCGTTCGTAGGAAACGATCGAATACATTTTATGATACAAGCATACGTTATAATAAAAAGTGTGAGAGGTATAAATAAATTCAGTTTCGTTATTTTTGGAAAGAATACGTGTTAGTTACTTTTGAAGCTCGACGGGTTTAGTATTAACACAAATAGGTATTATAGTGTATGAAATCTTGCAGGAGTCAGGTTACTAGAGGATCCATTAAACCAGTTATTCAATAGTAAAAATTGTGATAGGTTTAGAAAAATTCAGCCTTGAGTCTAAAGTACGTATTTTATCGATCGTACTATTTAGAATTTAATATTTACTATTTATCTAATAAATCTGAAATTTACAAATACGTTTTACAAAGGATTCAATTTTTGCTTCAAGTAAGACGACCATATTTGAATTAATACGAAGAACAACCATCCTTCTATAACAAACGTTAAAAAACTTTAAAATAATGTAAAGGTATTTTAATTCCTTCTTTAAACCTTGCACAGACGATCGAGTATTATTACATTATTCTAAAAATATTTTAAAACGACTATAAATGCCCTCTTGTATTAGAACTACCAAACAAATCAAAATGACCAGTTTTTGATATTTTCCATTATAATTCATGTCGTCATAAATATGTTTCTATAATAAATTTTTAGATAAACCTCTTTATTGAAGAATATATTGTAATAAAACTCATACGAAATTTAAATAAATGCAATCTTGCCATCGTTGCACAACAATATACATTAGCCGCGTTCAAGCAAAATAAGAATCGACATGAAACGTTTCAAATACTATGGTTTGATTGGATCTTATGCATTTCGTTTGGCCACAGAAGCGAACGAATCGGACGTGGCAATTGTCTCTGCTTCTCCGTTGTCACGAAGACGGAAAGTATAGTACGTGCTGGCATTCAAATCACCAGGAAAGGAGGTCATCGCAGTGCAGCGACTAGGAAAAGACGTCGACGTTAAAAACTGATTACGGTCGACTCGATTGTTTGTCCGCAGCCACATTGTAGCAAGCGATTTACAGTTACCAATCTCGCAGAAGTACTCGTTCATTGACTTAATATCGTCCGTAATTGGGCTGCGACGACGATGACGGTAATTCGATGATCAAGTTGCACTTTCGGAGGAGATGAAAAGGCGAAATCAATTTCTTGCATATCATGGCCGAATAAGGAAATACGTGCCACTTAACGAGTACGATTTAATTTGTATCGAACCGCCTTTCCGGCTACCAGGGATGCACGCGCGTCAGTCGGCGTTTGTTAGAATTGAAAATTATGTACCGAGTAATTTTCCGCCCTGTCAGAAGATTAATGACATCGGGACCGGACATGCAAATACCGTTGTGCACACCGAAAAAGAAGCCCCGCTGATTTCTTCAAGCAATACCGCCTTCGAGCTGCGCTGCCACCGGAATATTCACATGCTCATTAATTCGCGACAACTCGGTGTACACAGGAGAATCCGTGAGTGCATGCAATCAGTAGACTGAGGATCATTACGCAAAATCAAATTCCTTTCGTTCCACAAAGTAGGAGTCCGATAAAAATGTGTTTCTTCCGATAATAGTTTTAATTATTCTTAAACTCTTCTCGCAGATTTGGATTTCAGTAATACATTTTTGTCATAAATGCATAAAACTCGCAGTATAGTAATCAGTAGACTGCGGATCTTTATGCAAATTGTGATCCTCGCATTTCATTTTACAACAATTAGGATAAAAGAAACGATTCCTTCGTCAACTAAAAGATCAATCACCTAAGTACTTATTGACTACTATTGTTTACTCATTTACTGTTATTGACTAAATAAGTATAGATTTTTTGAATAAAAATAATACTAGTAATATTAATATAATTCTAAAAACGACTGAAAATTTATTTTTTTTTATTGTAACGATTATTCATTAATCTAGTAATATATAATCATATAGTTATTGATCCTCTAATTATTGAAATAAAAAGTATACAACAATATATGGATAATTAAAAATTAATATTATAGAAGTAAATGTAACTATTATACCTAATTGTAAAATCTAAAGGAATTGCTTTTTCTAAACATAAATTAATAATAACAAGGAAGGATCAATTACGTAATACTCATTTTGACTGATGGTCCACTCATACGCAATCATTTCTCTCGGCTTTAAACGATCATAGCGGAGTGTAGAGCAAAAGCAAAGGAATAGACAAATCACCGGCCAGCGAGGGGTCAGCTGTTTAATAAACGTCCGTAACTTACACGTCGAATGCGAGAATAGTATTGGCAATTGAGGATCGGTGGAGCGTTAAAAAGCATCTCCGGAGATCCTTAGAATGAAAGTACAGTTATTCGGAGATCGGGCGTGCAAGTTCGCCGCAGAGTCAGGTGCAGTCTCTCGTGCAGACTCATCTCGAATTGATCCAGAAGAATATCCCGCGTTTGTTTCGTCACGTAACTGTAATAAACGATTAAAACTCGATGCGCGGCAACGTCGAAATTAAAGGAAGAAAATTCAGATCGCCGCGGCTGAATCGCTATGTGCGCTGTTATGCGAACCTACGCGATGATTATCTCCTAATGTTGAAAGAAGAGGATGGTTTAGAAATGAAAGATGAACGATGTTTATGCATGATTCTTTTCAGCCTAAGGAAATTAAACCTGTTTTTCACGCTGTCTACAAACTCGACTTCTGTTTGTTTAGAAAGCTCGAATATCTGCGGCTTGTTGAACACGTTTCCTGCAACACTGTGTCATGAATTCTTCATTTGAATTCATTTAGATCTGATGAATTTCTATTAACGCTAGAATTACCTAGACGCTACTATAGTTTACTATAGTAGACTGAATTTATTTAAATTTCGTAAGATTTTTATTATGAACAGACTACGGATTTTTATGCAAAATAAACATCGTTTGTATGAATTGCAACATGCTAAAATTGACACATCAAATTAAAATTAGATGTAATTAACACATATAATCAAAACAGAACATGTTATTCCAGAAGTTGTAAGCATATAATTTAATCATATACATTCAATTTTACCATTATTTAAATCTTTGATGCATAATCTAGCTTTCTAAGGGAAGTATTCTTAGCACTTTGAAAAACCCTCGTACTCAAAGGGTTACAACATGAACATTCTTAGACACTCTTACCTCGTCTGTTGCTTTAAACGATGCCTACACAATTCTGTCAAAAATACATAAAACCATAATCTAATAATCTGCTTGAATAAAAAAGGGTATCTAAAAATTGTTCATAGGAATATTTACATAACATCAGGGACAGAAAGCACAAATCAATCATTTCGGTTCGGTAGGTCTAGTGTTAATTTCCAGTCTCCGTGAATCAGCATCCGGAGTTTTACATCAGAGTTCGCTCATTAATCTCGTACTCCTAATAAGCGAGGAATTGGAGGCCACAGTTACGCGTCGAGAGCCATTTACGTAAAACGAAAGTCGAGACCGAACTAAGCCGTTGGTGTATCGCATCGAATAGCTTCGTAGTTGGATAAATAGATAAATCGCGACCGCGGAGGAGCTAAAGGAAAACATCTTTGTGCCGAGGGGGCTAAAGTAGAATCGAGTTTTGGAGCGACCGGAACATTCAACGGGCTGGATGCAGCCGATCGAGCGTCGGGTTGTTTGGAATTCCGTCCACGTACCGAGGTGACATGAACCGTAGAGAGGATGACATGGCTGCAGCCGTTTCGTTCGTAACGAACCGGCGACGTGCTATTATGCAAGCGTAACCTCAGCTTCGACTGTGTGTCCCGAGATTACGTGCGGTGAACGATACCGCTCCGCTCGGCTCAGCTCTGCTCAGCTCTGCTCAGCTCTGCTCAGCTCCAAAAGTAACAGCGAGCTTGTTCCCCTTCGGCTGGTATTAGAAGCCGCGTGTTCGGACGATAAGCGAACAAGATTCCGCATAAATTTCGTTAACCGGAGTATCGTGAGATCCCGGATGCGGAGAGCGATTCATAAATTCACCGAGGGATCTCTCAGCCGCGGCGGCAAATCGTTCTAGCGACCGATCGACATCCAACTCGTAAACGGAAACAAGTTAATGCGCGAACGACGCGACGCACTGCGATGGCTGACCTTCTGCTGATTGAGATACCCCGCGGAACTAACCGGCATCTTTCTGAAATCGTTATTAAGGTGCCGACCGGCCGAGATCCGGCGATATGGTAATTAAATGACACGGGGAAACTGAGAGAGGAAGATCATACGCCCCTGATTGCAACCGAGCTCTGCCTACGATTCTGCGCAACGAAGTATTACCTACCGCCAATGAAAGCGGTGCTTTCTTTAGGGTTACGTTTGCTCATCGATCCAGCATCCTTCAAGATTGGACAAAAAGTAATCTGATTAATGATTAACGATTATAACTCGTTAGATGTTATAAATAATTTATAATAATTGGGCAAAAAGTAAATTGATTAATGGTTAACGATTATTAACTAATTTATAATTACTAACGAGGTATATTCGTTTATCATCAATCAGGTTACTTTTTGTCCAACTCTGTCGTCGTTAGGGCAGCACCGGGCGATAATCTGCTGCTACATGGTGCTTCGTGTCCACCCTGCTTCACTTAACTTTGTAAATTTATTATACAAGATTGCAGTCGTTCGCTCATTTTGATAACATGCTGTCTCTTTTTGCAGTTGCCGGCGAGTTCCTGAATGCTTCTTTAAATTAATTGGAATCTGACCAACTTAATACATTGAACAACCCACATAATTATTTAATTCGAATAAGTTCATATACCATTTTCAAGTTTGTAAGATTATTTAAGACAGAAAGGAATTTGGTATAGCTGCGATTAATTGGATCTTCTTTGAATAAAATAGAAATGGAGGCGAATGCGTTAAATTGTTAAAGTAGATTGCGGAACATTGTGCACTTTTACTGGACAAAGACGTTCAAAAAGTGGTCAAATGAAAACTGAATACCGTTCCGTTTTATTTTTAATCAATTGAAGAAATCACTGGTGAAAGAAACCGAATACTATCCAATATTAACGATAGAACTATCGGTCGATCGATTGAATAAAACAGTTTATCTAACATAGAAACATTTGTATAATATCAAGAGCTGCAAAAGAAAAAACAAAAATGCAATCAATCAAGACTAGTTTGCTAGTGTTAAATTCGTACAACTTAAGAATAACTTTTTCAAAATTGGACCAAGCAACTTGAATTTTCGTTTACTAGACAATGGCTAAACATTTGTTTTCAAAAAATGGAATCAATTGAGATGATAAAAAAATTAAAATATTAAAAAAGTTTCTCAACTTATTCATCTGTTAGACGAAATGTTATTTCTCTGTTATTCCTCATATGTTTGCTGGCATAAATAATCACTGCGAAGACCGTAGCAGTTCAAAATGCAACCAAAGGAAACATTCATTGAACGATATTTTTTGAACGAACACCATCGCAAAACTGTTAACCTTATCGCAGGGAAACGGTGTGTCAGGCAATGTATCTCAACCAGGATATGCCCTGCAGTACAATAGGTGCACCCTCGGCTGAAATTCGTTCGCTCTCTCGGCGAGGTGTTCGTAAAAAGAAAGGTGGGTTATCCGGTTTCATCTTCGCGAACCTTATCTCTTCAAGATCGCGCTACTATCCTCCGCCTGCAGGATCCTCTTATTGTAGCCACCCTCCAGGCCAGGTTCCCCATGCTCCACGATTCTTGTCCCTCCCACACTCGATTCGGGTTCACGTATTTTTCCACGCGTCTTTCTACTCGATCGTTGCCCAGAAGTTTCGAACAATCTTTGCGTTTCCCATAGATCTGCTCCACTTGCAATGTTTCATTCGAACTGTTTTTTTTTTTTAATTTGGTTAAGAAACAGACTCACCGAAGTGCTTCATTTTGAATGTAATTCTTTATGGACGACCAAATTTGAAGTTTGTTGATGCACACTGTACTCGTTTTACCCGTTATAAGAAATTACTTTTATCGAAATTGTATATTTTATGTATTTATAATGGAAATACCTGTGTGAACTATTAATAAGTCTGTAAAGATTGATTTTATAAAATTTCATAAAATTAAAAAATAGAATAGTATGAATATATTATTTTTGTCTTATTATATTATATATTATTTTTCTTAGATGATTAAATGTGTACGAAATAACTTATAACTGGCAATTTTGAGAATAAATAACAAATTTAGTAGAGTCGGTGATTTGTTAAGGCACGCATCGTTCCGAGAAGCTAACCCAGGCCAGATAACGCGAGTAAACGTCAACAAGGGCCCGTATTTCGAAGATCTGTTTGATTTTGCAAAGACGAGAGAGCGGCGTGTCGGTGTCGCTGCGTCAGATCTCTCCCACATCCGGAGGAGTTTCTCGGGAAGTCGATGAAGCAAATACAAAAGACGACATGTGGGTACATTCGTAATACCACTATTGTCAAATATCGTCACCGCTTATCTTCGTCACGTTTCTTTCGAACAACAGGAAAGGACGTTGCCTTTCGGCTACATGGAGGAGAGCAAACAGAGAGACGGACGAGAGAGGCCTCGCGTCGTGTGATACGAACGAGTGCGTGTGCGTGGAGGCCAGAAAGGAACCGCAGCATGGAGCTAGAGTGCATCATCGACACCGGAAACTGGGGGAGCCTGGCTGCGTAACAGCCCCCATACCGCCCTACCTATTAAATACCGACGCTTGCCAGTGTCTCTCAATCTTCTGTATTTCCTGACTCAAGCTCGTCGCACCGAAATGGATATGTAGTTCCCCTAACCGGACTTCATAGTTTTATTTTATGACTCGAGCTTTTCGTCCGAAAATGCAACATTTTTGCCACATGTTTTACGATTTAGTTTCAAAGATAGATAATTTAGAGTTTTTGCAAAATAAAATTAAAATATTTCTGTTTCTCTTCCATATATTTATATAAATGTCTGGCAAATTTGGTTACAGTTTGGAAATAACATTTTTACAATGAGTAAACTTTTTCCAATTTTAATAAACGAAGTTTGTATAAATAACCTTACTCCATTGGTCGCGCACTAGCAATATAAAAATTATAAAGCTATCTTGTTAAGCAAGGTAATATAGTTTTCGAATAGTTTCCTCTAATTTCGACTGGTTATTTTAATTTCTATTCTATTTCAAACTATTCTAAACGAGTCTCGAAGCTCACTTTGCAACCAGATTTCAACTAGTTATCCTTCCAGTTCGGAAACGATAGAAAGTAGAAATGTTAAAATAATGAAAAAGGAAAGTACTACGTACTTGTTTCCACAACAATGAAATCCGTGTATCAAATAGTGTGCTCGATGTTGTAAACCATTCCACGGGTTTCTAACAATAGATTTGCTCTGAAATGTGTCTTGTTGCCGCGGAGAAAGTTCGTGTCCCGAGGCGGTTAAATAATCCACTGCGAGGCTAATTTCCGATGAAGATACAGAGCGGCGAGCGAGCGAGTTGATTTATGAACCATAATTAAAATAGAGCGCGGCAATTTTGCATCCTCCGTGTCCGCAGTCGTGAACACGTCAAATTATTTATTTTCAGTGGATTTAGTCCATCAATTGTCTTGGCCTTTCTCACAGACGATCACGGCGCAATTCGCTGAAGTGATAATGCTTTCTACTTATCATGTTCGAAAATTGTCGGGTATAAATCCAGCGCCGTGTGCGCTGACGATACTGTAGCTCTTGTGAGAACTTTCGTTTCTGTAACGATTATCTACAGCCTAGCAGTATTGAATTCTATAAAAATGAAAGAATTTTATTTCGAGTAGCAGTAGCTTCACTAACCATTTAGCTGTTTCCGACTAGTATACTCTTCGTAACACGAAGTGTTCCCATTTTTTCATAACGAGTATGTTATATCGTGTTCCAAAATAATTTTTATTATATTATATTACTATATTATTATGAAATTGTTAAAAGAGTAACTGTTATATGAATCACGAGACTCAATTCCATATGCATAAAATGCATTTTGTCATACAAGATGGAGATACTATAAATTAGAAAAATTATTTTGGATTTCTGGTTGAAATGGCTTCGAGTGCAAAGGGTTAACTTACTTGAACCTATCTGGTAAAAATAGTGTTAAGTAAAAATTATTAAAAGGTGTCTTTCGACACCATCGGTAGAAACAGTCGAGTTATCACTCTTAGGCACCTCGGTTTGTTGTATCACGTTTTTAAATAATTTACGCATTGTCATATTTATTTATATTTGAAAAACTTAAAAAGTCTTGCATGAGTCATAAAACTAATACCTTAACCATGTTCCTCAATTCCTATATATGTAATCCCGATATAAAGAGACTACGAATTTTCTTAAACGATATTCCGCAAGAATATAGAAACTAACAATAAGTAATATCCAATATACGTATATGTAACAACTTTGTATTTGCTAATAAACCATTTAACGCATTAATAAATAAATAAATAACTCGATCTCATATCTACAAAATGCAACAAGTCATATAACACGGAAATACCGTAAGTCAGAAAAACTGTTCTGGATTTAGAGATAAAATGGCTTCGAGTGCAAAGGGTTAACCAAGTACACGCCGATTGCAGCAACCAGTCATTGACAAGCGGATTAACAATTAAAACACTCCTACCTCAAATGTTCAACCGCACTTTCTAATGCCACGAAGGAATCAACAGGTGGGCACTAGTACCGCCGCCTCGAATAGGAACATTTGCCTGATATTATCGATCACAAACCGGGAATCAGCGTGTCGATGCTCGTTACGGTTGGCTTTCATCGAATCCCGTCGGAAATCAATCGACGTCGCGATCTCCATTTCCCATTTGTTCCCATCGACATATTTTGGCTCGCCGATAAAGCCGGTCGCGTAACACGTCATTAATCAAAGCTCGCGTGCGCGGATCAAAGCTGCTGGAAAATTTGAAAGAAGCCGTATCGCGCGCCGAACGCGCCAATAAATCCGCGTCGATGAAAAAAGGATCCGCGTGGTTCGCGGTGCAATTTACTGGCCACGACCGGCGCGCGGCGGAACTCTTCTCGGAGGAGATCGGCTGAGAATGGCGAATCATCATCATTTGCGTCGTTAGCCGTGAATGGGGAGGAGTCTCGAACAAGACGCGAATATCTCGGGCTAGGAAAAGGGCTCCTCTTCTTGCGCTCCTAGGTTCGTGTAGGCCTTGCGCTATAAGGTACCACGGCGGCCATTATACTTAGTATCCCCTCGGTGTTCTTGCTTCATGATAATAAAGTCGATGCCCGGTTCGAGCCGGCGCACGTTATGAATAAGTACGCATAACATAACATACCGGCATACAAGCGGCAACGTGTCTGTGCTCGTACACTGACAACGGCTAGACAATACGCGGGAGAACATCGCGAGTATACTGGGTGACAACGAATTATCGATATATTTTATGCGTTCATGGTGGAAATTGTAAGCCGAATACGGAACAGTGAGGACATCGAAGAAATTCAAACACCTCTATTTTCAATTAATTGCAACTATTCGAAGAAAAGGTACACGCGTATGGACGGATCCGAAACATGTAGTACAACTTTCCTTTTAATATTGAGTTTCACACAAGATTTATTAGCAGATTGCATGTCACAAACTAATAAATTACAGAATATTGAGCATACGAAACAGGAATCGATTACATATGCATCGCATATACACAGAACGTGCACAACTTCCGCAATATTAATAACCTTTTCAATGTCTAAATTGTGTTTAAGAGAAGCTGGTTAACTTTCTTTCGATTCATAATTTCAATCGAACTCATTACATTTCATTAGCCTAAGTAGTTGATGGATTATAGATGAAATAATTGTAGTTTCTGAAGAATTTTTCAAGAAATTCTTAATCTTCGGTTTTCAAAGAACTATTAGAAAACTACCGGTAGATAGAATGCTAGCTAAAAATAGTTATTCGTGCCTCTGGTTGTCCAAGAACACGAACAAAATAATTATGAAATTGTCGAAACCGCAGATAGCAGTTCGAAACGAGAAAGGAACTCGAGGCGAAAACAACTTCGACTCCGGCAAAGAAATAAAAGGTAAGCCCTGTTGTGATTAATCGAAAGGAGCGGGTGAGTGGTGGCGAGAACGGGGATGGGTAATCGATGGCAAATAATTCTCGACACTCGATCGCCAGCGCCAGGAAGAGGCTTCGTGACTTTGACTCGAGCGGATAATTATTATCGTTGGGAGGGTGCGAGAAGATCGTCTCGGTCACCGAGGGGTAGAAAAAGGACGAAATCGCGAGAGGAAGGTGTCGGATGCGAAAACGTAAATAATTTCAATTCTATTACAGCTATCATTGCAAATTTTGTACGTTGCGTGAAGCACGGAGCGGATTAGTCCTTCTATTATGACAGAATAATGATAGAATTAACTGTAAAATATAAAGATAGAATAAATTATGATGCAAGACCGTTGCTCCAACATTATACAACACATTAGAAACATCTTAAACTATCGTTATATGTATTATTATCGACCTTAAAAAATTATTAAAACGGAAAATAAATGTTTATTTAACTCGTTTTTGTCACAATTCAAGTCTACTAATAACTTAAACACCACTCCTTGCAAATCGAAAATATCTATGGTTGCAAAGAAGAACGCCGTATGTCACATGATTTCACTTCCGAGTTATTCTCGCTTAAAGCTCCATATTAACAAGATTTCCACGTTTTTTAACGTTTTTAAACCCTAGAATTTGTTTTTCGATAAATAGGAAAATCTTACATTCTACAGGTTAAATAATGCAGAAACTAAAAGTTGTTGAAATTGTGACATGCCACGATTTTGCTTACATCCACAGAAATAATTTCAAATAACTAAATAACATTTCGGCAGGAAACCTTTGTTTGTAATCGTACTAGGTTTTGCGTAATCGTGGACCGAAATCAAATTGTTACTTTCGGCCTAGGTCTGTGGGAGACGGTTCAAGGATCAATCGCCATACACGTGTGGACGGGGTTCGCGATGGCGCGCGACATCTGAACCCACCTCCCTCCTCTTTCCCATTCTCTTCTCGTTTTCTCTATCGGCGCAGCTCGGTCTCGTTGACCCCAAATACCGACGCGCGATTAAGCGCGGACAATTCTTTCGTGACCGCCGAGAGAGCCACGCGATAGAAATGTCTGTATGCGAATGAAGACAGCCAGCGATCGCACTGACATAAGAGAAAGAGCAAGGACCGAGACGCGCCACCAGTTATCCCGTGAATTTCTCTTTAGCCGGTCCGCGCCGGGTTGACGAACGTGAATGAACGCGAATGAACGCGCGAGCGGTTCATTAACGCGGGACGAGCGGGGATTTCATTTACCAGGGGCGGTTCCGATCGCACGATCCCGAAAGTTGTCGTCGGACACATATTTCGGGAGAAAGTGACCGACTCGTCGAGAAGTTGCAATATTTTTAGCGCCTGGAATGCACATTTTTAATGTCTTGTACTGCGTTGCTTGTCCCTGCGGGAAGAAAGATAACAATGGACCGTGTGATCGTTGAAAACAATTCATTGTAGCTACGTAACATTTTATTCATTTAGAGTATAAAACGAAATTTAAAATGAATTTATTATTCGATTAAATCGATTCGATTAAATTAGATCGTGTGTAATGTGACATGTCGGATTTCTAATCTTGTCAATGGAAAAATGATCGTTCAGTGGATTTATTCGCGATCGTTTTGAAAAATTCCAACCTTTTCTACAATGGCAAAAATATATACAGCGAATCGCATTATTACCCGGACACCTTTCATTTCATGAAAACAATTTTTTGCCATTGTCCAGTGAACTAATCCCTCTGACGTCTCAAAAGATACAAAAAAAGATTATTTAAATTAATTATTATTTATTTATAATTTAAAAAAATTATTCCATTTTAAAAAGTATCCGAATATTAATGCAAATCACTGTATGTATTAGGAAATGCTGCATGTCTGTATTAATTAAACGATTATTCAAATAAAAAAGAAACAATTGTACATTCATTATGCGACTTAATATAATTAAAGCTTTACCTTAAATTGTAAAATAAACTACTAAATGTAAGAAACACTAGAACAACAAGTAGTATTTACTTCAATTTTGACAAATGAAATTTATTATCAGAGAAAGTAAACGTTTACAGAATTCCACCACTGTAAATTAAATTGGAGAAATTTGATTTCGCATAAATAAAATTCAGAAACCAACAAGCCGTTCCAAACTCATAAAATTCGCAATTTCACAATAAATGTAATCGCTTCTAAAAGTGCTGTTTGTTCTATTCCGAACGGAAAATCCCTTACTTAGATGCACACTTTTCGAGAATGTATTTTTTCATAATATTGTCAGCTACGCGATAGAATTATGCAGTAGTCAGGGTATCACGAATGCTGAAGTACGTACAAGGAATCGTATTCTGAAACCACCTCAGCTACGTGACAAAGCAAAAGTTATGGCACGAGTTGCGTCTACTTCTCCGATTGCATTATCAAATATCCTGTTGATAGTGCGTCGATTAAGAATCGACGATATCATACCCCAATGCACCTTTACACGAAGGTGATATTTTCAAGATCAGAGTATTTCAAAAACATCGTAAAGAACAATTTATTTTCTAATGAAAATTGGCGTATCCTTCATTCTAAAATAAGCTAAATTATACAATAAAGTATTGCAAAACGTCTAGCATAATAGAATAATCTTATCTGTTCAGCTTTATATATTTATAAATACTATAAATAAATTAAAAACCATCTTTCTTGTAGTAAATGATTAAAATTAAAGTCAAAATACTTGTTTTCAATAATAATAAACTGTGAAGTCTTCGATTTATTTATATTTGTGTTAAAAAGATGTATTTCTTAAAAGGAGAAATTATAAATTAAACACAGTTTGCGCTCAAAACGTTTCTTATTAATAACAATAAGTCTTAGAACTTAAATATGTGTTTTAAAAGGCGTATTTCCTTAGAAAGAGGAATTATAAATTGAGCAGAATTTGTGTTTTAAAACGTATTGTCTTAAAACGATTTAAAAGGTGAAACAAAAATGGACGCCATCCGAGGACCTCGCGCATTTTTATTTCCGGAGAGCGTACGAAATTGGACGTAAACACAATAAACATCGTACATAACGAGTCCCCAAAAAATCCGAAACGATAAATTGTACAATGCGCCAGCAAGTGCGAAAACGGTTCGAAAGTAACCTGTCGCCGGTTACATTTTTTCACCTTCAGAACGGCGCATGTAAAAGCAGCAGCAGATAACGAAACCGAACTGGCGCATGATTATGCCTCGATCGATCAACGAGGTTGCACCGACGTGAATCGAAATGCGAGGTATTTCGGTCTAGTACACCTCTGCGGCGTTGCATCGAATATCGAGAAACACGCGGGTTATCCGGATGGGACGAGTCACGGTGAAAACGTCGTCCGCTGGCTTCGTATCTCGCACCTGCCGTTACCAGAACGCAGAGGTATTCTCCAGCGATGGCAGTCGGCTTCGTTTTTGTGCAGCATCGTCTCTGCACCGATCGAGAGTGCAGCAGTCACCGGCGGTCAGGACAATCGGTCGGTTGCCGCAATAATTCGTCGATGGCCATATACGCAGGGCCCCGTAGAACCAGTAGGAATAACGAGGCCCGGACAAATTATCAAAATAATGGCTGCAAAAAGGCAGGAAAAATGGTCGGGCCCACGGTCTTCTGGGCCGCGCGATTAACGAGCTCTAAATACTGATTTCACCCGGCCTCGGCCTGCTGTGTTCTATCGGACGCGTCGCGTCGGTCGGTTATTACCGGCTCTCGCAGCAACTTATAAATCAACGGACGCGAAAAAATCAACCGCGAAATTGATGACGCGGATAATTACTCCTGGCACGTATTTCTCCTCTTATTATATTATTTCACCCGGTGTCCAGTGACGATGGAAAGTTTCGCAACCGAGTCTGGTGTAACGTTACCCCTGCGTTATCCACGGCACTTCTATTGTTTTTCTTTTATTGCCTTCGGGAGCGGCTCTTTAAAATCACTCATCTGATATCGCGCGTGTTTCTTTTTCGCCTAATGAACGAGTTTCATAAAATAGATGGAATTAATCCGGAAATTTGTATGTCACGTTTAGACAACAGATTTTTATGTAAAATAAAAATTGTTTCCGTGCTTTTTAAAGAAACAAAAATGATATAGGAATTTCCAACATACTTAAATCATTTTAATAAGAGCGATTTATACATTTACTCTTTTGAATTCTATTAGTCGTCTTATTGTTTCATATTACGCCTACCAATTTTTGTCACAAATGCATAATATTCGCGGTCTAGACATGAAATAATCTGTGTGTACGTCTTTTTGTTTTTTACATATCTTCAAAATCATAAGTAATCATTGATTAAAGAGCAAAGCTGTGAAATTAAAAATATTGTTATAAATACTCTTATTCACAAATTTATTTCTATAAAATTTCATTGGGTTAATATATTTGAAATGTTATCCCGATAAAAATTAGAATAAATTTATTCGAAAGATCGGTCGAATAATGTTCTTGGAATAATGTCCAACGGTGACGCAGAGGTACGATGATAAAACAGAAACGGAGCGAAATAAATGCACCGCAGGAATCTCGGGTGAACCGCGAGCGGACAGGTATTCGTTGGAATACGGACGCATGAAAATAGCGTAAGCCCGCATCCTGCGGCTGTCGTTGAAAAAATGCACTATTTAAAGTTCCCCGAGGAACTCGAAGAATCCTTGTGCAAGGAATCCGGTGACTTCCTCCGCGAGAATTACGACGGACAATTATATCCTTCAACCGACTTCCTCCTCCGTAGTCAAAAAGAATATTCACCTCGCGCCGAATGTATGTTCGCGATTAACGTTCTTGATTGCGACACCTCGCGAAAACCGGCATAGAATTCCGCGAAGTTCGCCGATCGATCTTCTTGGTACCTTGCGCGCGTTGCACAGGAGTAAGGGAATACGTCCGGTTTGAGCAAGCATCCTTTCGGTTGAGTACGCGAGTGCGCGACTCCGCTAGCGTGAAAAGCATCAATTTTCGGCAGTGCTCCGACGTGATTGCGTCCTTTGACTCGAATTACCGGTACTAACAGGTCATAATTATACCGAACCGACCGGTCGTAATACCCGTGGAAAAGTAGAGCGCGTTGCACGTGGCTGATCGTTTCGAAACACTGATTGGTACCCATTTTCTTGATCAAAAATATTTACGTTGGCCACGCATGTTGTTGCTCGGAATATTCAATCGTGGTTTGACGAAGGAAAGACATCTTAATCTATTATTTTATGATCATTCCTATATAATTTCTTTTTCATTACATCGAACCAGTTTTTAACCCTCTGTCCGAGTACAAACAACGGTTATATCAACCATAAGAACCTGATAATAGAACATGCAAGTAGATGGTGTGCCAGATTACAGATTACTTACATCTTTACTGATTTTTATAATAAGTATTGTTGCATGTAAATTGATTTAGATTAAACTATATATTATCATTCAGAAAGTTGTTTCACTTTTTCACGAGAAAATGAAAGAAAAGTTTTTAATGCTCGGAATAAAAAAAATGAACAAAATACTGAATCAAGTACCTTTTTAATACCCATACAAAACGAAATTTAAAAAAAGGAAAAACTTTCCGAACGACTCAGTGTTTATA
>CM052150.1:11246119-11318717 GCA_028455555.1 Augochlorella aurata | reverse complement strand
AGTGAAATAGAAAAAATTGAAGTTTCCAATTAACAGTCCTGCTCAGAACTCTCTCGTACATTCAAGCTCCCCGTTCAGCGTGTAAACACTTTCCGTAACATGCGCGGAACAGTGTGCGTTTACACGGTTGGACGCGCCAGCGCGCACGGCCGCGATCAAACGGCGTGACGCGCTTCTCTATCAATGTAATTACAGGCGCGATCGTCGATAGGAAAATTCAAAGGTTAGCCGTGCGTGAGCTTCGGGTAACGAGAAAGAAAAAGAAACGAAGGGAACGTTGTTTTACGGGACTGCATCCCGGTGGCGGAGGAGGAGGAGGAGGAGGAGGAGCAGGAGAACGAACGACCCAAAATCATCGAGCGACCACTCGTTAGATCCTCCAGGCACGGAGGAACGAGATGCACGAGTGGCCACGATGATTGATGTCGCGTCGCGCATGATCATTACCGGAAAAACAAGATGAAGCGGCTCGAAACCGTTTGCGGGATTTTCTTTCGCCTGTATTCCCGCCGCGTCTCGCTCGTCATTACACGGAATTCCACGCGAGCGTATTCTTGCATAGCGAATTGTTGGGCCCGCGCAAATTCAATCAAGCTGCCTTGAATTTACGATCCTGAATTCGAAATTGAATTTATGAGATTTCAGCGTCCGCGGGTTGATGAATCGTGTGGAAAGTTCCTACTAGCGGTATGAAAAATCGTTTTCTTCAGACGCGTTCGGAAGTCCTACCCCCTTTTTGTGGGAAGTTACTGGTGGAACGTCGTAAAGACCATAAAGTGCGCATCAATGTTGTATTAATCATAGGAAGTCTATGGGTAAGCTTCTCAGGATCGCTGGGAACAATCTCTCTCCTCTAACAGTTGTTAAAAATTGTTTGTTGGACCCAGTGTCTTCACGATTGGAATTATTTTAATTTGAAGAAGTCATTTAGTCTCTCTACATTTAACATTAATCCTAGCATGCTTAAATCAAAATTGTTCACAGAATTTTCAACATGTATCTTTGTTCTAACAGTGTTCTTTTATAAATTTCTTATATTTTAGTTGTGCATTAATAGGTACATGAATGTATTATTTTTCTTACAAAACGACCGTCGAATGGACTATAGATAATTTATTCTGCATAAAGATCCACAATGGGGTGAAAACGTTAAGCATATCATAGAAAACTGAAATTAGAAGAAGTAAGGCAACACATAATGGAAGTAACAGAGTACTCCGCGAAGCAAAATGTGAGCTAATTAACATGTCAGAGATTGGAAGTACTAACAAAGGAATTAACTCTGCGATGCATGCAAGACAGACGCGAAACAGACAGGATACTTGGATGAAGAAACGAGCATCGTCGGTGAAGATCCGATTCGCAATATGATCGACCGGCCAAAGGGAAAAATCGCGAACAAATTGCTTCGACACGAGCGTGTTAAATCCTGGGAATCATGCGAAGACTCGTGCCGTTTGGTAGCAGGGCGTGGGAGACCGTCGACCAACCGCCGGTGGATGTTGATTCAAGGACCATTACACAATAGCAACGTATAACACGAATGTGGATTTTAGTCGAGAAAGCCACGTTTCCGTGGAATCTCTGGCTTGTAAGTACGTGAAACGAAAAAACACGAGACGAAGGATCACCGTTCCCGGAAAACCGTGGTAGGCACGACCCATGTACCGGCTACAACTGACGAGTGTAGCCAATTAACAGGGAGAGAAATTTCTTTCGAGACGCGGTGATTAGCGTGGATAATTTCGAAGCGTTCTTACAATATTTCTTGCACGGTGCACCCAACATGGCGAGGCTCTGTGTTTGCAAATATTGTGTTACCTGGGATCGACTTTTAATTGAACTTAATTGACTTGCCGGAACTTTGTAATTTGCGCAAAAGGAATATAGAAAGTAAAAACTATATTGTAAATTCAGTACGGATATAACTAGGTTGCGGGTCTTCATGCATTTATGGCGTGAGCGGCTTTATGGAATGCAAGAAAGCAAGAAATGTTAACAATAATCGATAGCGTTTTTCGTTTAGCAAGCAATCTCCTGATCAGCGGAGTAAATAGTTCTCTCAATGGAATTTTACAAGCACTGAAAATGGAGAATTGCGTAAGGATCTCCAGTCTAACCATAATCAAGTGTTTAAAGTTTCGCAATAGTAATATAATAATAATAATATTTATTTGTTCAACATACGGCGCACAAGTAGCACATAAAAAAGAAAAAAGAAATAAGTAGCCTACAATAGGAGAGAAAATAAGTGATCCAGATGATTAAAGAAAGTGCAAAAATGGAGAAAATAATATAGTTTGAGGACACCAAAATAGCAGAACTGCTAGACAATGAAAAATAAGCATTATTTTCTTGTTAAACGCACTGGTCGGAAAGTTTTGATCACGTTACTTTAGTTATTGTTCAGTTAAACGCGTCTAAAGAATAAATAGCAGTTGAATTTTTTGTACAATCAAAAATATAGGGCTCAGTAGTTCTAGTGTCAAGAAAAAAATATACCATGCCCGTGGTTTCGGTACAGCATGCAGGACCGCCATGGGCACCAAGAAACCATCATAGTGACCTTTGCGAACAGAAAATGCATCTCGGATGCGGAGTAATATCGACGAGCCTGGTGAACGAATTTAAAGGTAAATGGATGATCCGGTCGGTTCACGCGGACCCAATTAGAGCGAAGTCACAGCCAATCAACGTGAAAGCGCGGGACAACGCGCGAAGCGATGCGTTATCATTGGCAAAGATCACGAGCGACCAGTTTGTGGGAGCGAACGGTAGTTGATAACTCGCCGCGCTGCTCGACAGCCGTGCACGCAAACGAATCCGTGCGCGGCGAGCTGGCTGCATGCGGTTGCATGTGGTTGCACGCGGATGCATGTGGTCGCGCCGACACAGAGAAGCCCGGTGAATGGTCGTAGGTGCGCGGCGCATACAGAAAGAACGAGAGAGAAGGAAAGAGACGCGCATGCGACGATCGGCGTGCACCCACGACGAAGTTCAAGCAAGGTTCGCACCGCGCGCTGGGACTCGGCAAGAACGCCGTTTCTCACTTACAAATTGCGAAAGACTCTATACCCGCCGCGGATCCTTCCTTGTTATGCGCGCGAAACCGCCGGCAAGAGTGACAGTGAACGCTCGAGAACGAATCGACTTAGGCTAACTTTCGGAAAACTCGCCTCGGCTGCAATTAACCCGGCAATACGGCGCCACGCCTTTCCTGAAATTTTATTTTCGACGAGGCACCGGCGACTGAGAAAGTGATCTAACGAGGAGGGCGTTGCTCAAACGAGACACATTTAGTATAACTAGACTGCAGATTTCATGTGTTCGTGACAAAAACAAGCATTAACCGGAATCGATCATATTTTATTCGAATAACAAATACAATTTTATTCGAAGAATTTATTCGAGGCGTTACTCGGACAAAATGTTATTCGAATAATGCCCAACTAGACGCCAGTTAATTAAGTATCGTGTAAGACTTAGAAACAAACATTAGAGTTTGTATTTGATACAGATTTTAAGACTTTTGCAAGCTATAAAGTGCACAATTTATTTACAAGTCACCTATTTCACAGAATTTGGCTGTTATAAAATCAGTTCGATTAAATAAAAAGCCCATGTCTAAATTATATAAATCTAAATTTTAGTTATCAGACAGTATTTTGTTGCCACGAATTTGCTATTGTTAGCCACGTTGATTATACTTGAGTAACAAATAATAAGGGATGATGTTTTCTTTTAATGCATAAACGTGAAGTTCGTACATCAAATAATGATATCGAAACTATTTTATTACGGTATTATTGTGTGTAGCAGATATTTTGGTACGAATTAAATTCGACACCGTGTCGATGGAAAAAATGGAATAGTTCGTTTAATGGAACGTTAGCCGCGTAAGTGTGGCTTTCGATTGTTCCGTCGCGCGAGCATGTAATACGAACCAACAAGCGTGTCTGCGAAGGGGTTCTTACTTTCAAGCACAGGCTTCGCTGACCGCGTGAAAAATTAATCAAAGCATCGTTCCACGACGTTAATTGCTAAATATTCCACTCGCCTTCGGATCTGTTAATACGAACACTATCCAACGAAATAACTAATAATTAGTCTGCAGACCCATAATAGAGATCCTATTTTTAGTAAATTCTTCTGTGCAAATTTATGTTACCGATTCACAGGTGCATAAAGACTTGCGCCCGTTTAATCACTAACGTTATTTCATTCTTCATAGTCTGAATCCTTTCTATAGATTTAAAGTAATTTCTGTATTTTAGAGCACATGAATATTAATTTTCAAATATAAATTAACAACGAATTTGTAAATTTAAAAATGAAAGTAAATTTACTCTGCTTTGCGAAGTGAGATTCGAAATATGTAATTACGAAGAAGATACAAGAAAAAAAGATATTTTTACCAAAATGAAAGTAAAAAACAATGGTCAATACATGACTTCAAAGTTGCATTGCGTTGCAATGGAGTTCACATCGCTCATTCTATAATATAAGTTAACAAAATTCACAATTCGAGACAGATTAATGATTTTATTTCCGAAACTTATGAAAGCAGAATTCCTATAAAACTTATTGGTGATTTCCTCATTTTTTCATTTTGTGCAATACATCCGATGCAAATTTTATACAAGCATCATTTCAGTGGTATTCCCGAGAAATCATAAAAATAAGAATTTACAACGTGTAGGGGACAGCGGTATGTGTTTTCTTTTTTAACATTTAACGCGTTTCCAATTCAAAGAACCATTTTACGATGTGCAACGCTACGTCCAGCATTGCGCATTCCGTTTTAAAATTAATCGGTCGGTATTAATAAGATTTTATAAAAAATATCGGATAGCTATAAAAACGGAAAATAAACCGGATGGCAGATATATTTTATTGTGCTATCAACCAACGGCGACGATGCCAGACGGTTCGTAAATGCCAACTACGAATTGAATAAACATCTTGTTCCAGAACGTCTCAATAATCGAACGATTCTTCGCCCTTCTATTTCTTCTTTCCTCGCCAGGCTAAACGAATTGGAAGTTCACGTTACTTTTGTAAATCTGGATACTAGGGTAGTTTTCTGTAAATTATTACAGAATTATTAATCTGTAACTTATCCTGCCCGTCCCAATTTCCGTGCCCCCGGATTAAAAACGTATAGAAAAAGAAAAGTTTTACATATAAATTGATACCTCTCCCTGAATCTTACATGTTGGTGGGTAATCATAACAAAAAGATATAGGTCTCCAATTTATGTATAGAACCTTTTTTTCTATACGTTCTTAATCCGGGGGTACGAAAATTAGTACAGGCACGACAATTGGAACATCTACCCTATCTGCAGCACTTTCGTTTATTATTAATGTGTGCATTAACGATTTTCTAAATTTGAACAGTTCATATAAATTGGATAACAAATTTTCGTTTCCAATAAAATTTGCTCAAATCTAATTTACCGAATAAATTTCACATAAATAAATCTTCGAAATCTCGATGATCGTAAATTAAAAAATGAAACAAAAACCTAGAGTCGGCGAATCAGTTTCGAGCGCGCAAAAGCTGTCGCCGTGGTCATCGCCGAAACAGTCAGCCGTTCCCGAAAACAGGAAAGTCCCGCGAGGTTCCCATGATCGTTCGTCGAGAGAAAAGTTATTAGTTAGTCAGCGATTAGCCTCGTGTAAAGTATTCGCCTCGGCGCGGCGTTCATTTCCATTTATCAGGCAAAAGAGCGACCGTGTACACGGTGTTGCGCTGACGGTGGTGAAGAGAGACGGAGAGAAAGAATGAATGATTAATAGATACGATCGCATTGACCTAAGGTAGAACACGCGGATCTATCTGGCACTGCTCGCGCCGCTCGTCTTGGGAAGAACGTCGCCATCGACGTCGGAATAAGACGAATCATTGTCGGTCGCTGTGTCGCGATGTATAATCGCCATAAACGGATTCGAGCCCGCGTCGCGTGAAATCATTTCCACGTGTCCCTGCGAGAAAACAGCTTCCCGGTGGTCTTCTCACCACGAAAACAACCGCGTGCCTTCTGGTCTCACTTTTTTCCGAGCGAGGGGCAACCGTTTCGCGTGTTTTTCGCCGGTTTTAAGAGATCTTCCGTGGCGATCGCGAATTAAAACGCGAATACCCCCGAAGGGAATGCTTAATGTTTGTGAGAACCCGACAGCAGCGGAATTCTTCGTTCACGAAGTCAGAGAAGTATCGAGGAGAATGCACCCTGCGCTCCGGATCATGCTGCAATATCGCATGAAAGATTCAAGATCGTTTTGTTTCGAAATTTATTTTAATTAACCGCGTACGAGAGAAGATTTGCAATCCGAGGGACGTTGTTCCTTGTACTCTATTAAAACTAACGAGGGCAATGTTGTTCCATTTGTCTGTTGCCAAGCTGCACCTTAGTCGGAATCACAATTTACTAGCCGAGTGATTTTGCTTCGGCTTGGAAGCGACGCAGTTCTGTCGTTCTCATTCAGAAAATAATAAATACGGTGCGGACCTTTTTGGCGCGGGAGATTGTAATAATTTCTTAGAGAAAAAGGGCACTTGAAGTTTATCGTGTGTCTACATTTACTTGAATGTTTAAATACTAACTTACAGAAGATCAGAACTCAACAGAATAGAATAACATTCATACTTAACATATTATTACTAGAAATCTCCAACACGACTCGTCAAAGTATGGCAGGGGATTACCACTCGAACAGCCGGTCTTTCTTGTAAAAATATTATATTACAAACATATTCAATAGGAATATGAGTCTTTCGAGAACGCGTGAGAATTCCGGGATCCTGATGGCAACGAGGAAGTATCTATTCGTTGAAAACAGCTGGTGGGAAGGACTATGCGTAAAACCATTTTACAGATTTGCTGTCCTACGATGTAGCTGTTGCGAACTCCGAAAGTAACTTCTGTAATCCCTGTTCTAAGCCAGCTTAGCAGGTCCGAGAGCAAAAGCGCGGCGCAGAAGTTATTAAATAAACATGTTTCCCCGACGCGATTTATTTGCCGAGGCGCATCCTCTAAGATCTAACTGGATGCTAGAAGGGTAGCTCGGCCGAGAGAGCTCTCGAAGAATTCTTTCTATCCGTTGGCCGACTCGAAAAAAGGATCCTCTTCCGCGCGAGCTTCACGGAATCTACATGCTGTCACGCAGGATAGATCCTTTCGTGCTTTATAAGGGCTCGCGGCTGTCCCGCCGTTGACTGACGGCACAATCCTCGATCCTTGCGCGATACTGAGGAGCACCGGGGATCTCTGGACGACGGGGACGACGTAACTCGCGGAGGGAAACGAAAGAACAGAAGGAACGGATGGACATACGTACGGTAGCGGAGGTCCTTAATTATGCGGTTTTACGCAACGCACCAACAACAGGATGAAAAGGGACTGGAGGGTTAAAACGAATGCAAATGTCCACGTGGCCCGTAGGCCAGGTCAGCATACGCAACGGGGGGACGGAGATCTTGCCCTTTTAGTTACCAGATGCCGCGAGATACCAACTATCTCTAGTCTTCCCTCAATCTGCCTCTTGACGGAGAAAACCGAAGGATCAGGGAACAGGGAAATGTACTGGCAGCCATCTATCCCGGGACTACAAGTGACTCTTGTAGTCTTTCAACCCCCCTGTTGCACGTTAGATTCGTTCAAGGAAGGAGACTCGTCATAAATACAGGTTTTGCGCTTAAAATTAACCCAATTTTAAATCATATTCACCATTTTCAACTTTAAATTAATCCTTTCACAGATCCTACTCATCTTTTTGTAAACGAAATTAATCCTTTTGTAAACGAAATTAATCCTTTTGTAAATTATATTCGTCTTTTTGCAAATCAAATCAAAATTAATTATTTGCAATCAAAATTAACTATAATTAGTATAAAATAATATAAATTTCATTTACTCGACTTTAGGAATTGACTTATTTCTCAGCCGTGTACGTGGAAAATGATAGTGGCTTAAATGTTTAGGGTAAAATGAACACAGATTAATCCGGAAAGAAATTAGTTCAATTTCACTTTAAACTGCAGAATGCATTTTAACTTTCCCATTTAAGTATGTAGAAGATGCTGGTGAATAAAAAGTTTAGGGCTAAATGAATAGGCGTGAATTATCCTCGTTTAAAAAGTAAAAATGATAACAAAAATTGTTTGTCTACGAATTAGTCTAAGTTTTAAATCTATTGTATCAAATTGGAATACAGAATGTATATTATTGAGTCGATTCTGTCGCGAGATTTTGTCCGAAAGCAAGCAATTTATTTACGGGAGACAAACGTTCAGTTTTATTACGTTGCCATGAACGAAATCCGGTAATCGTCGAATTGTGACCTTTATTGGGGAACGCGTTCCCTCCAGGTGAACGGCGAGAGAGACGAGCGGCAGACTTTGGTATCGTCGAGCACGCGTTTCTCAAGTTGCACTGGCGTGCATGCACGTATGCACGGAAGGCTCGTGTGGCCCCTGAATCGATGAAAGGGAACGAGGAACCGGTTGCAGGTCGGTCGTACATCGGATTCTAAGTCATGCCAGTTTCGAGTGTCTTTAGAGACGAGAATGATAGAGAGCAACGGAATCCCTGGACAAGTAATTGTTACTAAGCGTTGTTGCGTTTCTAAAAATTTCAATCGCTGATTCACCAATGTAGGAAATATTAGAGGCGTGATTGTGTGCATATCGTCTCTAGATAATGCATTATCACATTGTAAGTACATTTCCGTAATAACTTTTAATATTGCAAAAACTGGTTATAGAGAACTTGTAATGAAAATTTCGATAGCTTACAACAGTTCGATGTTTCCGAGCTAATTGAAGTAAATGATTACTTATTAATAGACTTAAAATCTTTATGCATTTATAACAAAAATAATGTGATTACATATAAAACGGTAGAAACATTTAGAAAATTTGCATTATGTTCAACTCGTCTAAATTACAGCAGAGACTCCCTTATCTGAACACTTATTTTTACAATATTCTGGCATCTGATTATTGTATTATTTAGATACATTATGTGTTGGTATGTGGATATTACAAAAATAAATCTTCAGATAAGAGAGTCTCTATTGTATTGAGAATTGCATTGAGTGCAGACAATTTTTATTTTACATAAGAATCTCTAGTCTGCTTATTATCATTTATCGATTGTCTAATATGTAAAAATGTTTAAATTCTGAGAGTAATTGAAAATAAGAAAAATGGATTGCTAAATAAGTAATTTTTAAATTATTAAAAACTTTCATTTGAGCCGAGGATTACAAAATCGTTATTTTTATCAATTCAATTCCAATTGAATATTTTTTACTCCGACTTTTTAACTGAAAGTAGAAGGCAACTTTTTTTCATACTTTCCGCCGCATTTTCATAATAGTAATAATAATCATAGGTAAGCTTTTAATTTTCGTAATCGAGTCATTTCATTGTAGAACGTCTCGTACAACTTTTACCTGTTTCGACAGAAACAATTTGGCGGATGGCAAATTAATTTCATAATTTGAACAATTCCTCGGTCAAAGTTGCGGTCTGGGTTAGCGTAAATGAATACGATACGTGTATCGACGCGCAGGAGACGCGTAATTTTGTGTGAAAGCACGTTAAGTCCGGGCGAATCGTTTCCTAAGGAGAGAGAGAAGAGAAAGCCTGAGAACGTAAGAACAGCGAGCGTCTGGAGAACTGCCGCCATGCCGCATTCAGAGTATCTCAACGCGAAGTAACAGACTCGAAGGCGAGGACCTCGATCTGCTCTTGGAAGCGACTGTCAGTCCGCTTCAATCGAAGAACATTCCGGAACATAGCAGCCACTAACCACTTTTTTCCCTATTCTCAACTCCTACTCCGTAAAACGGAAAATAATTAACAATTAACAATACTTTATTAACGCTCCTAAATGAAAACAAAACCTCATTTGCAATTTTCTCCCACAAAGACTAACGTAACACCTTTATCGAAAATGTAACACGTTTAAAATTATAATAATTGTTGCAGTTACAATAAAAGATACAATAAAAAAGTTATAACTATACAGTGGATCTTTATGTAAAATAAAAACAATCTCCATTAATTTCAGGAGTGAATAGTACAGTACAGGAGTTAGTAGTACATGGAAGTCTATTACCCATTGCATAATTTATGTGAATTTCTTTATGTTCATGTTACACCTTTTTACTCTTTATTCACTCTGTTATTTAATTAGATAGTGATTACTTAAAATAAATCCACAAAGAAATATTTTTCACATTTTCCAAACCAGTGCAAAGTAACAAGAATTTTCTTTTGCGTTAACAAAAAAACCAATAACGTAGGAACCTTGTAAAATTTCGTATTTATTGCGCAATAATATTAACAGTAGAATGAAGTTCACTTTTGCCTACAAGTCACTGCTACCCAGTTTTGTGACTTTCTTCAGCGAGCTGCTTTGTGCTGGCTGCACGTTCTTCCCGCCTAAGTACTCATTGGTCTGAACCAGCATTACATCACGAACCATCCTAGATTTATGCGTTGTGGAAAAGTGAAAATGAAAATTCACGATTGAAAGCGTTCACGAGGTCATAAAATACTGTACGGTGTTATCTTCTAAAACAGCTGTACAATACAATATTTCACGCGATGTTACCATCCACATCTCCAGAATTATTCCTAGTTTTCTAACAACTAACTGAATTCTTCGACATTTTATTCGAATCACTTGTACAAATTCTGTAAAAGTCAAATAAAAATCTACGTTTACTTAAAAATTAATCGTTGTATTATTTGAATTTGAGAGAAAAAATAAAATTCAACTTCTCCAATTTCAGTGCAATTAAGTATAATTTATTATACTAATTTATAAAAATATTTTCACCAACAAGAGGTTGACTAATAGAAAATTGCTGGCAAGAGAATAAACTGCGTTACCATTTTGAACCGAGCAGGTAAAAATGATCCAGAGATAAAAGTATGTCTATCCGGTGAAGGAAAACCAAGCTGTTATTTGTGAACAATGTCGGGAGAGGAAACGGGGACGCGAAATGCTGGCTCGAATGTTTACGTGAACACGAGGGAAGAAAGGCTCGTTTCCTGGAAAGCAGGGTTGGGCACCTGTCCTTCAGGGACTGCCAACCTCGGAGCGCGTATCGAATTTGAGCACCACTGTGACAGTAACATAACCACGTGTGTCCGAAGCTAGCATGCGACCGTCACGAACACAATAGCAGTAAACGCCAGAAGAAGCATAATCGTCGGTCCTAGATACCGATAAACCGCCTTACTCAATTTCGCTGAATTACAATTTTACAGCCGAACGTCAGTAACAACGTAGCCCTACCGTCGAAACGTGGAAGCTCTCGCGTCCGTTTAGCAAAGTACAACTCTGGCTAAAAAGAACGGCCGTTCTAGAATTTTTGAGCGAGGACGAGAGCTCGAAGTTGTCGAGCAGGAAGAGACTAGCGTCGAAACGGTCAATATTTTCGAAACAGGTAGTAATTGAAGGCGAGCACGCCGATGCCGAAAATCAACCGTGGAATACCAATTGCACGGGCCGAAATCGTTCAATAATCTTCGGACGCGTTGACCTCGAATAGCTCGAGCGACATTTCACGGAGAAAATATTCAAAAGGAGACGCGGAACGTCAGTTAACGCGGCGAGGCGTCCAACGCGCCGGCGCTCGGCGTTGTTTCGTGACCTGTTGCCTAGCAGCGGCATGTGGCGAACGACGACTTCAAACGAAGCCGAGAGGAGAACGTGCGCCGTAACGAAGTAAACTGTCGCTTGGAAAACTTACCGGACACCGCGGGCAGGGAAACTAGCAGCAGCAGTGGCACGGAGAGAAACGCCATCGATGCGTAATCCAATTTTCGGCGTGGCAACAACATGATGCCGTGAATTTTATCCACACACATCGAGCAGACACACACTCATCGGGGCCCGGGCGCACACACTAGAGAGAAACCAACACTTAGTAGTACACTTCAGTATTAGATCCGCGTACCGTCACTTGACCACGCACATCGTCTGAGATCTATGTTACTTCCGATACGTCCAGCTAATCTGTAGACACGTACACGCGAGCCAGAACCAGAAAAAAACATGCGGCAACCGTATACGAACACGACCGCGTCCGAAACACTTCTGGGATCCCTATTGTTCGCTTAACGCGCTGAAAGTAGTTCCCCGGTGCGCGCGCACCTACCCACCGATGTTGTATCACTACGCAGCCAAGGGATGGCTGACCACGTGAACCAATCGGAGCGAACCTATACGAGAACCGCGTCGCAGAACGCATTCGTGTTCCAGGGGAAACCGAGCCTTCTTCTTCAAAAGAAATTCACAGCTACTATTCGCATAATGTTATTTCAGAACAGCATTCGATGCAATGATATCGGGAAAATAATTGTTCTCATTCTATTACACGATTTGATGTAACGCGAATTTGTACGACGAGTTGACCGCGTTGTATAGGAGTCTAATAATTTTTATTATTAGACTCATATATTATGCATATATGTTATAAAATATAACATGACAAAGTATTGAGATATTTTGTAATACCTTTGCATTTAATGTTAATGAACAGGATTTCCATAACGAATAAATTTAATGATGGACGCTCAAACTATTTGATCGAATACTTTTTGCCAAGAGTTACAAAACGAGACCAAATGAAATTTTTAGATTGACAATACTGCATTTTTACTTAATGAATAACGCTATAACATAATGAGTATTACACTGAAATTCATAGTCTGAATATTTTACTTATTTACAATATTTACATGAATAATTCATAGTTGAAAAATTGTTCGCGTTTCTCTTATAGAACCCCTCTTAATAAACGTTATTAAATAACTTTAATATAGATATGATCAACAATAATAAATGCCTTTTGAATCTAAATATACAATTTGCATCGATTGTGACAATAAGATTGGCGTGATAAAATGACTTATTCGGAAGTGGAAGAAACAAAAAAAAGTATAAAATATCGATTATAGGTATTATCTTAATCATTTCGATGAGCTGCAATTTGATTAAGAAATGATATCTTTAACAATACCGACGATAAAAGAGTTAAGGAATATTGATCGTTAGTATTATTTTGATCATCGCATTATTTCGATGGGCTTCAGTTTTATCACACTTTCGAATACATTTTCATCAAAACAAATTGGATATTTTATAGGAACTGAATGAACTTCGTCGAAGAAGAGAATACAGTAGTTCTGAGGTGTAATTATAAAGCGCAACCTACAATTTCTAATGTTTTCAGAGGCGTTTTAATTTGTAGCATTTTTTGAAAGACTTTCTATTGTTGCAAAAAGACGCAATTTTTTTCTTCTACAATATTCATATTTACTTTTAAGTTTATACGTTTATATGCTACCTTCAAGAGGAAAACAAAAATTTAGTGAGACTCGTAGGATCTTAATTATAAATATAAAAAAGTTAATAATCAGTATTAAAACTTGTATTTGTGTTTATATTTTTAACTGAAAATAAAGCACTTACTTTACTATCTATACAATGAAACATTGACAAGCAAGAATTACACACAAAAATAACAAAATATGGAAATCAATTTTTGTCTTAAACATTACAGTAGTTTTAAAGTTATATCACAATCTACGATCGATTTATTTGAATCTTCGCCACGTTTTGGAGATTTCCGAGCACTGCGCGTCGTCGGATTGAAATCTAACGCCGTCGTTCACTAGAATTCAGCCGGCAAACGGAACGCAACGAACGTGGTCAGTTATAAAGTGCCAAGACGCCGATGCGTATGAACTTCGTCGAGCGCTGGCGGGGCATGTCTGATCATTAATTAACCTTCCAGCGGTTGATTGCGTGTAACGCGAAATTCATCGTCGGCATGGCCGCCGCCAGGCGCGGCTACTGCCCTAACGAATACAAATGCGGAATTATAATTCGGTGCCCTCTCCTTAAGACCATTCAACGAACGAAGCCTTACGAATTGCTTTCCCTTTTGTGTCCCGGCTACGGGATATACAAGCACGGAACTGTAAATACGCGGCGGTCGTTAGTTTTTATTAATGAAACTATTAACCCTATCATCGCACCGCAAACATCTGCGAGCGAGGCGTTGTCGCACGAAACATTGCATAGCTGAGATCCACGATGTTCTTTTTCGTTCACTAAATGTGGATTATTGATTTTTTGGCTGGCAATCAGTTTTCCAGAATTGTTCGGTAAAAGTAGACAAGCATAAAGAAACAAAGTAGATATGGAAATTAAAGCAGCTAAATTTTGTGTATTTTTAATCATATTTATATAATTTTGCTTATAATTAGACCGCGGATCTTCATGTAAAATTTCGTTTCTGTAGATTACTTTATAAAATCCAAAATAAATGAGGAATTTGTATTACTGTTAAATTTTGTTCAACATTTTCATGTATTTTAGTCGTTTGTAATCATTTTACCGAAATTATAAGTTGGATACAAAGTTAACTGCTTCATGACGTAGAAAAATGCGTTACTACAATGCTAATTTGTGTTATAACAACATAATCGTGTTTTTGCGCACATCGGCAAAGATCAACTATTGTGCCGCGCGATTTCGTCGCCAAGACAACGCGCTATTAAGTCGATAAGCGGCGCGTAGATCTTAGAACACATTTGAGACAACATGTCCGATCACTTAACAGCAAGCGCCGAGAACAAGTTGAATGATTTAAACAAGAAAATTGCGGAAATCAAGAAGAAGATCCAGCTATCAGGTAAAGCCGCGCGCGGAACGACACTACCGAAAGTAATAAAGCTGTAATCAGTTTTCTTAATCATGGTTTAATATTCATACGTTTGCTTCACCGTTGCGCGAAGAGATTACCCTGGAAAAAAGAAGAAAATTCACCGACATTTATTTTCCAAGCCAGTTCCTGATTGCACGCGAAGATATATAAGAACACGTTTAACCGGAAAGACTAGAGTCCAGAAAGAAATATCCGTGTCGCATAAGTGGCTCCCTCGGAAAAAAAACGAAAATTTCCACTGGTTTATCGATATGTTGCTATCGAAACGTAGATAATAAAACGGACATACCAATAAGCATTTTTATTTTAGGCTGCGAATTGGCCGAGTTACAAGTCTTGGGTTACGGTCTCCAGCGAAGACGTAATACTTCCCATTTGAGAATGATTTCGAATATACGTACTCCCGTCTGCATGTATACTTGATTTATAAACTAAAGGCAGTGACATAGTGGGTCCCGCTAATATGCGTGTAGACAAATAAACTAGATCGTTTATGACTAATATGTTCATGCGTTACAACTTGTAATTTACAAGCGTTTCGTTAATTGATATCGCGAACTAGAATTGTAGGCATCGAGTAATGTTAGACTGATAGTCGCATGTTCCAATAGAATGCATCGCGATGCGAATACTGTTAAATAAATGCGAAAGACAAATTGATCGGTAAGGAGACATCGCGACTATCTAACTCTGTCCTCATTCTTGAAGTCACCTGAAAGGACAACCAGCAACCTGGCATTAGTAAACTTCCTTAAGCGTCCCAGTCTTTTAAGGAAAATCGTGACATCAATTTAAGTAATCTAGGTAATTCAGTTTTTTCAAGGTGTTCATGCAAAATACGGTGATCATGGCTATAAGGATCGAACCATCGCGATCATGACTATAGTCACGACTTGTATTTGTTTTATACTTCGGTCTATTATTACGGAAAACGTATTTTCATATTCCATAGCCTTATCGTGTCATTTAGGGGTTAAACTAGCTAACCGTTCTGTATAAAAATTTGATAATTTAACAAATTAGTTGTTTAATAAATACAATTTTCGTTCAGGATGTAAATATTGTAAAATGCTAAACATATTCTTTACTAACCACTTAACAGTTATCGTATTTATTTTAATGATATCCAAGAATCGGTAGAGTATAATAACGTTTATGAAATTTGCAATTTTAACCAAACAAATATTATATAAATACCTTGTACAAATTTGATATTTATAAAGATAATAAAGATGATTACAAATTAGATCATATAAAAATTTCAACTTCTTTAATTATTTTTGCAATGGCCAATCGAGTATCGTTTACTTCAAAAATTCGTTTTTATATTTATCTAACGAGGATGCGAAATTTGACTAAAAAAGGTATTTTAACATTTTTGCTTCAAGTTCGTAGAATTTTCATGGTTCTGTAATCACCGTACTATAGGCTAAGTAAGAAAATCTTATTCGCAAATATTTCATGTGAAAATACAGATGTTATCGTGGCTTGTTCTTGAATTCCGACATGCTTGGAACTAATCGCGTTATGATCACCCTTTTTCACAGAGGGACAAAGGAAAGCGAATTTCGAGGAGTACGAGGCGAAGAAGCACGAATACGCGGAGAAAATCGCTGTCCTCAAGCAGAGCGTCAAAGAGTTGTACGCGGAGTACGCGAAGACGAAAAACGTAACTAGAGAAACTCGGGAGTCGAAAATTCGTAACCGGCGAGAAACAAAAATTAACGCGGTACGTTTCAGAACGAGGGAAAATCGCAGAAGAAGGTTCACATGGGCCGCGAGTCCTCGGCCTATGGGAAAAAACGTAATTTAACCGAGACAATTGCTAAAGCGCAGGAGGACAATGTACGCTTAAGAAAGAAGCACGATCTAATTAAGTATCAGTGCGAGAAGGTAAGCCAGCCAGATATTAATCTCACGATGAAGATTTCACGCAACTATGTAACACTATATCTCAACGCGAATATCCCTTAGCGACAGCAAAAATTAAGATCGCTGGCGGAGGAGTACGACCAATTAGTGAACGATAAAATGCAAAAGCTGTTCAAAAGAAAGATGGATAACCCGTTGAGAAACGTGAGTTGAACAGCGAGAAGGAAGTTGCCGCAAGTGTTACACGGCTACTCAAGCTTCTCCGTACTTTTATAGAAAATCGTCAAGCTAGAAGTGCACTTGGAGCACATTAGAATGAAGCAAATAAAGGCGAACCTAACGCGAATGAAATATCGAGCAACGCGTTCCGGTTTGAAAGAAAAGTCCGTGTCCTATGCTTCGTCGTTGAAAAGCCTGGAAGATGAGATAAGGGAGCAGGAAAATGAAGTGAAGCGTCTCCAGGCAAGCCATGAAGTTGATCGCTGGACTTTACCTATCGGTGCCGGCATCGTACCAAATCGACGTGAACGTACTTTTATGCGCAGGCAGTGAAGGAAGAGGCTATTAAGTTAAGGAGCAACACGCAGGAGACGTTGATCAAAGAGGAAATCGAAGTGACGAACTGCAGCAGGGAGCGAAATGCCGTTCTCGAAGAATACAGGTTCAGATATATATATATATAATATATTTCTAAAAATAGAGAGAATGATACGTAGACATTAACGAAACATTATTACGAAATTGCAAGTAAGTATTAGGATATCCTACAAAATAGCGTACATGAATTCATAAGTTTAACAAAGTTCATTCGTTAATATATTATTCAACGCCATTGTTTTCAAACAATTTTATTTACATTTACTGCGCAAATAAGTTTCGAAACACTTCAGTATCATTTTGAATAACTGCTAGTATGCACCACATATAAAATCAAATTAATATTAATTAATAATAATTATTAATATTATTATTAATATTATTATATTTAAGTTCGCCCTTGTTACGACCCTAAGTGTGCATAAAATCCAAGTTAATTTAAAAGTATTTGAGGAACTTATGTATGATACAATCTAACTTCGACTATAGAATACATAAAGTATGGTAAACTAAATATACGGTATAGCAGAATTCGAATTATATTTTGAAAACGGAGAACAACATATTTTATATTATTATAAAATATAGTTCCTAATTAATATATTTCAAAAGACAGGAATACTTTGGCGTATTCTTTCATCTCATATATAGAGTCTTCGTATAAATACGTTTGCGCCATGGTTTTCGCTCCGTTATCTACTCGAGCAATTCTCGTTGAACCAGACAGCGTGTGCTAGAGCGAAAAACGGAACTCGAACGGCTAGAAAAGATGATATTCCATTCACGTCTGCGAGATGATTTCGACACACGTGGGAAAAGCCGTGTGCAGACCACAGAGGACATTACCAAGGACGAGGTGACACGACTGGAGGTGGCGTTCGCTAAGCTCTGCAGCGCCACCGGAGTGTCCAGGTCCGAGGACGTTCTGAACCGGTTTCTGGGTCAGCGGGCGACCAAGGATAATCTACAGAAAATGCGGGTGGCCACCGAGCAGGAGAAAATGACCTTAGAAAAGCAGCGGCATGAGTTTATCGCCGAGATAGAGACCAGAAAATTCTCCGAGACGAAGAATGCAGAGCAGTGAGTCAGTCGTTCTGTCCGACGTGCGCCGAAGGCAAATTCTCAGTTTCCCGCATCTTGCAAAATCTAATGCTTCAGGAATGCGGAAGAAGTGGAGAGACTGAATCGCCGAATCGACGAGCAACGCGCGCGACAATTAAAAGCCGAAGAGGAGGTGCGAAGGGTCGAAGAACTTCTCCAAGAGATCAGATCCATGCTGTGGAATTTATGCGATAAATTTCGGGTAAATTACTGAACCGGTACGATGTAAGTGAAAGTAGAGTTTGAAAAGTCCCGTTTCGTGTAAAAGGCGCCAACGTGAAACTTAAAAAGCATTGCGATGGTTTGTCAGCAGCTTTCGTCTTTTGACCAGCTTCGTCTTTATAACGCTTTTTGCGTGGAATTCGATATTAAAACACGCACACCCCAGTTAGATACAAAACTAACGATGTAGAAATTGCACAGCTTCTTCACATGTATGAAAAACAGTTGCGGATGAGCCGTGCAGTGGAACTATCATACTATAATGTATAAATCAGCTTTTGTTCCGACGCGAGTTTTCAATTAACATGCAGTCGTTCAATAAACCGAAGAGATATCACAGTAAATTAACACTTCTCGAGGCAAAGAGTTCACAAAATCAAAGCCCATCGGCTGATGTCATGTTAAAATGGCCGATGGAAATACCGTGTAAATCCCTAATTAAATTAGAGAAGTTGTCTTCAATGGCGCCAACCATAATGGAGCCGCTTCGAGATTTCTTACCGACTGTATTGTCTCAGGAGATTTAACACCCTTGACGGGCGTCCTATTCGTTGGTCATCCACCAATGAATTTCTTTCAACAATCTCCGTCTACAATTCTCACCAGAAGAAGCCGTTGTCCAGCGCATTAACGCCTCCCGAGCTGATCGAAAGCAAATACATCGGTAGCACGTCGAGGCGCGAGAATATCGGTTATTGATTCAATCGATCCCTAGAATCCGTATAGACAACCCTAACTCGTTAGCTAGCGTTCCGTTTTTCTATTTCTTCTTTCACTTCGCTGCTAGGTGTCTATAAACATTCCGAACAGAAAGGAAAATAAAACTAAAGACTGAAAGAATTTGACACTTAAAGATAGAAGTTTGGAAATGTTTTCTCTTCGTTTGCTTATTTCCGCTGTTACTAACAAAAGACATTCTCCAGGACATTATTGAAACGTTACCCGAGGATCAAGAAGAAATTCAAGATCCGCTGCTACTTGTGGAAGTAATAAATGATAAAATCAATAATGTGATTGAAACTTTAGGTGGCCCGGAGAAGTATCTTGAAGTTCTAAACGATATGCTGATCGATAAGGTAAATTTTAGAATTTCTTCATGAATAAATAAATTACGTAATATTTGAATATTCGTATGAAGTGGTTGAAGACGCATTGGCAACAATATTATTTTTCTAAGTAAGATTGTCTCTGTTGCAAAAATATATCTCGCGAAAGAGAGTTGAAGTTTGTTTTATTTATAATATCATAATAATTATAATATCATTTATTTTATTTATAATATTATAAATATTTATTTAAGAACCTTTTCTTTGGAAAACGAGGGCCAAGTTAAACATATTTCACTTTTAAATGATAAACACGTGTATTAAGAATAGATATAATATGTTCCTCAAGAACTGCGAATGAGATATGTGAAATATTTATTACAATTGTTTTGATGTATTGTTAAAATATGTTTACATTAAATTTGTTTAGGTAGAAACAGTATCAATTGCAACTACATCGGCAGAAGGGAAAGTAATGCGTGAAAAAGAAGGGCAGCTTTTCTCAAGATTTCCGACATCGGCAACACCAGTCGCAGCACCATCCGAAGATGAGGAAGATGTGCCATCTAGAAGTATTCTTAAAAAACAAGCACAGCAATTGGTTGACATTAAAAGTCGTAGAAAAGGATTTACATTTAGAAGATATTGAATAGATCATACAAATTAATAATTAGCAGAACGTCATTTTAGGATTCCAATTTAAGTTAATTTACAATAGCAACTAGTATAATAATGTATTGTTACATACCATTAGTTTTAAAAAAATGTTTAATAACAAAAGCCTTCCAAAGGACGATTTCAAGTGATGCACATAATATAATAGATTTTAATAAGCTTGTGAAATAAATTTAAACACGTTGCATAAATGTATATTCTGTAGCTTGTTTAATATATTCTTATATTAGGTAACAAATCATTTTTAACATTTTCTTTAAATTCTTACAAATCAACATAAAATAAGTTATGAAAGTCGCCATTTTCGGATCTGTGAAAGATAAATTTCGTCATCGTAGAGCCATCTCTAGTGAAAAGAATACATTATAGGTAGTAGTTTATTGAGGTGCGAGTACCATCTGGTGAGCACCGCGCCTATAGTTACCAACCTTCGAGTGCTCTTCAATGCCACAGATTTATGATCCGTTCAGACATTGCATCTTACGAGCTTTTCTGATAGATTTGAAGAAATTCTATCCTATCGTCATCGACGGTGGAGTGATGAACTTTTAGTAACTTGGCCTGAGTTCATAGACTACAGTAATAGGTCCAACTGCTGCATACCTCCAGGCCGCAGCTCGCGATCCCTTAGCAAGGGTCAATATAGAAATTTTCTTCACTCTGATTGGTTGACGATTTACTGGTGAGGCAGTGCTGCACTTGCAGTCAAAGAAAAAGAGGGAAAACAGCGAGTGAGCAAGAGAGCATAAAATCAGCAGAACTATGTCACACTATGGAACAAGTCACACCGCAAATTATGTAGATTGTCTTACTATACTGTGCTTGCGGTCTTGCTCTTTTCGCACATCCATTCGGCTCGCGCGCCATCAAAGTTATGCGGCGCCAAATTCGATTTTTAAAGAAGTTTCAAATAATAAAATCTGCTACCTCATAGGATTCTCGAAAACGTATTTGCGAAGTCTATTTTTGCGTTATTTACTATTTAAAAAATCCAACACTATATCACAATCCCTCGCTTCATATAATTATCAATTTACAACTGATTTGAAATCGAAAATTACTTAGATTGTCCGAATCTCACCACGTGGAAGTTACTGTAACTGGAGACTCGAAAAGGAGTCAGAACGAAACCAAAATTCGTTATGGCTTCCTTTCTTACAATAACAAATTTTGCTTACTTACTAACTCTTTAACAACGCTTTAATAACTAACACAACGCCTTAATAAATAATGCCTTAATAAATAACGCCTTGATAAATAACGCCTTAATAAATAACTCCTCAATAAATAACGCCTTAATAAATAACGCTTTAATAGATAACGCCTTAATAAATAACTCCTCAATAAATAACGCCTTAATAAATAACGCTGTGGTGTCGTATCGGTCACCTTGCTTGGGACTTGGATACAACGGGTTAACGAAGTAAGGTTGTATTGCCAAACTCCGGAGAACCAATTCCTTTACGATTTCAAAACGATTTATTCGTTTTGACAGCAGAACCGAAAGAAGTAGACGCCTTGGTTTCGGAAATATGGAACAAATTTGTTGAAAATAGTCAAGTTGCTATATAAATCAGAAAATTGTGTCCTTACAGTATATAAAAACAAACCGAATAAAAGAATAGCTGTTTTAAGTTTTAGGTATAAGTTTGTGAAAATTGATAAAAGTAATAAAAAATGTTACCGGACACTATTCAATTTTATAACAAAACAAAAGTTGAAGTTGATATGACGGATCAAATGGCCAGAAAATACACAGTAAAATCTAGTTCTCGTAGATGGCACCTCCAAATATTTTTCAATATTTTAGATTTGGTTGCGATAAATGCTTGAATCCTTTACAAACAAACGACAGGAATACAAATAAAACGAAAACGGTTCTTGTTTCAATTAGCAGAACAGCTTTCCGTGGATTACACAGCAACAAGACAGAAAAATTCATCAGAACATAAAGATCCAGAAAGATCAACTGCAACATTATCAAATACAACATATTCTAATAAACGAAAAATTTGTCAAGTATGACTTTGCCACAATAATAAAACAAATAATATATGTAACAAATGTCAAAAGTATGTTTGCGGAAGATGTACGCATGAAAAGATTTCCACTTTCATTTGCTTGAAATGTACAAATAATTTTTACAAATAAATTTTTTTTATTTTCAATACTTACTAATAACTTGTATGACTGTAAATAATATAAAAAATATTAAAAATTAATTTTAAACAATTTTCTTTACACATTAGTTACTCTTTCACAAAGCAGTCATTTTGACTGCTTTCAGGCAATGTACATAGGTATATACGAAGTCTCCGTCTTTCTAATGTTAAATATCGGTAGTTTCGGTATGTAGCTAGGAGACTCGGCTGCGCTTCTAGATACGTTGACGTGTCGGTGTTCGAAAAGGTTCTAAGGGGAGTTCCGACTGGTTCTCGAATGGTTCTGAAATGGTTCTAAGAGGTTCCGAATGGTTCTCGAATGGTTCTGAAATGGTTCTGATTTTGTGCAGTCGCACAAACTTTGAAGAAAACTCGGATGTGGGAGTGGTAAAGGGAGTGAGGATGGAAGAAAGTCAGAGTGGGAATTTCGCCAGCTTAAAATTATGGTGTATAACATCGCGTAAGGGAATTTACTCCAGGTCTGCTAGGCACGTGTAGCCGCCGGTCGCGGTCGGTCGCGGTCGGTCGCGAGCCAGCTGTGGGACTTCGGACCTTTGTCCGTGAGGCCCTTCGGAAATCCCGGGATTTATGATACCAGCATTCGCTACTGAGACCGAAAACAAATGGTTGTAAATAACGTGCAACATGCTTTGCCTAAAATACTAACTTGGAACGATTTCGGTTTAGCTTTGCCGTTGCTCATATCATAAATCGTACATTGGTCCCTTGCGCGGCAATCGTCCTCAGTGCCGTATATCCAGGACGGAACAAACGCCTTAATAAATAACGCTTTAATAGATAACGCCTTAATAGATAAATTGACAAACTGTCGTCGGGATAAGTAATACATATATTTCTGTATACAAGTTTCTGAAGTACCAGTATTCTGATGTAATTTGCACTGTTTGAAACAAATTTTCGTTATGTTCGTAAAATTATTGCTCGTACATTGCTCGCAACTGTTCTGTTTGTCAAGGGTTCCTCACAGAAGATTATATTCGCGTAAACAATTTAAAAGTTGTTGTAACATAGCGTTTAAAGCGCATGATCTCTTATGTCACAAATGCCAATGACAGTTTCATATCTAATAAATTTATGTAATTTCACGATCGTAGTATTGATGAAATATTTTATTTTGTGAGCGTCATTAGAAATACGTTGTATAGTTAAATGAAAGTAATTATTTTCAAACAACACAAGTAATTTGTCATATAAAGGCATTTCCTATATATTTTTAATAGTATTTGTATTCAATGCGATAAGTTCTTGAGATTTCATTAACAACAGTTACCCTTCCCGCGTAGCGTTGAAGCGAAAGTTGTAAATCTACCAGTATTTATTATTCTATAGAGTGGCCTTCTCACAAGCTAATAAGGTCCGCCTCTGTGCTGTCGACGGCGCTACGGTAGAATTCCTTAGAATCTAACACACTGCTTCAGACACACACCTTTCTCTGTTGTAGTCAGATGTAGTTCACTAGCTGACCATTCCATTTGGGTAGAGTTCGTTGTCGTGCCATAGTATTTCCCACAGTGTCGGTAATTCAGACTCTGAGATAGAAGGAAATATTGTGTACAATGTCTGATCCTACTTATCCTACGGATCCAAAAGGTGCCAATGCTCTTGCACAGACCACAGTCGAGGTATCAGAGTAAACCGGCACCACATGGGGTTTCATGTCTCGTGTTCTGCAATACCGACATACTCTGTCAAAATTAGAGATGGCGCGATTAGTCATTAACAGTGATTGTTACTAAGCGTCATTGATTTATCAATGTGATCACAGAATCACGATCACGGTTGTTATTTAACTTATTCACGACCGTGATCGTGATTTTTTTGTTTTGACTCAATTTACTATGTAGTAAATTAAATTAAATCTAAAATGCTTAGAACATATATATATATATATATATACATACATACCTGGAAGCAGCATTTGTCACTGCGCATGCCACCAATTTGTAGACAGAGATAGGCTCTAATTGTAGTAAGCCTGTCTCATTTTAACCCAGGATTGAACAAAGAAGTCTCAGGGCCCCGTACCTACATTGAGTTTCAAAAGTATTCGAACGCTAATATAACATAATATAATTTCACTTCTACGCCATATATTTAAATAAATATGCATTGAAGGCAACAAATACTTTGCAGTATATTAAAGTTGAGTAGGTAAATGTAAATATACAAAATACTTTCGATTTAGTATAAGAGATTTGCCACTGAATATACATCAGATGTACAAAGTTATTGCCGTATTTTGTAAGAAATAGAAACCAAGACTAGACATTCCGTTATGCGAACGTTAGTTCCTACTATGCGAACAGATAAACTGCAAACGATAATTCGTAAGTTCGTATTATCCGTTTTACACCATTAACCGAACGCTCTCTTCTCCCTTCCGGTTCTTAAAAATAAATGGTCTTTTCTAATTCTACGATTGCTTGTCGTTTTCCCAAGTTGCTCATTTTTGTTTCCAAGCAGAGGATCAGTTTGAAGAATTCATTGTACTTCCATTCGTTGCTTGCATGGGTCTGTCGCACGTACTTTCTCTCAGGGTCGAAGTTACCGTTCTTAGGCAGTAACAATAACTTCAGGTAAATCGCCTAATCCGCTCAAGGGACGGCCAGGTAAGCGCGATTTTCGCTATTGTCCTCGCAACATGGTTGTTAAACCTTGTCGTACCACGTCCGAAATATTTCAGACCTAGAGCTTGAGGATTGATTTGAACGTTTTACACTTGATGCCGCTTGCAGTTTGTTTAAAAAAAGTACGGTAAAATAATAACGTTATAAATATATATTATAAAATAATAATATTATAATTCTTATTAATAATAATAATTTCTATACATAAGGTCCCAATTATAAGGCTTTCCAACACGCATTTTGCTTTCTAATAATCACTGGGTGATTATTAGATATATCATCTCCAATTAAATATATATCTTATTAGATATATCATCTCCAATTAAATATATATCTTATTAGATATATCATCTCCAATTAAATATAAAAAACAACGAGTTTTTGTAAAACCACGCGATTTTTGAGCAAAAACGAAGTATTGCACAAAAATTAAAAACGTTAGAAAGGTCATATTGTCCTAGAGTATCGATATTTACAATACTTTATGCTTCTAAATAGTGTTAAATGGCCGTCAAAGTTTAAAAAAAATGCTGAAGTATCAATTTTTGTATATTTACGAAATCTGATTGATATCTGATTCTGTAGACATTTCTGAAGAAATAACTATGGAGAAAAAGTGTCTAAGCGGTTTTTAATTCATACAAGTCGAGAAAATATCAGTATCCCAGTTGTACGTGATCAACGCCGCTAGAGACATTCAATGGGACACCTACTGACTGATTATTTTATTCATATAAAAGACGCGGGAAAACCATTAACGTATGTTGCAAAACCCGATATGGTAATTGATCTACTCTTATATGTACGTTGTCTATAATTTGTGTTAAAAGTGCATTTTTAGGACTCGTCTATGACTGCATTTCCTCAAGAATATTTCGCTCGAATGTAGAATCTATTCTTCCACATCATTTATGGCATTCGGGCTATTCTCATGTATTCTCTGACCTGAGATCTCTTTCACAGTTTAGTAACTCTCGAATTGTAGGCAGGAAATCGTATTACTTCAGCGTCTATACTGACGCTTAACTGTGTGATTTTTGTTTTGTATTTAAAACTTAGTGTGTGGACCATGTGGATCAGATAATAGTGAATGTTTATAATAACTTAAAATATTATTTGTTAATTTTATTTTTAGTATTTAGATTTACGCTTTAAATAAAAACGTAGAAAATGGGTGAAAAACGTAAGAATCGCAGTGGAAAAGATGATTTTGAATACGACCCACATCCTAAACACTTGCAAATCGCACACATAAAAAACCAGGAGAAACGTTTAATTGTTATTTTGGACAAAGCTCAGTTAGAATCTGTGAAGGTAAGGTTATGTTTAAAAACTTGATTTTTCAGTCTATTATTTTATATATATTACTGTACATTTGTTATGAATATTAATATTTTGTCGGTCGTTGTCACGTACGCATGCCTTCGTAAAAATTGCAATTATAAAAATCGATTCAGCGCAGTTCTTTAAAAAATGTGTCGTAATTATATTATTAACAAAATGTACACTATTTATATTATTAATAGAATATATCACAATTGCGCTATTAAAACAGTGTACCATAGTTGCACTACTAATATTTTGACTGTTGTTTGAATTAACTGATTTTTTTAAATTAGTTTTTACGCTAATCAACTATGTCTTAATTTTATTAAGATTCGCAAGAGATAAGATTGTTGAAAAAGTAATTAATGTCATACAACTTTGCTTTTCAACTGTAACTTAACTGAATAAAATACTTTTATCAAATTTTTGAGGCTCTTGGCACAGCCAGCAAAGTAATTATATATTGTCATTATAAATAATAATATGAATAAAACCTTAAAAAGTGTATTGTTAATTATAGATTTTCAATAAGATAAATTATTAAATTTATAGAAACAACTTTCTAACTTCGTTTATAGATTCAAAAAATATAAACTTTTATTATTCTTAGTATTTGTTAACTTTTTTATTTAGTCTATGTCTAAGTATATATGTTGTAAAAAGATTTTTCTGATATTGTTTTCTATGATCATTATAATTTTTAAATTAAATGTTCTCTATTAGGTTGGAAATAGTTTTGAACTATTAAATTGTGACGACCACACAAACATTTTGAAAAAGAATAATCGTGATCCTGGATCCTGCAGACCAGATATAGCTCATCAATGTTTATTAATGTTAATGGACAGTCCATTAAATAGAGCAGGATTGTTACAAGTTTATATTTCTACAGAAAAGAATGTATTAATAGAAGTAAATCCACAAACCAGAATACCAAGAACATTTAAACGATTTGCTGGTCTTATGGGTAAGAAATACAATAAGAAAATTATTAAAACTATATAAGAAACTCACCACTTTTTTCACTGTTTACTAAATTTATAATACTAACTTGTGCTTGTACTTTACAGTGCAGTTATTACATAAATTTAGTGTTCGTGCATCTGATGGGCCAATGAAACTCTTGAAAGTAATTAAAAATCCAGTAACAAATCATTTACCAGTTGGATGTCGCAAAATAGCAATGTCATTTAGTGCAAATAGTGTAAAAAACCCAAGAGAATTAGTTCCTTCTGACGAAGCAATTGCCATTGTGGTAGGTGCAATGGCACATGGGCAAGTATGTATCAGATATTTATAGATGCTTTTAAAATATATATGTGTAATAATTTCATAAATGTATTTAATTTGTATGAAATTATTTTGTGTAATCACAGGTGAAGCCAGAATACATTGAAGATACTATATCCATTAGCAATTATCCGCTATCTGGTGCTTTAACATGCAGTAAATTGTGTACTGCTTTTGAAGAAGTTTGGGGAATAGTTTAGATAAAAAAAATAATTATATGCAACTTAAATCATATAGTTTATATTTATTTTTACGAATAATTAAAACAAAAATGTTTTACAAATTGTATAAGAAAATAAAGCATTAGAAAGAAGATACTTTTAGAATTCAATACGAATACAATAATTCACCTCCATAATATATTGCTGCAATATAATGAAACATACACCTTTCATTCATTAGTTCGTGACACATCCGTGTAATTGTCTCAATTCAAATATTTACGCATAGGGGACGACAGAAGAAACCATTGTTACGTAATTCTTAGTGGAAAATCCTAAACGTAATGACTCATCAACATTGGTTTTCAAACGATTGGTCGACAGCGAAGGTTTTACGCCAGCGTACCAATCGCTATTCAGAACGGGGGTAAGTGTAATGGCGACCGGAAGGAAGCCAATATGTATACTATCGAATTCTCAATATTTAGTTTCTCTTTTGACTTTTATATTCCATTACGTCATCAACGCAAAAATGGTTGTCAATTCTGAGTACATATGCAGTACGTTCTTTTATCTTTATGCAATTTGCTATATGAAGATTTTACACTGCTGTTTTTTAAGACTTGGAAACTATTGTTTTTGTGATTTAACACTTTCGCCCCAAGTGACTAGTTAAAACCGTGAAGCATTGAAGAGTGATTCTACTACTGTCAAAGAGACGCCATTTTGTGATTTAGTGCCATTGTTATTCGCATTAATGTGCATCATAAAAATTTCTTACGTATTCTAATTTAAATTGAAATAATATTTCCATTGTATTGTGTTTTTCTAACGATAGAATTAAAAGTGTTATTAGTGACAAATTTTTAAGATGCAAAATTGACTACCGTAGTCAATGTCACGAGTTTACAGTATCTGCTGATGCGTCAGCATTTACTTTATGACATTGATTGGATTTTATACATTAACTGAACTGTTTATATGAATGTGTTATTGCTCATCTTTACAAAACATGATTATTTTAAATTCCTAGATCATATTTTGTTTAAATTGTTACAACATAGTAAAAGTCAATTATTTATGACTCGCCATGTTTGATGTGTAACGGAACTTGCTGTGGGATGATGACACACACACGTCATGTCAGAATTTCATTCTATTCGCGCGCAATGTTCACCACGTGTTAGTTATGTTTATAATTTTTATTTCATTTATGTTGTTATTTTAACAATTTATGAGACCGTGGTGAAAATAAACGTAATTATAGATTTTACAATATCCCAAAATGCATTGCAGGTAGTTACAGAATCGTGGAATTGAACCAAGGCTTGCGCGGTGATTAATAAATTTTGAACTTCTACTTCAAATAAGAAAATTAATAACTGTTTATATTCCAAAATGTTATGTCGTGACTTCTGAAATTATCTGTTATTAATAATTATATTTATAGATCATTATTTTTGTGATGTAAAAATGCATTATGGGTGGACATGGAACGATGGAAATTAACCATTAATTTTTGTGTTGGTTAAGAAAGTGTATTCTCATTTTATGAATGAGAAAGTGTAATTATTGTATATCCCAATACCTGTATCCTTAATGTATCTACTTATTATCTTTAACAATAAAGAATCATATATCTGTAAATAAACTTTATTATCATTACAATTCAATATACCCTCGATATGGGCGATTTACACTAGAAAATGAAATATTATTACTTCATAAAGAATATAGTCATTAATTCTGCGAATAATATTAACAAAAAGTTATGATAACTGTATAAATGAGTAAAGCAGCTCGTTGAACAGCATAATATATATAATATTATACAAAATTGAGAAGAAATATAGAAAATGTGTAAAAACATTTCAAAATTAGCGCTTCTCCGTTCGGGATCGTTCGTTAAAGTTCGGCTCGGCGACGTAAAGAGGGGGATGGATAGACAGGTCGTACTTGAGGAACAACGGAATAGGACCATTCGGTACGTCGCGGAAGAATGCGTAGCCATTGTTGGTGCTGCGATCGTTAGTTTCTAGATCCGAGATCGTCATGGGCACGGAAAGCCATCCAATTGTACGAGACTCCAGGAAAATGTCGGTGGAGCTCGGTACGAGGCACTGATACGATATTAGTGCAAGAGATCGACATCCGCATTCGTAAGTGTGAAGCTAGTTGGACGGGTCGCGTCCGCGTTCGTCGCGTATGCGAACCGAGCGCTCGCACGAGTGAGAGTGAGTGAGTGAGTGAAACGGTGGGGCACACTCGGCGGCGGCCATAACACCGACCAACCAAACTAGCAAGCAGGGAGAAAGCGTAGTGCGAGTCGAGTGTTCAAGACGTAGTGGTAGTGTTTTTCGATAGAATTCCTGTGGAAAGTGGACTTCCATTGATGAGGTAAGTGATTACAAGTAATCTTGGACTTTGTGGATCTATTGATGATAAGTATAGCGCGTGGTGTGTGTCGTGGTGGTGCGTAAGTGGCGGCTGTAGCAGCGGGCCCTTGGGAGCTTTCTTTCCCGAGCGGCCATACCGCCATGTTGAAACCTACGCCAAATCGAGTAACCGAAAAGGCGGCTCGGGTATTTCGCGCGCGCCAGAATTGTCCGATGTGAGAAACGTTGCGAATTCGGAGCTAGTCGAGCGCTCGACTAGATTCTCACACGGCGGCTTGCTCGTGTTTGTTGTGTGCGTCGGCTGGGTGCATCGGCTGGGCGCGGGTCTGCTACCCTTCCCCTCGCCATCCTCCTACTTGTCCTCCACCTCTTCCACTCTCGCATCTACCGCGTTTATTTCTTTCCCATCGTCTCTCGTGGATCTCACCTTTCTCTGTTCCTACTTCAACAACTTTTAACCACCAAGCACCTGTTCAGCCCGCGATACTCTTATCTCTTGCCCTTGATACTCGGACCTCTACGAATAGAACGTCTCCGCGGCATGGATTGTTCTGGCAATGCTCCTCTTCACCACGGTAGAAGCTCTTGTTCAAAGCTTCCCAAGCTCAAAATCTTATGGTCACCCGCGAGATTGTTTTTTTCCTCTGTATATTGTCAATTTTGTATTTTAATAGTCCGCTCACTTTCTATACCAGTGTACCAGTTATTTGTGCTACTTTTCTCAAACTTTCCATTTTGGCTTATACTGGTCTTGAATAAAACTGGGTATGCACATTGATTCATGTACACACGATCTCAGATATTATCGTACATAAAAAATGATACTTTGAACAATCATTTATGTTCCTAACACTTTTCCTTTATACTTATTGTTCATATCCATTTCTTGATGAATTATGACTTCTTTATTACAAACTTTTTGTTCTTTTGTCATTTAATATCTCGTACTTGAATTTTTGTAAAAAATTAGTATGTTAGGCAACTATAATCATAATATACAATGGTATATGATAGGTTTACTAAGATACGTGCAAGCAAAATTAGGTGTTTTATCATGGGTATATATTTCTCAGGATATTGTATGTCACGCATAAAATCATAATATTAGTGGAATAATGCTATTATAATAGGCCATAAAATTAAATCTTAGCTGCTTTTTTTTTTACATCTCTTTGATTATTGCAAACATTATATCTTCATTTATGTTTGACACAAAGAACACTTTCTAAAAGTATTCAATTAATAATAGATGTCAAAATTGATACATGCATAATATTCTTTCCTTGTAAAGCGTAGTTTTCAAAAATTTTTGTAAATGGTTCTTTAAGAGGTCTTACAGGAGCAATTTGAACGTTTCAATAACTTTAGTTATAATTTTATATCGTCATTTCATGTATAGCAAAGTGAAGAAAAAAAAAATTGTTGTATGTTTAGCATGTATCTTATAGATTCAGTATTGCATGATATGTTAAATAAATTACACATTTACAACATATTTATATATATATACATATATACATCTATACATATATAAATATATAAATATTTACACAATTTGAGAGTAAAACAATGTTTAACTTGCTCTAAAGCGATAAAACAATTTGGGGTTGTTACAATACGGGGTCCTGTTGTTATGTTATCCAGATGTTGCTAATGTCGCGAGTCTTGGCTGGAGGTACGGAGTCTCACAGCAGTGTACAGGGCTGACATTCAAAGTACTACCATTTGGTAGGCTTGAGTAGTGTTATGCCTCCACGGCACCAATCTCCCTGGTTGCAGCGCAATCATCTCGGCAAGCAATTAGTGAGCTACCATGCTCGATTCAGAATATATCCTTGCCATCTCAATTGTTGATGAAGCCTCATAGCGTCAAGCATCAACGTAAGGCAGTTACCTGCTGCATAGCATTTATGTACCATATATGTCGGAAAGGTAGGTGAAGCTCATTATCGTGGACTCAATGAGCCTTATATTATACAATAAACATAGTTATTTCATAAAAATAAAAGCTTGATCGTATGTCGGTTAAAAATTGACACCACACATGTAGTAAAAACCCAAAATTTCAAGAATGAAGGAAAAATTATTGATCCATGTTGTAAACTTATAATCATGGTGTTACTGTAAGACAGGTTATATGTAAGTGATATTTCATAATTAAGATGTTTGTTTACCCAAATACATGGTTAAAAACTTTATAAAGGATAGCATTTTAATCTGTTTGATATTCATTTACAAAGTTTCTTACATATCTATTTTTTTCTGTTGCAGAAACGAAGCCAAGATGCAGCAGGTGGACACTATCTCGCAAAATAATTCGGTAAGTAAATGATCCTGAGGTTTTATAACATAATTTTAAGTGCACTTTGCTTATTAATCTACTAATGCTATACATAAAAGCTGCATTCAGTTATACATACATTTTCCCTTTGTATGATTCTCATGTAGCAGATACACATGTTAAATAATATACAGAGGCACATTATATTTCTATTTCTTTAAATTAGAGTTCTTTTGTATATTAAAAATATATCATTACTCCTACAGATATTTCATGTTGTAGTGATTTGCATAGTATTATATGCAAACATTTTCAGCAAAAGCTTAATCATTTACAAAAGCACAAATTATGTTTAAATACAAATCCCTTATGCTTTTTAAATGAAATACATTATTTTCATTCATAGTTTATTCCACTAGTGCTGTAATGCATTTTATGTTTGTTATCTACTGCTAAACTATACTATTTGAAAGGAACCAAAATATGTGGAACTACCATTGTATATGTCCTTACTCCTGGTATTATGCTAAGCACAATTTTTTTTTAATTGTAATGAAACTGAGCGTTGTTTGATTGAATGGTATGTATGAATTACAGTTAGATGTGGAGGAGCGAGAAAGGCTGTGTAATATACCGAAGGTGAGATTCCTTGTTGAGTATTGTATCAACTAGGATATATATGATAAAAATATAAAATGGCAGCTCCAAATTTGTGTTAAGAGCAATTTGTAATTTTGCTTCTGTACTCTCCCTACATTTTTTATAAACCTAACAGAAAGAAATTTTAAATAATAATTTTCTTATATTTATTTTTTTTTTTTAAGCAAGGTACCTTTTGCTCATTATGCCGTAATTTATTATGAAATTTTGAGATATAAATGTTTAAAGTTAATAAGTCGTTTCATACAATGTTAAATTTTTGTAGGTTTTTCTTTTTATTAATTTATCATACAATTATTTGTAAAGTTCAGAGTATACAATTTTTTGTAAAGTTCAGAGTATACAATTTTATATAGTACTTATTGCTTTTGTTTATTTGCATGACGTATGAAATGACTTAGAGTTGCCATTACATTTCAGTTGAAAATATTTTTGTGATCCATATACATTTTGATTACATATTTAATTAAATTTCTATTAAAAAGAAATTCTAAATTGCTTGCCTGTGGTTATGGAATCTAAATATTTAGCAGCCTAATTTGCTCGTTGCATGAATGGGTTTATCTAATTTTATAATGCATGAAAGTCTACTAAAATCATTTAATCTGTGTGCTGAAATAAAATTATGGATGGCATAATGTACTTCTACAAAATGAATATCATACATTTATATTATTTGAACTATGTTCTATTTACATATTTTATGTATAATCTTGAAAAAGTAATACTTTCATTAAAATTTATAATGCAGTATTTAAGCATGATTTAAATAATACAATTTTTATAATTTAAGTTATTTTATATTGATCATATACAAAAAGAGGCAGTGGTTTGATTTTATGCTTTATAAAAATAAATACTACTTTAAATTTTGAACTGTACGTCCCAGAGTAACAGTAGCAATAGTACTAACTAAATAACTGAAATTTAGTTGACATGAAATATATAATAAATACTGGGTAACACAGACAAGTGCACCTGGTAAGACATCGACTACACCAGCGGCTCCTCCAAAGGAACCACCACCACGTGATGAACCACCCGTGGAACCAGTCAATGGTGTAGTCCAACCACCTGTTGTGCCACCACCTAATCGCCCAGGGCGTGTTACCAATCAGCTACAATTTCTCCAAAAAGGTGTGCTCAAACCAGTATGGAAGCACCAATTCGCGTGGCCTTTTCAACAACCTGTAGATGCCAAGAAACTCAATTTACCAGTATGTTCCTATTGAATTTAAATTTAAAAGGATGTGAGAAAACACATATGAGTTTGGAATCTAACATTACGTTCTTCTATTTTGTTAGGACTACCACAAAATTATAAAACAACCAATGGATTTGGGCACAATCAAAAAACGATTAGAAAATACTTATTACTGGAGTGGGAAAGAATGTATTCAAGATTTCAATACAATGTTCACCAATTGCTACGTTTACAACAAACCTGGGGAAGATGTTGTGGTTATGGCACAAGCTCTCGAAAAATTATTTCTTACAAAGGTAACTACTATTACATATTAACCTTCAGAGGGCCAGATAGTAAATATATTAGGTCGAATCATGACTAGTAAGCATGTGAAAACAATACCTCACATATACATATAATAAGTTTTAGAATAAAATTACCAATTTATAAATTTACTGGCCCTCTGTAGGTTAAGTCACCATTAAAAGTTTGTTCAATGTAAAACAGTGTGTTATTAAAATACAGTTACATGCGTGTTCGTAACATGCAATAGACATTTGTAAATGTTCCAAAAATTCATAGGTTGCACAAATGCCAAAGGACGAGGTAGAACTCGAAGTTCCTGTTCCAAAGGGACCCAAAGGCAAAAAAGCTGGCAGAGTCGGAGCACCAGTAAGTGGAGTAGCAGGAGGTGCAGGAGGTACAGGTCGAGGTCGACCTTCATCTGGTGCAGCTGCAGTTACTTCCAGCGTACCAAATAGCCTAACGCCTTCAGCTACATCTGCTGGAACGACAGGCGTTATCCCTATGCCTCCACTTGGCACCCAAGCACCTGCATCTGTACCTGGGAGCACAAATACGACTACTATTGCTCCTCCATCAAGTATGGGTGTTACTCCCATGGCTACTCACAATTCTCTGCCTCAACAAGTGGTCCCTCCAACCAGCGGTTACCATGCACAACCAGCAATGGACCCGCAAGCAGCCTCTGCTGTACCCCCTCCTCCACAAGTTCCCACTGCACCTACAGTAATGCCTCCATCACAACCTGCAAAACTTAAAAAGGGAGTGAAGAGAAAGGCTGATACTACAACTCCTACTGCAAATTCTTTTGAGCCTTTATATAAACTGGAACCTAAAAATGCCAAAATACCTACAAGACGAGAATCTGGCAGACAAATAAAAAAGGTAAAGTATGATATTCTTGCATCTTATCAGCTTAATAACGCGTTAAGTCTTCTAAAATTTTGAAACATTCATTGTGTGTGTCTTCGTACAATCTTCATGCTGAACACGCAACCTGTTCATCATTTAATCATTTTCTACCTAAAAAGTTATCGACTAGAGAAACTTGTGGTAGTAGAATAATTGTATGTATAAGAAGAATGTTTTCAGTTTCTTGAAATCATTTTATGTGTAACAGGAAGTTTTAATACGCATCATATATATCAAAGTATTTTTATTCCTTGCACGTTATGATCATATCAGCCATTAATACATTAACAAAGAGTTTGTAACGTGGCTGTTTCAGCCAACGAGGCAAGCGGAAGACGGCTTAGTGCCATTCCAGGCCAACATGCCCCTGATTGGGGCAATGGCCCAACAGGTACATTTATTACTACTCCTTCATGCTCCTTCCTTTCATTTGTGCTGTCTTGTCATATTAAGTGTTGCAAATTACCTAGTCCAAAAGTTATCTAAATACTCTTTGTTAAGAAAGTGAGAAATTACTTTCTGTTAATATTTTTGTTCTTTTTGTATACCTTTCTATGCATCATTCAGTATAGGGTGCAAGTATTAAAAACGCTTCTATGAACTGCTTTTTTATAAGTTATGACATTTTAAACGCACTTTCAATATTTTTTCGTGACTTTTCTTATTTATATATTATTTTACAGCCTCAACATACCACTGGAAAGTCGAAGGAAAAACTTTCCGAATCTTTGAAATTCTGCAATGAAATCTTGAAGGAATTGTTCTCAAAAAAGCATTCGGTAATTGTTAAGAAAGATACAAAATAATATGGTTATCGTGATCATATCTCTAAAATTGATTTCTAACAATAATGTTGATAATCTGTAGGGTTATGCGTGGCCCTTCTACAAACCAGTGGATGCAGAATTATTAGGTCTACATGACTATCATGATATAATAAAGAAACCAATGGATCTTGGTACTGTAAAGGTAATACTTCTAATTTTTTAATATTGTATATACATTTATAATGTTTGTATAGTTTTAAATATACCACTACATGAATTAATGTTATAATTCATTTTACTATTTTATAGACGAAAATGGATAACCGTGAATATAAAACTGCACAAGAGTTTGCGAGTGATGTACGACTCATATTTACGAATTGTTACAAATATAATCCTCCTGATCATGATGTTGTTGCAATGGCTAGAAAACTTCAGGATGTTTTCGAAATGAGGTTCGTTTTTAATATCAGAGGTAGCGCTTTTATTTGTTCAATCTCTATTTCGGAAAATAAAATTTTTTAATAAACCAGGTACGCAAAAATTCCGGATGAACCCATGGGAGGCATGGTAGGCATAAAAGGTAGCAGTACTAGCGCCAGTAGTACGGGTACTGAAACTTCTTCGGAAAGCGATGATTCAGAAGAGGAACGCACCCAAAAATTGGTTGCTTTGCAGCAAGAGGTATAGAGTAAATTCTCTTCCTCAGATTGTAAACGAAAATGGACAATTTGGAAAGAGGAGATATGATTATTCGAGCCACGCGGCACGTTTTTATTATTGTTGACAATCGGCAACTATAAGAACGAGCCATGAGGCTCGAATAATCATATATCCTCTTCCTAAATTGTCCATTTTTGTTTGAAAAGAATTTGCTGTATTAATATATGTGCATATAGAATTTTTCAACTTATTAGTATTATTATGTATTTAATACTGAAAAAACAATAATTTATACAGCTTAAAGCTATGCAAGAACAAATGAGGAAGCTAGTAGAAGAAAGTGGTAAAAAGAAGAGTAAAAAGAAGAAACCCGACAAAACGAAATCAAGGCCAATGAGCAATAAGAGTAGTAGCCTTGTTGCCAGTCATACTGGTGCCATGAAAGAACTAATGAAACCGAGTGGTGGAATTCCAAACGTCTCTGACAGTGTTGGTGCTAGTATAGCTAGTGTTGCAATGGGTGCAGGTGATTTGAAAATGCCTGGTGGTATGGGTGGTGATCTTCATCATCCAGCTATAACAGTAGGACCTAATAAAACTCATGCAGCAGGAGGCATGAGTCATCATCTGCCAACGGCGGCGAATACTAAGCAAAAAGGAAAAGGAAGAGGACCTGGAAAAGCTGCAGCAGCAAATACCGCAAATAAAAGGCCGAAAGCGAACAGTAGATCAGCTGGAACTAAGAAAAAGAGTGCCAGTAGTCAACCCCCTCCTACTACATTTGACTCGGAGGACGAAGACAATGCTAAACCAATGTCTTATGATGAGAAGAGACAACTTAGTCTGGATATTAACAAATTACCTGGTGAGCTATGACTTCTATGTTATATAAAGCTACGTATGACAATACAGTTGATTTTGTTTATTCTAAACACGTTGCTTATATTCATATCATAGGAGATAAATTAGGTCGAGTCGTACACATAATACAATCTCGAGAACCTTCATTGAGGGACTCGAACCCTGATGAGATAGAAATTGACTTTGAAACGCTAAAACCATCCACATTGAGGGAATTGGAAAGCTATGTCGCCTCATGTCTCAGAAAAAAGCCACGTAAGATTAGACTGTTTTACTATTGTACTATTTGTTTACTATTGTACCACCTTGTACTCATGATAATCGTTTTATTTGAAACACGTTTATTAAACAATGAACTGAAGAACTTTAACTTCAGTATTTCAATAATGTGATTTAAAACTTCTAGTTAAAAGTTCGTGTAGATTCTTAAAGTATTCGAATTTTGATGTCTACAGATAAAAAAGTTAGTGGTAAATCCAAGGACGAACAAATGGCGGAGAAGAAACAGGAGCTAGAGAAAAGGTTACAAGATGTTACGGGGCAGTTAGGCAATGTTAAAAAAACTGCTAAGAAAGGTTAGTAATTTGGTTCTTCCATGGAATAAAGTTGCTTAAATTGTAAACGTACAAATTAAAGCGTACTGTTTAAAATGTTCAACTTCACATTTATTTAAAATACTGTTTACAGAAGACAGTAGTAAGTCGGTTGACGTAGCTGCAACTGGAGGAGCCAGTGGGCCTTCACGATTGTCGGCATCAAGCAGTAGTAGCAGTGATAGCGACTCCAGCAGTAGTTCACTTTCTTCGAGCTCCAGTGATTCAAGCGACAGTGAAGCAGGTTAGATATGAACCACATGTAACTGTTGCTATTATTAGACCCTTACTTGGGAACAATGAACTACTTATAAATGAGTAGTTTTCATGAAAATATGAACTAATTTTTCTGTGAGATTTAAAATTACGGAGTTATTTGCGATTGTTTTTCTTCCGAGGAATAGACATTCTTAGTGAAAATCTTCCGTGAAATTTGTTACTGCTAATTTGTTCTATAGAGCACAGAATTCTATTCACGTTTATGCTGTAAAATACTACGAAGACAATACAGTACATTCAGCATATATTATTTTATTTTTTATTCTGTTTTCTTGTGATGTGACGAAATAGTTTATATACTCTATTTTTAATATATTCTTAATAATATAACAGTTAATTTGTACATTTATTGATTTCTCAGGTAAAAGTGTTCATTTGAGACATAAAACATAAAATTCATAGACGTGAATCTTCTAGTTCTTTTAAATAAAGTTATTCACCATTTCATGCGGATACTTGCAACTACATACATATACAAAAATAAAGTTAGTTCTATTTTGATTTTGTTTTATTGCATAGATGGAATGTTACTGTTCATGCATGTTTTTCTTTGTGTATATCTTCAGTTGCTATATGATTACAGATTTATTATATTTATATTTAAATATTAATAATTTTTGGTCTTCTTTTAACATTATACAGTCTTTTATAATAAGAATTTGCGTGCAACAGACAAATATATGCAAGTAAGATACGATTAATACTACAAGTGTAGAGTGATGGAATGGTTAAATAAGAAAATAGTAATAATAACATTTCAATGTCAGGTCTTAAGGTCACGAACATCATTTTTCCATATACATATGTTATAATAGCAACTGAAATAATATTGAGCAGATTAGATATATTCTTAAAAAAATATTTATAAACACTACGAGAATAGTAGTGCTATATGAAACGATAAAAATATAGAATTTGATGCCGCATGATTTGGTGAAAACTTAAAATTTAAAAAGTAAGATGAACTCTGTGCCTAACCAATTTTGTATTGGCATTTGAAACGAAAATAATCGAAAATACTGATGCAACAATGCAAATGTAACAATATCTATGCAGCAGTGGTGAATTAGACATACAGAGATTTTTCAGACCCGGTTTGACTGCACAAAATGCATCGCAAATATCTTCCTAAGCTGCTAAATCTTGCTTATTAATTGTATTTATTAGGACGGCGTTATTCGTGTAGCTTAAGTGCTGCGTTACATTAATGCAAGTACGAATGTCGTGTCAAGTTTCATTATAGTCAAGTTTGCAATAGAATGATAGACACTGTCATTATAAACTTGCTTAAATTGGTATGTATTTCTTTAAGCAATAATACCTTTAAATGTGTTTTTAAATACGAAATTTGAAACTTGACACAATTTAAAGAATTTCTATTTAATTTACAAGACAATATGCAATGGTAAGAAAAAGGTGAGCTAGTGGAGTGCAGACTGTGTTTAGAGGATACCATATGCCATGCCAGCTTGTTTCACGAATTATATTATTGATTAAAAATGATTACTTATATTTTCTCTTGCCCTGTCGGTGTTGACAATACATTCTGTTGCTCGAAAGTCAAGTATAGTTTGCTATTCAAGGTTACTGAATTTTTTCACTGCAGTCACACGTTTCTATGGAATGTATAAGTACATGTATATTGAAAGTGATTACATACATAGGGAAAGAAGATGGTAAGGTTTCTGACTTAGTAATGTTTAAGAAAATTGCATCAATGTGTATATGAAGTGCACAAATACAGTAAAGACTGTAGTGTCAAATGTTGGTACCTTGGATTTATACATTGTAGCTTTTCCTGACAATTATATTGCCCTACATAACCCAAGCAACATCATGCAATATATTAACTCTTGCAAACTTAATATTTATTTACATTAATTGATAAGCAGAGCATTACTTGTATCACTGTGTTTTTTAAATCATTAAGTTTGTTTCCTCGCATTGGTTCATTCATGTCGTATCATTTATCAGAGTACAGTACAGTGATATTAACAAGCGTCATTATTACATTAAGTGTGAACATACACTTATTACCCGAGTGACGTGAGAACTGTGTTTAGGCTTCTGAACACTGTAATTGATTTCCACGGACTAGAACTGCGTGGATCTTAATGGTCAATACTTGAGAGGAACAAATTAGGCAGTGATATTATGATACACACGGAAAACAAATGCAGACAATGTGTATTGGTGGCTGGATTTGCGAATCAGCAGTCTAAGGTTGTTATAATCCACAGCTTTCGCGTCAAAATAGTCTAATTAAATACATTCTCGAGTTAATATCGTCTCCGCAAACATTTTTAGAGTTTAAAATATTTTTTAAAAGCTCTTACCTGATATTACCTCGTACTGCTATTTCCATTTCTTAACTAAGTTTAGTTTGATAAAGCCAAAGAAGTGGTGCTTCCTTTAAAATGTCAATTATTAAACTTTATCGTCTCATAAATACACTTTGGTGTAATAGTATGCTATATTATTTAGATGAAGCAGTGAAATTAAACCGGTTTTGAAATCTTCCTCTAAGTATGTGGGTTGGTGATAAAAGTTGTTACAATACAGACATAAATTGAGCGGAGAATGATGTAATATGTGATACAATCAACGATTTCCATTTATTTTTTATAAGGTTGATGACTTTGAGCATACAAGGTTTATGTTAACATATCAGTGAAAGAGAAAGGCAAGGGGAGTGTATAGATAACACAGACAGAAAAGTATACTTTTCATGTTACTTGTAAGTAAAAGTAAGAGAAGGGAATGGTAGATGAAACAGGAACGAGAGCAGGTTGAGGAAATGGTCTACAATAGAAACAAGGCACCCTAGCCTCCAAACACATTGTTTGCACTCCGCTAAGCTTTGCTAATCGTCGTTTCATTGTTTTATATACCACTAGTTCTTCACTGGTATCCATTGTCAGTTTTCTCATTTTTCGGATTACGAAAACAAAATGTTAACAGACTCTGATTCTGTTCAATCGAATGCCAGTAAATTATGTAGGCCGGTGTAGTGTTACATACCCAGCTATGAAACATATATTAAATAATTACATTTGTTGAAAATGAACCTGATTTCTCTCAGCAATATAATTTGGACATATGCATAATACGTACTATCGATTCAAAGTAATCACTTTGTAAAAGCGTCCGAAATAATATTAATTTTAACCCGTCCTATTAAAACATTTTTAGAAAGTCTTTTATACGAATTCGAATAAAGTTAATTTTAGTGATATTTTGTTCTTATATTTCTATGTGTAAATGTCTGCTCATGATAGCGTTTTTTGTTGAAATATCATGTAAATTTAGTTCTTATATATAGCAAAATATATACATAAGAAGTTATGGACGTAACTGATATAAGATTCTAAGGTGCTTATGAAAGCACTTTATGCTTCAAGATGTTGTATAACATGAACATTAAAAAAACGTGATCAAATTCACATCAGTACAATTTAATGGTATCATTAATCGTACAGTCAGCAGCGTACTTACTGTTCCAGCAAAAGAAGTAGAAAAATAAATTATTAACTATTACTAATTTTATTAAAACAAGAACGGAAATAATAAAGCTACAATCGGTCAGGAACGTTTATTGATTTCCAAGGAAAATTATACACATTAAAGTAGAAAGAAACTGTTGATCAGAATAATCTCATCATTTTATGTTTTCTAAAATATTGAAAGTAAATAGAGAAAGGGTTTCCAATTAATTAGTTAGACTATGTGAGATCAAGTTGATGGCGTGTGCTGAATTAGATAGAAACTATGCATCTATTAATACAATCACCATTAGCTTGTAACACAAGGTATAGGGCATTTTATAATAATATCAATATTGCCTTCCAAAATTTTTGTAGCATTTATTCCATATACAAGCACGCGTCTAAATTTTTTCGCATCTTTGTCCAGACTGGAACATCATTCTTCCTTCTAGATTGTCATACGCAAAAGCAGATTTAACGAACTCGATATTTTGTTATGCTTCGAGATGCTCCTTTATTTAAAACCACTGTCTCCGCTCTCAAAAGTTGTATGTACGTTCTATCTGTTTTCTGCGTATCACGACATTGCATAGCAACAGTACACAAGCATACGCGTTTTGTACATACTGAAAACTAATATATCATAAAATATTAATAATAGATGTAAGTTATAAATGAAGGCGATACACAGAAGACTTTTTTAAATGCATACACAAAAGTAGATGAGTGATGTAAACAGAATATTAATTCTTTGAGGTCGTTTAGAGTCGGGGTTGGCTCATTTGGTGGTCCAGTTAACTATATTATATAAATTAAGATACACTGGAACTCCTACTCGATGTTTTTGTTAGATCTTCACTATGTCTTCTTGCAATCATTTTCTCTTGTATTGTACATTTTATAAATTTTAATCTATTATTAACCATTCCATTGCAAACATGAATTCATTGCGAACATGTATCAGGATAAATGTAGTATTAGAGTTGCTTTTTGTAACTGATACAATTAATATTATAGACACCGAGCAGGAGTATCTTGCCACCGATCTCAATGTTGTGCTAACTACGACTTGAATTTACGTTTCAAACTACTTGTATGAGTGTGACACTCTTGTATCATTCATGTTTAAGTTGAGTCCATATTGTACTATTTACGTGACTTTTATTTGCATTAATTCTATTATTATATTACATTAATTATATTATATTACATTATGCTGTATGAAAATTAAAAAAAAGGCAGTTTGATGGTTTTTGTAGTCAACATTTTGTAATCATCATTTTCGCCACTGTCACGATTATTATTGTAATAATCACTATTATTCTTATTATTATTACTATTATTATTATTATCCTTATAGACAAAAAGTGCGTGCTCTCGCATACATATATAGTGTTATATATGTATGTGCGGCAGTTTCGCAACACGTGAGCGTGTATGTATGTGCGCGCGCGTGGTATGTATGTATATATTTATGATGTGTATACATATATATATATATGCACACGCAATTATTCATAAATGAATTGAATACAACTAACTTTATGTAGAATGAGGAAAGAATGAATTGTTCTGCGCATTAAAAATTTTTTAATATAAAAATCATTAAGATGAAAGTCCACAAAAAATCATACAATTGAGATATTTAAATTAACATTGTTGTACACAGTGATACAATTATAATATAAGCATATGAATAAAATCTATTAGAAAATATATGCTCGAAGTTTTTTAATTTTGTTTCTAGTATACTTAATATTTAGTTCGTGTCTTGGCAAATACAACACTCATGGCTGGTATCCTCTCTGCACACTGCATTTCACTATGTTTTCATCGAACTGTCTCTTGTAATGAGAAATTGGTTGAATGCACAATATACACAGTTAGATGCATGTTACATTGAATTACAGGAAACTCTTCCAATCGTCCTCCAAGAAAGAAAGCAAAGAAGAATACACCAAGTACGGGGCAACCAACAACGACAACAACTACTACACCGGTAAGATAATATTCTGAGGGAGACATACTAACAACGATCGTATAATTTATAACATAATCCATCTATTGTACGATTTTTAAATGTAACTGAAAGATTTTATTTTATAATCCCATAATTGATTCTTTCTATGTATAATAATTAAGGTATCAATTGTACAAGGCATTGATTCTACTTGCATCTAAAGGTATACAGTGTTAGTATCATAAAAAGGACAACAAATCACAAATAATGCAAAACTTTTAGCATGTACAAGGAAATTGGTATTTGTATACACTATATTAAGTAATAGTACACTGTCTAGGCAACTACATTGAATCACAGTGGAGGTCTTTTAATGAACAATCAACCCCCAACAAATTCTACGGGACCAATAACAAAACCAGCTGTAACTCAACCTAGCAGTATATCTTCAGAACAAGGTGCGTAATACATATACCTTTAATAAAATTCTTACACTACATATATGTAATCAGACTGAGGAATTTATGCATTTATGACAAATATGAGCAGATGATATATCCAATAGTGAGAAGATTAGAAGACCTTACGAGTATGGTTATATTATAAATAACTTCTATAAACAATTAAAATAAAATCAATTTTTATTTAATTTCTGTTTCTTGTAACTTATGCAAGGAATTTTAATTTTGTGTAAAAATCCGCAGTCTAATAATTAGTTATTACACATATAAAAATGGTGTCACTAAATTTTAAGTAACGTTAGAGCAATTGTTCAATATAGTACACAAAATTTTAATAAGGCTAGTATGATTATTTTGTGAAATACAATGTCCCAATGATGACCATAAATTTGTAAATAGTATTAATAAAGACAATAAAAGTAGTAAAAGGAATAGTTTACAATAGAAATGGCTTTATGAAAATTTCGTGGTGTATGTGACAATTTTAGTAACACATTTAATTTTATACTGCGACGTATAAAAACATATAATGCAAAAAGCACGTCGTATCATGTTCTCATCTTTCAATAAAGTTACGATATAGTATCATGGTGTGTAAGTACAAATTACTAAAGTCTATGTTAATATTTCTATTAGGTGGTAATAATCAACAGTCTGTGGCAGTAGCAGCTGTTACAGCTGGTCAAGGGATGCCTGTAGCAAGTCACACGTCTATGCCAGCGCAACCATCGCGACCTACGGCTATGGCTACAGCAGCACCTGTAAAAAAACCAACTCCTCCACCACCAACTACTTCTAATCCACCAACTCCATCAGTTTCTGTACCAACACCACCTCCAAGTGTTACACCCACAAACACAAATTCTATGGTACCTTCACCGGTTGTGCCTCAGCCACCACAGCCACCCACGTCTGTCAGTTCCTTTTCAAATGCAAACACGCCTGTACCGGCAGATGGGACAGCTTTAACGCAGCAGTCAGACCTTTTGCAACCATATAATACTCTAGGTACATATTAGTAACATTTTTTTATTAGTATGCTTTTTTGATTAGGAATGTAGGAATATTTCTTTACTGTTAACAATATGATAAAATTGTTATCTTAAATGTTATTTTATATGAATACGGGCAATCTCTGATTTGTTTTTGCACGTAAAATTATAGAGAATATTTTAACTTAGTTTTTTTTTTTAAATAGATTGTATAGCTTAATAACTTTTGTGTAATTTCAAGCAATTTTTGTACATCTTATTCATTTCTATGAAATGCTTTCTTTCCTTTTAGCTCCCGTGCCTACGACGCAAACATCATTGGAACAAACGTTGTCAATAAAAAAAGAACCGCACATACCAATGATTCAAGCGTCACACACAACAACCAATAACAGTTTAAACTTAATGTCAGATGTAAAACCTCCAGTGAATATGATGCCTACAAGTATGTCGACCAATCTAAATTTGGGAAACATAACAATGGCTAATCTCAATATGAACTTACCGCAAGGTTTGGCAACGCATATGTCGATGCACAATCAATTGGAGAACATGATAAATACCACTTCAGCATTAACTAATATACAAAATTCGCATAATGCTACAATGTCACAACAGCATTCCAATGGATTTTCTAATATCAAGCGCGAAAGTTCTCCGCCTAATATGTTAAATAACAATGGTATACCTGGACTCAACATAGGAATGAATATGGGAGCAATGAGTTCAATTTTTGATCCTCTGCCTATCACTTCTATGCCGATGCAAATATCTCAAATGCCTATAAAGAAAGAAGAGAAACCTTTGCCCACCTCTCAACCGCCAATGGCTCAAAAGCCCATGGATGGTATGTTTCATATTAGTTTCAATCTAGTTGTTATATTGAAGTTTTATTTATTCGCGCTAATTTATCTTGTTAATCGGATATTAATGCTATTTAAATGCTGTTATCTTTTACTTCTTGTCAATTATTAATCGTGTTGCATTCATTTTGAAAGTATACTAACTAAGTAACAAAGGCTATACTAAATGTTTTCACTTTCTCGCGTAATAAGTGGATTATGAAATAATAGTTGTAAAGTTCAAGGAAATAGTAACTAGAAGGCGCCAGTTTGATTAAAATTTACAATAAATCTTCGGTTATAGCATATTTGTAAAGTGTTTATATTCTAAAGTGCTACATTAACTGCTTACTAATTAAACATATAATGCCATTGCTCTAGCCGGAGCTCTATTTGCAGACATGAGTACACTAGTAATACCACCAATGGGGAATCATTCGAATTCGCAACTCATGCCTGAAAAGAAGATGACGCCGCCCGACTCAAAGAATCCTGCTTCGAATTTTGCATCTGCTTTCAAGAATAAGGTAAGGGAATACATGCTTAAATATTTATATTTTTATATCAGATTTAGGACCTTTCATTCCTAACCAATGTTTTGCTCTCATTATGTAAATACTTGATTTGTTATTTTACAGACTGTAGAACAAAATGTGAAAAATGCATCATCGTGGTCGTCTCTGGCTCAAGCATCCAGTCCTCAATCTACAGCAGGAAGCAGTATGAAGAGTGCTGCTAGGGACTCATTCCAAGCATTCAAAAAGCAGGCCAAGGAAAAGCAAGATAGAGTTAGTATAAATAATTTTTGTTATCTCTTTACTGTATATGTTTTATTGGTATGTTTATAGATGATAATGTATGTAAACTTTTTTTTTCTTTTAATAGCAAAGGGCTCTGTTGGAACAACAAGAAATGCGTAGACAACAGAAGGAACAGGCGGAAAGGGAGCGTTTGCGGCAGGAGAACGAAAGAAGAAGAGAAAGGGAGGAGGAAGATGCATTAGATAAAGTTAGAAAAACTGTTGGCGACCAACAAGGGAATGTACTGTCTGCTACATCGAGGGCAGAAGAGGTCAAGGCTATCGTTGATACCGATAGCAGTAGTCCAAGTCATTCATCCAGTCAAGACAAGGCCGCGGCTGAAAGAGAACGTCAGAGGCTACGAGAGCAAGAACGGCGGCGCCGCGAAGCGGTAAGTGTCAAAATGACATTATTTTGGTCTAGATATCTTTATTCATATCAATATGATCTTTTCAATTCAATATTTTATTGCAACTATGACACAAAAATTTAAATAGAAACCTACTGATATGATTAAACATTTTATATTTGAGCAATTTAGTCACGGCACTAAAAGTGTTAGTAATATAAATTTTTTAGTAATATAAGTTTTCCGCTAAAAAATTTGTGCCATCTGCTATGCAACATTCATATAAACGTAACAGTGCTTTAAATACTTTATAAGGGGTAATATACTGATCATACTTGACATTAGACATGCTGCGTACAAGTATACGTGGGTTGCTATTTATATATCCGGAATAACAAACAAAAACGAATATTTCTCATTGGAAATGGTTTTATTGTTTTTCAAAATATTCTCCGTGATGATCAATACACTTTTGTATACGTTTGAACCAATTTTCATAGCACTTTTTCCATTCCGATTGAGGTATCTCGAAAACATGCATTTTGAACTCATCAACCGCTTCTTCTGGGGTCGAAAATCGTTGACCACGTAGTTTATTCTTCACGTACGGGAACAAAAAGAAATCATTGGGTGCCAAATCAGGGCTGTACGGCGGATGAACCATCAATTTGATGTTTTGACCGGTCAAATATTGAGTTGTTTGGGCCGATGTGTGAGAGCTCGCATTGTCATGGTGAAGAATGATCCTCCGTCGCTGATTGTTTTTTCTTATTTTTTCAAAGACTTCTGGCAAACAAATGGTTGTGTACCATTCAGAATTGACCGTCCTACGATTCTCTAGTGGCACTGTAGCCACATGTCCATTTTTCCCAAAAAAACAGGTGACCATTTGCTTCGAAGTGCTTCTTGCGCGAACAACTTTTGTTGGGTTTGGCTCATCTTGGAACACCCACACTGTCGACTGCTGTTTACTTTCGGGCTCATACGCATAGATCCAAGATTTGTCACTTGTGTAGATGTCATACACGGCTTTTGACAAACCACGATTGTATTTTTCGAGCATTTCTTTGCACCAATCGACACGAGCCTTTTTTTGAGCGATTGTCAAATTATGCGGGATCCAACGCGAACAAATCTTTTTCACGACTAAATGTTCATGCAATATCTTATATATGCTTGTCATACTAATGCCCAGAGATGCCTCAATCTCACGGTATGTCACATGACGGTCTTGCATTACCAGTTCGCGCACAGTATCGACGTTTTTTGGCACAACAACCGATTTTGGACGACTTTCTTTAAATTCGTCCGTGAGCGAACGACGGCCACGATTGAATTCACTAAACCAGTGATATACAGTGGTTTTAGATGGTGCTTCATCGCCAAAAGTCGAAGTGAGTTGATCGATGCACTGTTGTTGAGATAATCCACGTCAAAAGTCGTAGTAAATCATCGCACGAAAATTTTCACGAGTTAATTCCATTTTTGGACTCAGATGAAATTTTGAGGTCACTGTAACCAACAAAAATAGCGTCCGTATGACAAAACAATCTGAGTACGTATACCGTCTAAAATGTCAAACTTCACGATGGATATGTCAGATGGCACCTAGCAACAACAGTGTTGCCAGTTCCGGATACATAAGTAGCAACCTACGTACATTGTGAATGAATTTTCACAATGAATTACAACTTTTGTAGGCGAGCTCGCCAAGAATAGGATGTATTTATTATTTCAGATGGCTGGTCAAATTGATATGAACATGCAAAGTGATTTGATGGCTGCTTTTGAGGAATCGTTATAATGTTATTTGCTGCTCTTTATATACCCACTGAAACCGGGCAGGACTTGGATGTGTGTTTGGAGCTGGACGGTACCGCGGGAAAAAAACGTATTAATATATACGTCAGTCAATAATGGAATGGAACGATATATAATAATAATAATTTAAAAACGAAACCAGAAGAAAGCAAACGATAAACCGAAGTAAGCGAATCGGTGTGTAATATTAAACAAAAAAGGTGATGCGGGTTGGGACATTCCAACGGAGAATCCTAATTACAATTGTCCGTGTGACACGGGCCACTCACAGAGACAGTTTATTAAATGACGCAGTACTAATTGTGTGTAATCGACGGACACCTAAGTGTGACCATGTAATTAGATAAAATACTTACACGACATTTTGAGAATACTACACTGACTATTGTGTTACATTTTTCCGGTTTTCATAAGTTTGTACTTTATGTAAATTTGGAAACAAAAGAAAAAATATTACGGAAAAGATAAGTGCAAGAAAGAAAGTGAACAAGGGAAAGAATATGTGTGTTATATGCGTGTGTGTGTGTGAATGTGTGCGTACGTGAGTGTGTATGTGTGAAAGAGGGAGAGGCAGGGAGAGAAATTGAATGTGAAAAAATGAATGGACGTGTATTCGATGAATGTAAGTACCGCGCGCGCGAAAGAGAGAAACTGTGTACATGGGGAAGAGTAAAAGTTGTGTACATTTAGTTAAGTTTTATATTTTTCCACATTCAGTCATTAATCGTTGGTAGGATTACATAGACAGTGTTTCCGCTAATAATCCATATAATTATTAGCTACTACTATTAATTTCATTGCAGATTTTTTTTTCTCGATTATGAATATACGCTATTTGTAATCATGAAATAGGTAGGCTTGTTAAGTCAATAATATAGAAGAAAATATACCTATTGCGAACATACACATTGGTGAATTTAACCATAATCGATCATCACGATAGGCCGCGTATGACTATCAGTTATCAGGCTTACAGAGTCAGAAAGGGCCAATCGGTTGATATGAATTTAAAGATGGAAGGAAAAAAGGCGAAGATTATTTGTAAAACTCACCTTAGAACAAAGTCGTCAATTATTACGAGTAACGGTAAGGTGATTATAGAATGATTGTAGTTTTCGATCCTACCAACCATTAGATCAGTTCAGACGTATGTACCTAAACCTTGGTATGCTTTAGTATCGTGGAATAGGAAAACGTGACATAATATCGGTTCGTAAGTGGGAAACTGTCTAGAAATGAATTATATCTATCTGTTCGACAAAGTAAGGTATCAAAAAAAAAAAAAAATAATGGAAAGGAATTCCATTAAGGCGTTAATGACGCAAGAAGGAAAATTATTAAAAAACGAGTATCAAGGCGTTGCGTACGTGCAACGATCGATTGAAATTTTATAAGGGAAAAATAATCAAATCGTTCCGCGAATATGAATGCCTTGAATAAAAAAATATAATCTTTGATCGGGAAAAAAGTACAAAAACAATATTTAATCGCAAAGAGAATTTGATGGCTAATTAAAGTTTGCATATATTTCGTAATACTAATACTATTACTACTACTACTACCTATTACTACTATTACTATTACTCGCTATTATTACATTGGGATTCTTTTCGTTTTTTTTTATAAGGAAGTAATTGAATTTGTAGTAGTTGTGACAATGATGGTCGTGTAGACGGTACGCGGCATTGCTGATAAGGAGAGCTATTGTGTGAGTTACATTATGAATAATGATACCGCTATTATTATGAGCATTAAATTATTTCGTTACATGCAACTTTACGTTTCTAAGAGCCACTTCAAACCTGTAAATATCTTTTTTCATGGAAGTATAACAATATTTTTTGTTCGAAGGAATGCGCGACGCTGTCACGAAAATAATTTGTGATGCTAAAGACCGACTTCCAAAATTTCGCTTTCGTTTTAATCGCAACGAAAGATTTATATTGTACACGTATCGCGAACACACATGTGAAACTAGACCAAGTGCTTTGTAGCTTTGGAAGAATAAACGCGATCCGGTACAAACACACTACTAATCACAATGCTCGAACCCTTCATTCAGAACGAACTAGTTTGATGAAGAAAGACAAGTCTACAAAGTTTCCGCGATATTGATCATAGACTGTAAATGCGTAGCGTATAATTTTATTTATTCTGCGTTTTTCTTTTCCACAACACATGATTTATAACAACTGTATCGTGTCACTCAAATTTTTGAACGCTTTAAGAATTGTCCTCGCTTTACGGTGGGCCAATTTGGATTTGTAGACAGGGAATAATTTTGAAAAATTGTTGTATATTTATAGAAACTTCTGGTAATGACAAATTAAAAATATATACATATGGAATTACCTTCGTACGTGTACTTCCCTTTTCAGTTGAATGCTGTCGCCATTGAGATGTAATGTGAGGAAACATTAGGACCACTCTTAAAATAATATCTTTAAGATAATAATTTATTTTTGTTCTATGTTTAAAATAAACACATACAACATTCTGTAATAATTAATTTATAGAAATTATAAAAATTATAATCTATAATGTTTAAATATATGTACATGGTAAATCTTAGTGTATTACACATTGTAACCGATCGATTTGACATAACGAGATGTTTCTACAAATATATAAAGATCACTGAACATTTTAACTTCGACTGAGAGAGAATATTTTCGTGATAGAAACGATTAAGCTCTTTAAAATCCTAGAAAATCTCATAATAAATCGGACATACCGCATTCAAACGCCGAGCCCCTCGCCGAAAGATCACCGTGTGTAACATTACAGTGTATACAGAGAAAATTGTTTCCTAGAACCCGTGTTTAAAACCGATACTGTCGCTTCGTATTCATTCAGGTTCCTTGAGCGCTTTCTCCGAACATGTGTGGAGCTAAAAGTAAAGTAACAAGAAGGATGTGTCACGATAATAGCGAACAGGAGAGCGTAGGGTGCGTGTATCGAATACAAAAAAGAAAGAAAGAGAGAGCGTGAAAGTACGTCGTTAGTGTCCACGTTGTTTAGCGTAATGTAATCATATGTGTGCGTGTGTATGATTATAGTTACTGTAGAAATTGCAATCGACAAAGGAACTGGAATTTCTAACTGCGGAAACGCGTCGATCGAAGAAAACAAAGAAAATGTTACGACAGTCGTGCGATATATTCCACGAAGGATTTAACGTGTGTTTTATGTACGTCCGATACAAATACTCCGGCAGGAAACAAGACGATCGGACGACAGCAAAAGATACACGACTGGATGAGTACAGGAAGACGAGGATGAGTCCGTTCCACGCTATTATTCGCGATCCTGATTTCGTTGTTGAGTGCATCGGAGACGATCAGAAGGACCTTCGTCAATGACCAGCATCGATTCTTTTCGCGGGAATGATCTTCCCACGTATTGTGTGCGCTTTCATATCAGTACGGTCTCACAGTCGGTGATCGTCGATACTAAATTTAGCAATACACTAAACTATCGACTACGTCCTTTTAATTTAATGCACCGGCACGGACCGGACGGACCGGTCCCCCGGTGTTCTTTAATCAAAATTCAAGATTTTTGACGAATATTGGTTCTTTGAACCTTTAGCAATCTATTCGCCGCGAATGCCAGTGCTTGCGGTTTAGTATGTACAATGATTTAGTCATCTGTATGTTAATTGTTGTTGTATGCACCTAATGTGGTAGATAAGTGCCGCCGATGTCTGACGAGAAAAGGAGCACGAGGTACGATGGATCGTGCTCCTTCCTTGGTTCTTTGTATGACGGGCGAGCGTGTTCTTTCGGTGTGAAGCGGTGTTTCGAGGGTTAATGAGTTTTCTATTGTCTCAGATCGGACGAGTTTATTGATCGTGCCGGTAGCCGTATGAGGTAACTAGGACCGCGCTCGAACGATGTGTATAGCGTGTGATTGCAAATTCGATACATCTGATATTCGAATGCGGTACACGGCCGTGGTAGGCAGGTTCCCGAGATTTCGGGTTAAATCGGGTCGGGTATTTTCTTCGGGCTCGAATCGGGATTCGAACTTTTGGATACCGACAAAGTTCGGGTACACGATTTTTAAATCGAGCACCGTGCATTTTGCAGTACCCGAAATCCTAAAAGCGGATTGTGGAGTATTTATACATCCAGCAATTTTTGGGAACTCAAGTATCTAGAAAAATACTTGAGACAGATGATGCATGATCAGGAAAAGCTAATGAAATGCCTCCCTGATCCCATTTTAGAATCTGGGTTATCCGAAAGTTCCGGTTGAAACTACTGGACCCGAGGCTTGGATACGCGGAATTTCGGGAACCTGCGTACCTCTATGTATGATAAAATGTCTATCTATGGCACGATAGATCGGCAGACACAGAGCACTCGTATTCTAGATTGGTGAAGAGTGTCGAATGTGTTTTAGGTACATAATTTTACTATTAATTTCTTCTGTATTAGTGCGTATTATAGCGAACCGATCTTTCGTAGGAAAGAAACACCGAATGGATGTATCAGCGGTGACGATTTCTTTCTTGGGCAAGATCGACGCGTATTTAACTGTATTCTCTGTCGACTATTCTTTTAGCGATTTCATTCTTCGTATTTTGAGTGTTGTCGGGGGATTGAACAATTCACCCCCTGTCGGTTCGCGACAAATGTTCAGGGATTTCATGCTACAGATGCTTCTCTTCTGATCATTGTAATTTTCTTTCTCTTTTGTGCTGTATCGTTAGAACGACCAATCGTAAGTGTCTTCAAAACTTTCAAAGAATTTCTCCGGATGCAAAGGATATTAACGGGCGCCGCATTGATGTATTCCAAGCTCAACAGTGACACGAATTCTAAAATTAAAGAAAAAAGAAAATATTGAAAAAAATGGGGCGAACGAAAAGATAGTGGGAGAGAGAGAGAGAGATAGCGAGAGAGCGCGAGAGAGAGAGAGAGTGTGAGAGAGAGAGCGAGTTTGAAAGAGAGAAAGGGAAAGAATATATAATAGAAAATGAAGTATGAACGTGAGAATGAGAGTTAAAGAGAAAGAGAGATACGAGAATGCATGTGTTTTAGGTATTATGATTGTATAATACGTGGTTTGTAATTGTATATACGAGAAGAAATCATTGGCAGCAATTTAAACAGAATACAGAATATCTATGTATAAAAAAAAGTAATAAGTACTAATACACCTCTATATATGTGATAAGGTTTGTAATATTTAAGGGAGGCCGATAGAGTGTATAACCTACTAGATCTCAGTGTAAGTTACTAGGTAAAGACCTAAAATAATTCGTAAGTAATACCAAAATCACTCCGCTGTATCAAAAAATAATTTTTTATATAAGTTCCCACGGACGCACATCATCTCCAATAGCACATGAGTTTTAGTAGACTTATTACGACTAACGATAGAGAGACATTAAGCTGGTTGTACATAAATAATATTGAAATGAAGAATAAATGGCTAAAAAATAAAGAAACGCTTGATGTTGTTAAGTAAGAGAGAACCGTTTACTGGGCCAACGTTCGTTCGCACGTTTATCCTTGATTTCCACTGCACCATTACTCGTTCAAACGAAACCTTACATTTTATCCTGTGTTTTTGTCTGATCCATGTTGTTGCAAAGCAAATCTATTCAAAGATAAGAGAAAGAAACGATTACAGTACATTGCACATAAGTTTTCTACGTAAATACATCTCGTATACGTGAAGTACAGTTTAAGTATTATATAATATATTTTTTAAAGAGACGTTATTCGTCGGGATAGAATTTCAATTTGTACGTTCTAAAGGAGTCCTGAGTGAATATTCAATTCTTTTCCATTCGATAACTGCATGCTTAAAATGCATATGAATGGGCACATGCATCTATGTTCCATTAAAATCTCAGTTTACTTAACAATGTCAAATTGGAAGTACATATATTGTTTGTACTATTAATTCCTAAAGTAACGTTTAAGAAGAAACAAATGTTTATTACATGTTCGAATTAAAGTTACGAGATAAATGTGAATACAAGAGTTACAGCTGGTTATTAATTATACGTACATACAGGATTACCTTTCTTAGTTTGTAATTTTGCATGTTATATATAAAGATATAAATATAAATACAAATATATATGTATAAATATATATATAAATAAATTAGGGAAAAAGAAACGGAGAGAATGAGTGAGAGAAAGACAGATAGCGTATGTGGAGTAGAGCGAGAGTATTACATAGTCATTTATAGAAGAGATACTAACTAAAACATTATTGTCTCATATTTGAGGTTTTCTCTTATGTTGCGAAATCTATTAGAAGGAATAAGAACGATCATTGTGTATACTATTAATGCAGATAAAAACAATGCATATTACACGTTATTATAATATCTACGACTATACTAATTATTCTAAGGTTTAATTATTAATAACTAATTGAAAGTAATTGTGTTCGTAGTTTTTTTGTTCCACTATAACCACATCCTGCCTTTGGTCCACCCACGTATGAAATAGATACCACCAAATTAAGTAACATCGAATAAAAGTATATTAAAACTATATACCAAGTCGAAAAAGATTAATTTTATTTTAGTACGTTACATGTCGCGCATGGTCCTTTATTCTGTCAAAGAATTATACATACGTAGAAGCTCATATGGCTTTAATCTGACTTCTGGTTTTGCAGACGATAAAATTCTTTCAACCTGTGAGCTTGCGTTCGTATAAAACCGCCGGCATCTTCAGGTTCAAAACCATCATGCATGTCCATTGAAACCAACTCTTTGTTGTACAATGAGACTTCGCTATGTCGGCCAAGTATGAAGACTGCAAGATTAACATGATCTTTTTCCAATCTCCATGCGAGCCTTTTTTTACGTATTATTATGCACTTCGTTTATACGCACCATGCCCTTTGTAGAGTTGTAATCGAACCGTTCCGTTCACATACTTTTGAGAGTAGAGTATACTGTTCCGCACGAAATCACATTCGGGAGAGAACCAGAAGCCTGAAGAAATGTTCGGTTTTAATTTAATGTCATGGTGAAATTAATTGATTGAAGAATTCATCGTACCGTTGTAAACGTAATCGGACATCTTGTCGGTCAAATAAGATTTGATTCTTAACACTTCTCGGTCTAACACAAATATTTCCAAATCCTGATGCGCCTCGTGCAGGATTTTAACACCGGGTGATTCGTAAATACCCCTAGACTGTATTATCACTGTAATGTCACGATGCTTCTAATTAAATTGAATGTTCCGTACCTTCAAGCCGATGAAACGATTCTCGACAATGTCTATACGTCCGATACCATGCAGACCGCCAATTTTATTCAAGTACTGCATTATTTCGAGAGGAGCAACATATGTTTCTTGAGTTTTTAAATCTTTCACGAACGATGGATATCCTTGTCCAAAACCAATTTCAATTTCTGCTGGTTCCGCCGGAGCGTTTAATGGATCGTTCGTCATTTTGTATAATCCTTTCGGTGCCGATGTATCTGGATCTTCTAGAATTCCAGATTCATAACTGAAAATTTAAAGTATCATCGTAAATTCGAAAAAGATGCCTACTACCAAATTATAAATATAATATTTTCGACTCGTGTTCAATACAAATTTAATTTTCTAATCGATGAGTCCTGTAGTTGAAAAGACAAGTAATAGAATGTTTATTGTCGTAATCTTTGTTGTACCTAATGTGCAATAAATTTTCATCAATACTCCACGGTTCTTTCGGCGTTGCTGAGACAGGAATGCCATTTTCCTCAGCGTATTTTAACAAGTCCGGCCTTCCGGCAAACCTCGTGTAAAATTGTCGTTCCCTCCAGGGCGCAAGTATCTATGTGGTAATTACAGAGATGTATAGAGAAAGATAACGTTGAATATAATTAAAAAAATATATTACCTGTATTTCGGGACAAAGGCTGTAGCAGCTCAGCTCAAAACGCACTTGATCGTTGCCTTTACCGGTCGCACCGTGAGCTATTATAGAAGCGTTCTCAGCTTTTGCGATTCTTATCAAGCCTTCGCTAATGCATGGCCGAGCGATTGATGTGCCTAAGAGATACCTGTTCTCATAGATCAATCCGCATGCAACAGCCGGCCATGCGAACGAAGACACAAAGACTTCTCTGAGATCCTCGATTACGACCTTGCGGATAATTATTAATAAAAATGTGGGAAGTTAGTGGAGAACCAGACTTTATCGCTATAAAGTTAGTTCATAATTGAAAGAATGGTTTCCGGTAATATATTTGAACGCAAGCATCCTCGTTTACCTTTATAGCGCCGATTTTCAATGCTTTTTCTCGAACGGCATCAAAGTCCTCCTCTTGTCCTATATTTGCCTAAATCATAATTCGTCGATGTAGTAAATTTCTCAAGCGCATTTGAATTGCTAATTAGTATCTGAACAATCTTACTATGTAAGCGATAACTCGATATCCTTCCTCTTTCAACCACAATACTATACAGGATGTGTCTAGACCACCGCTGTAAGCTAAAATTACTTTCTTGCCAAGGTTTGACATTTTACAAGGTCTTCGTATGTGAATGACTAACAATGAGAGCGTCAATTTGCAAACTGTTGGTCGAAGTGTTATTATACATGTAGGAAAGCATGTCTCCGGACCCCTGATAAATGATAACCTTTGCAGTCGTATAGCAATAACTGTGTTTAAGTATACTCGATGTTTACACTGATTTCGAATGACCTCTGTAAAAGTATTTATATTACGTGGTATGGCGTGAACATTAAAAAAAAAAAGACAATAATTGGAGCAAATTGTAGGCCTTTATAAGCAGAACATTTTGTTTAGTCTACAATCTACATACACATACGTTCATATAATATATTATATATTATTCAATACCGTAAACTTTGTAATAATCTCGCCGCTAAGTAATCGTAATATTAACGTACATCAATAATTATTATGAATAATTAACAGATTCACTTCCACCGGCCGAGAGCGGTTTTATAATTGCTTCTTAAGTGCAGCAGAAGTTTTAACATGTAAATATTTATCAATACGGTGAAGATAATTAGTTGTAGTTGAACCTGTATATAAGTCTTCAAAAGTCGGACAATCTTTTTTTTTTGACGAATGTTAGATGCATTGCTTTCATGAGAAATCAAGACCGACTTACTTGCGCTACAATTCAGCATACATGCACGCTAAGTAAACGCATTTAGTCAACGAATTAATACTATAACAAACGTATAATAAATAATTTAATATACACTTATTGTTTTTATTTTACAAGAAACATATTTAAATAGAATGAAGATTATAATAAATACTAATATTCACATCGTGTCTCTATTTTGAAATTGATACACGCGTAATTGTGTTGCACATGATATTTATCTTTCATGCGAATTTCATAAGCGTTACTGAGTCTGTGAGTGAAATCGAAGATTAAATCTTTAAGATAAAGTATGTAACAGTCTATAGTTTTTTTCAGAGCGGGAGATAACGAAATACTAATAACGAGAAATTTACACGTATATCACGATCCTCTTCTACAACACATCAAATTCCATTGCTAACCGGCCCCTTATTATTAATAAAGGAATGGCACGGTTCAAAGTAACATACCATATCCGAACTAGATCATTTGCCAGCCTAAGGTACAATTAAGCACTTCCGTGTGATCTACACCAGTATTGCCAAGATGTTTATTCGTTTCTTATTAACTTTTTAAACGCGGAGGCACTTAATATTTTTTCCATCCTAACACCGTTCATGTATCGTTCAACTGCTATTCATGATATGACATTCACCAATTTCTTAAATGGTCGCTAAAATGGCTGCGCGACCTACAGAATTGACTGCGTGTTCCCTATATAATATTTTTAATTGTATAGTCGAGATCATCCACAGAGTTATAGCTGGTATTTATTGATGGAGCCAAAGCTAATGACGTATTAGGAAATACGGGAATGTGTTCTTTGTTGTTCTGTTTATACGAAAATGTATTTACACGTGGAGTTTACTCAGGTCATCTAAGAAGGACTTCGGTGTAATAACGTGGGATGAACCTGGAAAAGGAAGTAGTTCGGAGTTAAAACGATTTTGCGAAAAGGTAATACAGGTCTTGAATATATATATATGTACATACCAATTATCACTTCCCAATTCTTCAAAGCATTTGTTACTTCGTAAGCGCATCGTATTTCGGAGAAGCAGACTCCACCGACGACGAAGACAATCAAGCGAGGTACGTTCTTAATGGTTTGTTGACCTTTGTCTTTGTGCCAGTGGCCATATCGTGCACTAAATATAAATAATGATTTATTGTTACAGATAAAAGATATTTGTACTGCCTTTTTACACAAAAAGTCGTGGTATACCTGGTTGGAGCATGGTAGCCCGAGCTGGCAGCACGGCCGGCCAAGAACGGGAAATGTTTGGAATCAAGTTTATCTTCAATAGCGTCTTCCATAATGTCTTTCATGACCGGTGTCCAACGACTCATTTGATATGTTTGCTCCGTAATTCTTTCTTTACGTGGTACAGTATATAATTTTTTACGGTTACCACCCTGTTGGATAACATGGCAATATACAGAAAATTAATATGAAAAATGACTAACTTATTTATAAGCTTTGAATAACAGTACTTACATCTACTACAATATTAATACCAAGGTTTGACATGTTGACTATGGTTTGTTTGTCATCCACCGATATTTGAGCATGGTGAACTAAACGATTAAGATTTTCATCGGTGACACCATTTTTACTAATAACATACAAAGAGATAATTCGAAGCTTGTCCAAATGGTGTACAGTTTGATCAAGCAGAATGGGTGTAATGTTCTTCATCTGATCTTTGATACGTTCACCCTCGGCATCTGTGCCCATCGCTAAGTCCTGATGAGTAACAAGTTAAATAGAATTTTATAGTATAATAAGTCTGTTATTAAGAAATAGTGCACAAATATTACGCACTTGTTCTACTTTGCACAGCTTATCCACGTTTCCTTGGTAACGTTTCATGCAATCCTCGGCTAATTGTAAATGCGTTGCATATTTGCTTAACTCTTTCTGGTATTGTGGCATTTTCTTGATCATCTGTGAAAGGTCCCTCATGCTTTGTTTGTCTCCTTGAGGCATCCTTTTTGATTCTGTGAATTTCTTCAGATTTTTGGTAACGTTTCTAAAAACAGTTTACATATTTAACCTCTGCCTTAGTCTCCAACATCCGTCAATCAAATTATTGTAACTTACTGCGAAACTACAGCAATATGTTGATGTCTAAGCTCTACCCACAAATCATCATTCTCATCCAATAATACCTCCTTCTGCACTCCGGCTGATGCTTCGAACCTTTAGAAAAATTTGTCTGCATCAATATATCATATCAACCTAAAGTCTGCAATGTAAGTTACATTAATTACCTATAAACATCGTTTTCAATATCTAATAAGTCGTATGCCATAGCTTGCAGGGTCAACTCATGTAACAGCGGTGAAACACAATCAAATCCTCTGTCCAGGATAAGTAATTGGGAACGAGCTTTCTCTGGTCCTTCTCCCATGGTCGGCTCATCCGCTTTGTAAGCGTCCAATTTTTGTTGGACCATGTGTGCCAACTCCACGTTTCGGTCGAAGTCACTGAAATTTGATGGTTCAATATAGTTTTTTGATCAAATCTCAAGGAAAATAGAAAGAAATTGTATTTTTATACCTTCGGTAACGAACAGACGGATACTCTCCAAGAGTAGCGCAGAGAGTCGCTATTTGTTCAGCTATTCTTTCCATGTTGGCAGTCCTCAAGTTGGCGAAAGAAGCGTTGTAAAAGCAAGCGAACGTTTCGCGCGAGTCCAAGGAGAAGACCTATATACATATTTATTTAAATACATACAAATATTATAGATTTATTTAACTAAAGGAAGCTCACTAGATGAAACTATTAACTTGGTACAATAAGCGGTGCGATTAATAGTGGAATACATATATACATAGAGAAATGAAAATAAAATCGTAAGGGTATACAGAACTGCATGCAAGAAAACAATTTTTTGTACAAAAGGAAACATAGAAGATCATTCAATAAATAATATCGAGTTTGTTGCTAATAACATCTGCTTTGATCAATTCTGCGGTACTTTAAGTTGTATATTTCTAGTACTTCTACATTGTAGTTTAATTACTTGTGTGAAATATATTAAATATGTTACTAGCAAGCAACTACTCCTTACTTATCAAACAACCACGTATATATATACAGTAAGGTATTCATAGAAGTCTTTCGCCTATGTTCTACTTTCCAAAATAAAAAAAAAACTGAAAAAGTATAGAACTAGTCTGCTATTCGAAACTCAGAGAATTGAAAGTAATTGTTGCGATTCGTGGCATTATCTAGCAACTACAGTTTCTTCGTTTCTTGATCGTCACCTGCGACTCGTAAGGCAGGAAAGCGATGTTGATCTCTTTGAGGGTTTTGATCTTTTTAGCGGCGAGAGACTTGCAGATTTCATTGAACAGCTCCTCCGGACACACTGTTCGCGTACAAGCATGAATGCATTCCGTCGTTAGTACGTGCTTATTTTGTGAATATTATACAGAATAGGGAAAAGTTAGGAGACAGGGGGTTGATAGTTCAGAATGATTGCGTGTCAACATTGTCGTGATCGTCGAGAAAAAATTCAGATTTAGGCTCGCGAGTTCAAAAAATATCACAACACGTCGGGCATAGTTTGTGTACGTATATGTACGTGTGTAAAGGATGTGTCTGATGTGAATTAGTGTGTGTGTCTGTGCGCCCGCCACCACGAAGAACGTAAAATTATTAGACATTTCGTTTTCTCGTTAGAGTTCCCTTTGCTTTACCTGCTCCTCGTATGGAATGAAAGCGATGTTGATCTCTTTTAGTGTCTTTATGCGTTTAGCTACCACCGAGCGAGACAATTCTTTGAACAACTCGTCAGGACACACTGTAAAGAGATATACTTAAGAGTCTCACGTGGACCATAGAAATTTAATGTGCCAGCCTGTCCATTCTTGTACAATCGTTTTAATTATTTCGTAAAATCCTGCTGCTTAAACGTGTGCTCGTTTTAAACAAAAATTAAAAGAAATGGGAATGAAGTGTGAATAGTTTGCACTATTGGAACGTTATAGTAACACCATGTTTATCATTAAATCGCTTCGTAAAAAAATAATTTGTCTGTAAATATTTTTCTGCTGAAAACTCTTGGTCACAGTTTAGCTAAGACACTCGGTCTGTAAATTTTGATAGAAATAATATTCTTTCATAAAAAATTAATATTATTCTATCTACGTTTGTTTCATAAGTTGATTTCTATAATGGATCATTAATTTTTTAAGTTGTAAATTTAATGTTAACAGTACCGAATACTATTTTGTTCGGATGCTTTACTGTTAAATGTATAGTGTCTGTCTTAGTTTCTTATAAAGCTACGTTGTTTTCATGGATATAGAATTAATTCTTTCTCATCGAGACTTCGATGATACAACGTAAAACGTACGATAGTACCTTCCGTGAAGTAAATGTGCGCGACTTTATAAATGGTCCGCGTCGGATTACTGAAGTCTTCAATTAGTTTCTGGACAGAATTATTGCAGGGTGTGATCAGATAGATCGCTTCCATGGTGGGCAATGGTTCTCGTTTTTTGTTAATATCTTCTACCAGAGTGATTCCTTGGGCACTGATATCGTGCATTTTGCAGCATGCCGATACCATCCTCATGGCTAGTTGATCCACTACCAAAATGCGCCACGGAGTACCACTATCCGAGGTCTTTTTCTGTTTGATGATCTCATTCATAATCTCTGCGAAAAAAATATAACGGTAAAAGTAGTTCATAGAATTGTTAATAATGACGGCTTTGCAGTGAAATTATTAGCGACTCTATGATTATTGTATATAAATGATATAGTTTCATCTCATATCTTTTCCAATAATTCTCCTGTCCTCCTACTAATCATTATTTTACACCATATATAAATAATATAAATCGAAAAACTTTTATACATATATTTGAATAAATATATTCGAAAATATCAATGGGAGAATTTTAGAAGCCTTTGAAATTGTATCCAATGTAACGCTTTCGGAATAGTTTTGCGTGTAAATCAATGGCAGTTGTATTTTCCTTTCGTACTCGTTTCCTGTTGCGCATAACACAGGCATGTAGAGTTACATTTGAATAATTCAACAGTTTGGTATAGCCCGCAATGTAGCTTCATTTATTTGTGTAAAAGCCGCATGCATTTATTCATAATTAATCGCAATTATGCTCAAGTGATTTTAAATTAAATAAGAAATCTTTTCGCGCTCTCAACGTGTATTGATCGTTCTTACAGAGCAATGACGTCACCCAGGACAGGTTCGTAGCTACGGATCACAGAGCCCCATTTAAAGGAATTTAACCGATTGAAAAGCACAGGAGTTTCTATAGTTTTACGTGCTAACTCTACGTCGCAGAAAAATTTCGCTAATTGAACACCATCAATAATTAACTTTCAGTATTACGTCGACATCATTCTTTAAAAAACCGATTTCCTAATCGAGTTATTCCACGCCGATTGATATTAAGCCTACATTCGCGATTCCGTAGTACAGAATTATGCATTACACATTTATAGCTTCTTCAACCTACGCAGAATGGATAGTTCCTTATTCATGCTGATTTAAAAATTAATGACAACAATATAGTAGGAGTGAAAAATTGATTAAAGGGCAAGGAGGTTAATTGACAGAATGAAATCATCCTTTAAATCTCTTGTCATTAATTGTTAAGAAATGGTAACTTTTTGCGATACGTATATACTACACTTTATATATGTAAAGTCACCTTTTATGAACTTTAATCATTTTTAATGACATTTACTTTATTGGAGTTAAATCCAACAGATGTGTCATTTAGGAATAAATAATTAAAGCGGATTGCATAGAGCTATTATAAGAATTAATATTATTTGCGAAAAACAGGAAAAATATGTATTCAATGTCAGTAAGAATTATGCAAGGCTATTAGTCAATATTTACGTATTTACTCAAAGAGTGTATCTGATAAAATAACTTTATGTCAACGAGAGATTATAATTTCAGTAGATATGAAATCTAACGATCTACGTTACTTCATGTGACAATACAATTTAATTGCGGATATAGAATTTTCAGAACAGAACGAGCACTGGTTTGACGTTTCTATCAAGCAGCCGCTTCGTAAACGATGAAATCATCACAGCACATACGCCCCTTGGAGGTTACGTAGCCTGACAGTGGTTTAGGTGGAATATTTTTCGCGTGAAACGTATCAAAGATATTGTTGTCACATAGCAGCGTGAAAGTATTTGAAAATTTGGTCACCATCGCGGAAAATTAATTTTTTTTTCGTTACTTACTTTGACCGACTTGTGCCTTGAGCGCCATTTTGCCAGTAACTGACTGCTGGTTTGGTCACCAGGTTGCGCTTCGAAACGGAGTCAAAGATATTTCTAAAATTATCTGAATCTATGATCATCTACTAGTGTTACTTCATTTGAATCGATGACATTGTCTCTTACTCGATAATGTAAGTACAATTCATCAATTACTGTGCTTTTTCGAAATCTTTAGAGCAGTTCATATTAGTCTACAAGGTATTGATCTTACTGAAACATAGATACAAAAAGCTAGTTAGGTAATAATCATTCGATATAGTCGAAAGCGAACTGTCACAAGTAGAAGCATAATTTGTCATTATCGCATTTATGAATGTCGCACTGAAGCTTACGGTATAAATTTAAATTCGTGGATAAAAATCAATAAATCGATATGGCAATATAGTATTGAAACTATATTGGTTATACAAGAGATACATGTACAGCAATTAAGGTTAATATAAAACTTTCTCAAAATAATGTAAGTTAGTCCATGTAATGAAATTTTTAATTACATTTCTCCAGAGTCTGCAACTTGACATTAAATCTATAACCTCTATCTAACACACTCGAACTTCATTATTGCAAACATGTTTCTCGCCGGTAATTTAAATAGTTAACATGGCGCTGCAACGGTCATCTTCGATACATCGATCGCCATTTCAAAAGCTCACTTCGATAATCGTTACGTTCCATTGGAGAACCTACGTTCAATTCATTAATGCATCTTGCCAGGATGCATCGGCGCGAACGCATTTAAATAACAAAATAATCGTACCGGCGTATCGACAATGTGCAAGGAGTACGCGAGATGAGCGCACTACCTGAACGAGAGCGAGAGAGAGAGAGAGGGGGGATTGGCAGCGGAGCCGGGCGAGAGAGAGGGAGATAGAAGATCGGCTCAACGAGGACGCGAAAGGGTTCGTTCAGTCAGTACCGATTTGTTCGCCGGTGTGCGTGGATCGTGTCGACGGTTTGCGCGCGCAGCGCCTGACGGTGTGGTCCGTTCGCGTTCGTAACGATAGCCCGATAAATTCTTACGTTTATCATCGCCGCGATTTCGTGTGTCTGTCCTGCCAGGTCGCGCGTCGATTTCACCAAAATCAAATAAAGAAATCCCTCGCTCGTGGTATCGTGTAAACGCACGCGAAAAGAATGTGTGCCGCGGATATTGTTTAACAGTGATAACACGTCCTGACTACGGGCCGTCTTGTTCGTTTTCTTATGTGACCAGTGTAATTGTGTAACACGTTTCCGGTACCTAGTGTTCGGCTGCAACAATTCACCATGAAGCTGGAGTATCCCTGTCGCGTCGAGGGTTGGCTGAACGTCTGTGGTGAGTCCGAACTTTTCTTATTTTTCTTTTCTTCGGTGTAATACATACGCGGCGCGTGAGACGAGTTGCGTTCTCGTAGGTCGGCTAGGGAGAGAAAAAAAAGAGAATCAGAGGAACGGTTCGAACTCGGAGGGAGGTTATGTGCGGTCGTGTGTACAAAAGTGTCTGCGGTACAGTGAACCTTCCAGATGCACGTGCGCTCTGCGCCACAAGAACGCTATTTCGCTCATTTCGCTAGCCGGCACTCGAGAGCCGGGCATGCACGCTTCGTTGCATAACAACAAGTGCAGGGGGAGTCTGTCACCGTTCGGTCCTACGAAAACTCCCTTGGCCTCGTTGCTATCCCCAAGATTGTCACACGGGCTGTATTTCTTGATAGTCTCTCGGTATTTATCTTCGTGTAAACAAGGTTGACAGACAGCGAACGTTTATTCCCTCGCAAGCCGAAGAATGTTTCTTTTGTGTTAGCATTCGTCCGTTTTTCTAATCATTTTGAATCTCGCGCGCGGTCTGGAGGGTTCAAGGGACTCTTTGATCAGAAATCGTAGGTAATGGAAATCGTTACTTATTTACGTTCTATAGATTGTGTAAGTTCAAATACTTCCAGCGTGTTTATATGGGGAACTGGTACCAGGTTACGTAATCTTCCAACGCCCATTTATAGGTCACGAAGGATGAACCAAGTGCGAACGGTTTACAGGAATAATAAAAATGGGAGTATGTGTATGTTAGAACAGACAGTTTAATGACCTCAAATAAAATTTTGTTATTGAAATTTTGTTTATAGAATTTCGATGATAGAATATGACGAATCAAGTTGTATCTTCGAATCTTTCTTTTCTCATTTGCAAAGGATTTAAACTTTAAACACAATTCAGAAATGATATCCAATATTTTCCAAATATTCACGAATATTCATGAATCTACTCCGTTAAACTTTGACCCAGAGATTTTCCGTGAAGTTATTATAGTCCCGCCGTAGAATTTTTTAAACATTTAAATGACGTTCCCCGTGTATGATTTAAATATTCATGCGCCGCGACCGGCAGAGAACGAGAAAAACGGAGACAGTTAGGGAGCCCCAAGAAAATATTCCTCCAACTTTGGCAACTTTTTTTCCTCAATCTCGGTTCGATGGTATCGACTTTCTCGACCTCGATAACGCGATGTTTGTTCTACGTTGGTGTTCTTTCTCAGACTGAAAAAAGTCTTTGTCCTCCGGAGCCTCTTGATTCCTAGACCAGCCGGAATAGTTCCGGTTTGAACACACACGATGAATATGTATCGCGCGCGGCGCAATAAATCGCAACGTAAACCAGCATTGCTTACAAAAAGACTTTCGGTCAGTGTCAATGACGCTACGTTTACTGTACATTGTACCTTGAGTAACAAATAAAATCCAGAAAACAGAGAATCGTATTTTTGTGCACATGACAGAGTTCTCGTGTAAGAGATTACAATGATGATATCACTACTTCTTATTATTTGAAAAAAAAGTTCTACCTGCATTACATATAAACAATTTTAGATGATATTTTCATATAATGTAATTGTTTCCTCATCTACGATTATTTAATAGTAACAAAGTTGTTTAATTACAATATTAGCGCAACATAGGGTGAGTACAGAAGAACTCGACACCTAAAAAGTATTAAAAATAGTATTACTATTTTGTAAGGAAACTTCATCTTTCAAATGTAGGTTCCATATAAATTTTTATTATAATAAATAAATAAAATAAATAAAATTGAGAAGACATAAGAATTCAGTAATATTGCTGCACTATTTTGGACATATCAAAATTATTGAAAGAAACAATTTGTCTTTATTTAATTTTTTTTTCTTGCAATCTTGGAAAATTTTTATTTTGTATAAAGATCTTTTATTATTTTGTGCGAAGGCTTCAGGATAATTTTAAAGTATTCTGATTCCTACACACGAGGAATAATATAGAAATATAATATTATATTATTACAAATATATATAATTTCGTTTTTTTATTTTGTATTCGCACATTATGACCGTAACTGAAGGAAAATATATATGAAAAAATTCGTTCTCGTGTCCTGATCGAACAGGTCGACTTTTTCTTTATCAAATACAGCGATCAGACCGTCAAAGTTTTGCTCGGCCAATCGAGTCGCAGACGTCTCTGTAAAATATCGAAAGGCGGTCCAATTATTGCGTTGGGGGTTATTGCATGGCCAGTTGTATCGATTATCGACGATTGTTTCATCGCTTGATTCTCCCTTCTTTTTTTATCCCCTTCGTCGCTTTTTTGCCGACCTTCCGGGGGATCTTCAAAGTATCGAGAGGGCCAGCGTTCGATGATTCTCCTTTTTTCCCCATTCTCAGCGTCTGGCATTTGCATCGAAATGAAAACATCCCTATTTGATGGCCGATCTCCATCATCGGAGACCTTTTGTCTTTGCGCGGCCAACGAATGGACGTTCCTTGTACCATGAATTTGTACACATCCGCTATTTGCGGCGTATTTGCGTGAAGCTGCTCGTTTTCAGTATGCTGTTCGCTCGAGACTCCATGACTGGCGTCTTGAGGACGAAATTTAGCAGCTTTGGGTTCCCGCGAGTTTTCGGATGGTAATGCCAGTGCGCGAAATGGTAAACAGTCTCCGATCGAACGCTATTGTCTGACGTAATAGTATATTTCGTTCTAGACTTTCGTTTAGACCAGGATTTTGCGTTTCAGATAAAATTTCACAATACGCTGTAAAGACAAATTGCGGGAGAAATCTAGTACTCTCTTTTTAGCTTATTTCTCAAATCGTATTCAATATTAATTTCTTTTCGCGAGCAACCTCTCGTTAGGAAGAAAACGTAACGGAAGACAGCATAAAATAATAATTCTTAATTATAAGTGGGCACTTTATAAGGCATGAAACGCATCTACTTATTTTTAATGAAAGTTCGAGCAACAAAATTGAAAAAAAACTACCGTAATAGCGTTTTACACCTTTTAATGGCAAAGATTGTAGGAAAGATTGTACATATAGTGGAGATAATTGATCGAAAATGTAAAATTTTATTTTCACGAAAGAATATATTTGTACTAATTTTGTATAATAATAGAATTATATATATACATTCGAAGATTCTTTGCTATCCGATTAACATTTGAATAACATTCAATTAGTCTTTTGCTTCTTAATTTGCGAAATACGTGACATAACAAATGTATTCGGCTTTAGGCGACGATTTATCGATGGGATCAGGATGATAAATCGACTAAACGTGGACTGGCGCGTCGTTGAATCAATTAATAGCAATTATCATTGGAAATCGTACGCGGACGAAAGTCGTTTATTTTCAGCAATTAGCAGGAATTTATCGTTTTCCATTTTCTCGGCAATTTGCTACCAGGCACGGTCACCATGAGTAAAAATACGATTACGCCATTCACGGGTTTTTATTTGCACGGGAAACGATTTAATAACTGACGCCATTGAATCCCTAGCACTTTCGCCATGCAACTCTCGTATTTTATCCCGTTCGTTTGCATGCGCATCCGCGAATAATAGGGAGCGTTTCGTTAAACGCGTGACAAGAAACGGGTTACGTGTGCAAGTCGTGGGCAATTCCGAACGTAGCCCACGATTCTTCATTACAAACGAGCGGTACGAGTAAATCATGCGAAATCAGGGAACGTAAGTCTGCTGCCTTGAACGTTGCGGAACGTTGCTTGGCAAACTTATATAACGCAGCTTTGGAAGTTCGTCGAGTTGGTAAAATAGAACCTCCGTTGCCGAAGCACAAATCGCGCGAATTGTTGATCAATACAAATTAAACGATGTACTTCCTTGATTGTATTTGTGCAGGAACTGCTATAAATACCTAAACTAGGGAGTTCGTATGTACAGTGGCGCGAATAATTATAGACTCAAAGTAACTTTTACATTGTTAGTGATATTTAAATAAAAACATTTGGACAAAAATGATGGAAACAGAAAATACAAATGTAGCTTGATTTTGGTTTTTGTTTAAATATTAGTAAACATGTAAAAGCTACCATGAGTCTATAATTATCCACAACATTGTAGGTGGCCTTCTTTAGCTGAGACACTCTGTATATGTAAAAAGATTTCACAAAATGTCATATTCGTATATTTGTATATTTCTATATTAGAAATGCTCGTTGTCTAATCATTTATATTTGAATTCGAGAAAAAGTCGCAACGTTTTACACACTTTTTTAACGGCTATAGTAAACAGATTTCTTGGAATAACCACGTCATGCTGTTTCATTGGTTTTAAACTAGCTTCCCGGAATCTATATAATTAAATTCTTCATTAATTATTCTATAAAGCCATCTTTTATACGCATGGATCTAAAGTTGATTATTTCAAAATTATCAACATTTTTCTCTGTAAGATAGTGCGTGACTAATTTTTATAATGAAATATTTTTCTCCAAATTCAGTGAAGTATCAATGCTGTTTTGCAAAATATATTCGAACCTATTACAAAATTCTTTATTCAAAGTTTAGTATAGTAAATAAAGATAACAGTTTGCGTCTTATAAAGGAAACATGTCTACGCTCAATAAATTTTTCGAAGTATCAAACATCTTGTGACATTTTTCGTACTTGAAATAAAGAAATATGTTTGCGAAACGCAGATGTTTGCTCTCTGACTTATTTAAATGGGCTGCTTCGAGAAGCGCCAATTTTTATTTACGAAGAGATAGATTACAAGTGATCAGATATCGATTGGATGAGGGTAAGATCCTATTGGTGACTAATTGTGAGGTGAAAATGTGTTGTAATACGTACGAAGAGAATAAATGATGAGCAGTTTTTCGCTGGCACTAATCTCGGGTAAAATGGTTGCGTTAATCCTATTAGGTACTGCAGTGTTGTTAAAAAAACGAGACAGGTACAAATGACTCATTTGCTCCTTAATACTTGGTTTTACCCTCGTAAGCTTGAAATCTTTTTTTAAAAAGCGTTGAAAATATTCAGGATTGAATCTAAATCATTTCGCCTGGTATTTTAGGTGTATAAGAAGTATATTATTGTCGTCGTGCTAAGGGAGTTGTTTTATATATGAATAAATAATTCTATTTCAGTATTTTATCACCAGTGTAGCGAGAATAAAGCTGTTCAAAAATTCAGAAAATCTTTTTTGCCATTACTCTTCCAACCCGACGAGATAGTGCTTTATTAATAATCTATAAAAAGAAATATTATGCTCACGTTAACGTAAAAATAGTCGATCAATAATGTCCTATAAAGAACATGTCGCTGCGCCTACGTTAGAAGAAAGGGCAAAAACAAGGGAGAAAGTTGCACAAACCCAACAATTACTGCATGAAATCTCAGACGAACGTTACATTAAAACTTCAGTTCTCAAAGCGCAACATTCCATTTGCCAACAGAACGTTCCGCCGACGCGTAGGGTTTCGCGAAAACTTAATTGCCGAATCCAATCAGTGACGCACAAAAACACACCTCTCATTGCGCAACGCACTATACTATCTCTCCGCCTTCATTTCGCAGATTACTCGCGGATCTGAGTTATCGGATGGGGAGCGGTCTCCGAATCTCGGGTCCGCTACATTCTAATAATTCCCATTTAATTCCGGACGCGTGTATCCGCCGTCATTAACCATTCCCGGGGAATTATTTACTCCACGGTTCGTTAACTAACAATTCCGAACGCCGTGCCGGTAAAACGAATAACGCAATTTACGATACCGCGCTCGTGCTTTCTCATTTGCATACAACAACGCGGCAAAAGACAAAAAGGCGAGAAAGAAAATCGGGGAAAAGAGAGGAGGCTAAAAATGTAGAGGAAGACTGGGCGAGCACCGTTGGGCTCCTTTCTCCGATTCTATCGTGTAACACGAGCATGCTACGGACGGAATAAAAAGGATGTAACGCCGGCAGATACCGCGGGTACCTACAACGAATCGCGAGTTATTTACTCGTACAGAGAGGCGCACTTAACCACCGTCCCGATCTTAAGTAACTACGTTCGGCTTAATCTCAGCCGTAACGCGCGCAAAATACGGTGTTTCCAGTCACGTTTCCCTTTACTCCTACGCGGGAAGAACTCCGCTTCTCGGCCGGCCGCGTATAAATAATTGATTTATTGGCTGATTTATAACGATCCCGTGGCCGCCTCTGTTCGCCCGATATGTTCGGAGTTCGCGCATACACGCTAGCGATGGGACCAAGTTCAATGCGTGCTCATGAATATCAATCAATCCGGTATCTAAAAACTGTTTCATTCAGCTCGATTCGGACTCGTAAAAACGAACGGTCCGCCGCATCTGTCGCATCATTTCGCGAACAATGCTGCTCGTTGGCGATAACTCCGCGCTGTGAATGCTTCTCAACGAACGTTGCGTTTTGGAAAGTGCCGGCGTGTGATTTTTAATTGTGCGTTTGTCGATCGGTGTTTTTGCT
>CM052150.1:11226914-11246019 GCA_028455555.1 Augochlorella aurata | reverse complement strand
TAATATTCAAATTAAATTGGAAGGATTAACAGTTGGACATTTCAACCCAGAATATAAAAATTGTTCTCCGACAATCTAGTTTCTGATAATTCATCAAAATTTACGCATGCTTCGTTAAGGTTTATAAAAGTAATAACTAAGACGAGTATCTTAAAAAATACGTTGAGAAAATTAATAAATAAAAGTCATCATTCATATACTCAGCTATATTTTTATCAAAAAGCTCCACCGTTCTAGTACTAATACATGATCTATCGTCGATCATTTTATAATTTCTTAAGGGCTGGAATTTACAGTTAAATTGTATTAAAATATTTATCTTGTCCTAAACCGATAAAGAATTTTTCTTTAGACAAGAAGTTTTTAATATTATATTTTATGATCATATTTTAGTATTATATATATAATATATATATTTTTGAAAATCAACTTAAAAAATCGATTCAAAGAACAGAAATATTTTAAACGTAAATAAAAATGAATTGATTAGACTTCGCATAAAATTGTGTCACCCAACTATCACAGTCAAAAGACCACGTGTACTTTCTGTTGAAAAAAGAATTCAATTTCTTTCAGTGTAGAAACCTTCTCTCTACGAACGCAGTTGTTTAGTCTGCGAACATGTTAACACGTAGACCAAAGAAATAGTCGCGAGTTTCTATTTATCCCCTTTGCGACTGTTCCACATAGATCAGGTAACAACCGATGATTAGCGTCTGTGGGTACGTGTCTGTCGGTACCTGTTTAGGCATGAACAGGTTTTCTGATTTTCACCGCGAGAAGAAGATCGTGTCCGAGATCTGGGGCAGGTCGTGAGTCAATTATATGCAGGTTACATGCTTCGACGAATGTTAATTCAGCCACGCGCGGACACGCGTGTATACACGTGTTTCGTGAACGATGCGACAGGTGTGCAGATAGATACGCACGTGTGTATAGACTAAGAATGGCGCACAGATGTTACTCTGTCGAGGGGTAGCTGGAAAGAAGGGTGAGGATACCTGTTTTCATCAGGTAATTCTATTAAATAGGGGCTCTAAAATAGAACGTAGATTTTTATGTAATTTAATTTAATTTGATTTCGTGAAATTCTAGCATAAATTACATTTTTGTTTAACTTTTGGAATATATGCGAAGAAACGAACACCTTTTACAGTTAACCTTACCATGTCTATTTATAAGTGTTCGAATAATGTTTAAACAATTTTTTGGCTTAAGAAGATTAAAATTGGCGGCACTGAATACTAATTGCAGTCGTTTATACCAAATGAAAAATCATATAAGATTCTTAATTAGCATGAATATGAGCATATATGTTATAGATATTATACTTATGGTCAGACCTAGACAAATTTTCTTTGGAATAAAGATAGAAAATAACTATTTGAAATAATTTATTTCAGATCGTCCGTCGCATCCTTCAACCAGATGTAACTTTGCTTAATGTTAAGAATTCAGACATAAGGTTTTGCGGACATATTTGTAAACCTATATTCTTCAAGATAATGTAAAAGAGAATCGAATTTTTTAAAGGTTCGCACTAGAATGCCCCCTTAACCCTTCTATGCTCAATCTAATTGCCTGCAGAATTATCTGTTCCGTATAATTGAACATAGTTTTATGTACTATATCGTATGGAGTCCTTAAAGCTAACAAAAGACGGAACTTTATGATGTGGGTTGCGTTAGTTGCCGAAGAACCTCATTACCTTAGTTAATTAAAGCGTTTATAGCCAATGAATGGTCGCAACATTACACCATAGTTCTCGAGACTATGAAATCTCGAGTTATAGTGCGTTGTATAAAATATTATCTTCCGCGTGAACTTTTCTGCTGCTCGTACAGTCTATTCCGTGTAACCATAACTGCGTTTACGTTTGGCAGACATCATGATTTATTTCGAAAGTGGAGTTTATGGTTTTCGAATGTTTCGAAACTCGGGGTCGATTTATGAGCATGCTTGCAACTGAATTGTTGTAGAAATGTAACCATAATAATTTATATAGATTGCTGTTACGTTGATTGCCCAACTAGTTGTCATAAAAATCCGACAAATTAGGCTAATTAAAAGTAGGAAAACCGTCGCAAAGCTTACACTTAATTAATACGTTCTGATTTATCATAAACCTTGTGTTCCAATCTGCAGGAAGATAAACGAAACACAAGATCGATCGATAACAAAACAGCATCAAAATAATCTATAAAATTCGTATAATGAGTTTCCTCGTTCGAACCTGCCGCAACATCAAAAACGACGAAACAGCAAAACATTCCTGTAGAAAACATTTTAGTTGCAAAAATAAAACGCACGAGCTGTAGATCATAAAGATAGATCGCCGAGATCAAAGAGACTGGCAAGAGGAACCGACACGAAGTCTTCAAAATGAAGAATTCTTTTTGCGCTCTAATATGGTGCTATAACCTTATAATCCAGTGGTAATTACGGATCTGTTTGATCAATTACTATTTGCCCTCAGTCAAAGCCAACTACACGGGAGAATCAAAGCGGATCCGTGTATGTAAGCGATAAATATGAACATACACATTGCGGTGGGTAGATAGTTATAGGAGAATTGAATGTTCCAACGAAAGGCAACAAGCATGTGATAGCTTGTTTGCTGGAAAATCCTCTGCCGGCGACGCGACGCGCGCATCGCGCCGCTTTGAGACTTCACCGCGAAAGGAGCTATCCAATTTGTATCGCTTTGATCCTGCGTCCTGCCTTTATTCGTTCATCGAACGTGACATCGCCGCGGTTATTGCTCTTTACCTGCAGGCAAAATAATTATGCCCACGGTTACAAACTTCGCATTCCCGGAACGCACCACATAGTCTCCACGGACAAACTGAATTCGTGTTCCATCGTATAGCACAATGAAACATGTCGTCGATTGTTTTCTACAGCAATATAATGGTGTGGACACTAGACTAGTTGTCACTAGACTGCGGATTTTATGCATTTAATAATAATATTTTATTCGCGTATGCGAGTAAAAACTCTTTGATGGAACAAAAAGAGAGTTTGTGAAACCATCAAGCGAGTACAATAAAAAAATATATAGTAAAAAATATACAGGATGTCTCAGAAGGCAATCGGGAAATGAGAGGGATTCCTTCGAAGTAACTTTTTCCTTAGCGAAAATGCAATCCGCCGCTTTGTTTACGAGTTATTAACGAAAAACAGTGACCAATGAGAGACGATATTTTCACGCGATTCGGTCTCGGCACATATATGTATTAAATTCTCTTTGATTCTGGCAAGCCGCGAAGTTCAATGGGCACTTTCGCCGTAGGGTAGATAGCAAACGTACGGTACTTTGTTGGACATATTGTGCAATTTGAATAATGAATTTCTAGTCTGTCTACGGTTAATCAGCGAGCCATCTCGTTTTAGAACGAGGCTCGATTAAATTGTTTAATCTCTCTGTAGATGGCTTCTGTGACCGGCAAAAGTCATCAAACAACCGAAACTCGACGTAATTGAAATTACGGACAGGTACGCGTTCATATTGGTAGAATGGCAATCGTTAATTGGCGAGCAAACGGTTACGAATTTAATACATGCACACAGATACGGTCGCTGTTCTGTTATCTCTGACTGTGTACACGTAATAATACGTCTGTATTTACTGTCGATGTTAAAACGGTGCACGGTGAATTGTCGACTTGAATAGACAGTTTCCCAGTATTTTTTCCTGTTCATGAAATGCGCCATCATTGAAGTTAAACGGAGAACGAGCGGTGCCCGGCGATACGAGGAAATAATTCTTGATAATTACGCTTATGCGCATCGAACATTAATTTATTGCGAGAGCACAGCGATGCAAAATGAGCATAGGAGAATTCACGGCGCACAGTTGAATCGCTTATTCAAATATTTATGAGCAACAGGCGAAAGCTAAACGGTCTGTACAGTGAAAGTGGCTCCAAAGATAACCCGTGACATTGACTATGGTAATTACTTTCCGCATTTCAGTGGAGCATTAGGCATGACTCTGCTAAATCTGATTGCATTATTTCCTCGAGGGAAAAGGAAATTGAACACATTTGCGTGACTGTAATGAATTGAATTTTCATTCAACATTTGTACAATTTTTTGGGAACGAAACAATTGTGCAACAATTAAGTCTCTGACATTTTGACAAAACGTTTTGCGTTAGTATGAAGCCTGTGCATGTTGCAATAATGTAAAGACGATGTGGCACAACGAAGTAGTATATTCTTCGTATTTTATTTCATAAAATAAATGTGTCTGGCAACTTGTCTGTCTATAACTCGCTCTTTCTACTTATAATACAGTCTTCTAGCAAAGTTTTTCTCCTGATATTTAAACAAGTAACATTTCTTATTTTATCAGTTCTAAGAAGCTAATGCAATGTCCCGAGCACTTTAGAAAATAAGAGAAAAAATATCGAAATAATATTCCGCATATTATAATAGAGCAGTGGATTATAGGGTATCATAAACACGGCTATTATCGTCAACAGCCTAAACGTGACGGTCACAATTATTTTCTTCGGGCTCTATAATACAACTAGTATAAAATCCGAGCGAATGATATATTGTATCACGATACCGGCTGAAGATTAGAGCCGTGATATGATGTACGAAGACGAGGTCATGTTGCTCCCACACTGCCGGGAAGGGAAGACTTTCATTGGGACGCGATGGAAAAATAATACCAGTTCCGGTATAATGCGCCGCATAATAATTATGTATACACCGGTTCTCTGCCGGTCTTGTAATAATATCGCGGCAGAAATTGCCCCTCGGTACAGTTTGTTAAGAATCGTAGACCGTCGACTCCGCAGACGTTTCTTTTTGTGTCTCCTTCCGTCGTCCATTCTCTTCTGTTGCTGCAGCGATGCTCGGCTGCGGGACCTTTCTTTTGTCGCGTTGATTAGATACATTTTTCTTGCACCGGCATCGTGAATGGGTCTCGGAGACACTGCGTTTTTATACGTTTCTTCAGATTTACTTCCGTGAGCTCTTGTTACCCCGCGCGACGCATTCATCGCGGTAACTGTAACGAGAAGCCTTTTATTCGTTACTCGAAGATTTATGTGAATTTAATCTGCGGGCTTCTTAGAAGCGATCCTTTTTGTTCCGTTCGTCCTTAATGCACCGCCGAGTATATGGTGTTTCTTGTTAGTTGTAATTAATAAGGGAACGATTAAATTGTTAATTATTCACTCCGGGGTGATTACGTTTGAAGGTTACGTGTCTTGTGTAATTCAGAGTCATTCATTTCTCATTGTTAAATGAATTTTCTCTAGCGATTTCGAAGACGAATCATTCTTCTATTAGTTTAGTGCATACGAAATGTTGGATTTTTAAATGAATATTAAAAACTTCACATTTTTTTTTGGAAGATGCTTATTTAATCAAAGTATGACCCATTTGCTTCGATACATTTTTCCGAAGGAGTTTTTAATATAGAATTAACATTTTTAAAGAAGTTTTGGTCTTTTGAATGAATAAACAGGATTCAAAATTAATAACAAAAATACAGAACTTTCAATAATTCGTTTCGGTAAAATATGATGCTGGTAATATACGATTAAGAGAGGTTATGTCGTAAACAACGACACAACAAAGTCAGAGAGACAAACATTTAATATTTATTAATATATAAATAATTAATAATGATTACAGGAGAGATCATTTATTTTAAGCTTTTTACGAGTGATGCAGTAAAGGATTTTTACGATGTTTGATAGGTGAATATCCCAATATTTCATCCTTTAAGTTTTTTCACATAGCACAGAAATTGCAGAGGTTGATGAATTCGTAATGGTAAATTCAATTGAAAACAATTTACTACGCCTGTATAAATCGTAATTTAATCATAATTCTCAGGAATATATATTTCGTAATTTACGTTTTATTAACTTCGCGAACATAATACAAATCAATTTAAGATCATTTTTTCACATGCTATTATTATGAGACGTAGATTTGATGCACTTGTGCGAATTATTACATGTAAAACATAATACAAATCAATTTAAAATCATTTTCACATGCTATTATTATGAGACGTAGATTTGATGCACGTGTGTGAATTATTGCATGTAACTGTACGGAACTGAACAGAACGAAAACCGTAATGTAGACTCGATACACTTTCATTAGTTTTTATCTCCTGGATGCCTTAATGGAGGAAATATGTCTATACCTAATTATTTTTGTAGGTAATAAAGTCTAGGGAAGATAGTTTGCATTTACATAAATATATCCGGTTATTACGATATCAGAAGCATGCGTTTCTCTCAAGGGATGTTCTTTATGGTTTTCTGTTAATTACACCGCGGGTATTTATGCAAATTAATACGTTCACAAATTACTCAATAATCATAGGAAGTGGATACAACCGCACGTTACGTGAATAATGTATCTTGAAACTACGTATGAAATAGTCACTTTTAATGTACCAAGAACGGTTTATGGAATTATTAATGATTAATAACTATATGGCAGATTGGGGAGACCAAAAATGTAGGTTTCTTTAGACCAAAAATTTTTCATTATAGAGTAAAGTATTTCGTGTAAGTTGTTATAGATTACCATTATTAGACTGCGGATTTTATGCATTTATAACGAAAATGAGTAGCTGGCATATAAAATTGTGGAAACAAGAAGAATTTAATAACATTATTACACTATTTTCGACTTATCAAAATTATTAATACAAGCAATTTACTTTTATTTCATTTCTGTTGCATACAATCGTCCTGGGACATTTTTATTTGATATTTTTTTATTTCTCTTTTAATATAATGAAAATACAAATTTTCCGAGACGTCTTCACAATTTTATATATCAGCTGTTGACTAGTCTAACGATTAGACTGTGGATTTTTATGCAAAATAAAAATATTCTAAGTCAATTGTATGAAACAAACATGAAATAAAAATATATTCTTCTTTTCTCAAGATATTAAGTTAGCCACTAAAACTTACAAATATTTAGTAAATCTCTGCATAATTCAGATCGCGTAATTTAAATATTGTGTATAAAAAAAACCATAAACAGTGTTATGATTTACCGCGCGTAAACAAGAGATTCGCGTAAAACAGTGCCACATAAATTGAGGGACGGGTGTACCGTTAATAGATCCGATTCGACATCTTGTTCCCAATTCCCCATGACACTCCAATATCGCAGGCAACCCCGGCAGAATTTTGATCTATTATTTGGCCAAATAAATTGATACCGAAGTCGGTTGCGTTGATGCGTTCGTGTTTCGCCCACCTTCGCTTCCGTCGACGATAAATCGCGATTGCTCCTCTGCCCGTGGGCAATTTATCGCACTGTTAATCTGGTATCGGTGTCGAGGGCCAACACGCGGGTACGCGTGTCTTGGGCCCGTACACGTGTAAAAGCCAGGTAACGCTCATGAACGCCGCGGTGCCATTACGCTCGATCATTACTTTCGCCCGACGAGCCTGGCGGGATACGTTCTTCGCGCGATCGATCGTAAATCACGATCCCATCGGTTTCCACCGTTTAAGGATACAGTTTGCGCACGGTTTCGCAACCTCCGTTGATTGACGGGCCCGCTCTCGATGCGACCGAGCAGGCGCGTTTCAGACTGGCGCAGGTGATAATTTGAAGTATATTCTCACGATGCCGATCGCCGCTGTGGAAATCGCTCCTGCTTGCCGATACGCGAGCTGGATCTTTCGTGCTCCGATGCCTTTTACCGTCTACAGTCTACGCGATCATTGTTGCAGCGGATCCGAACGTCGCACACTCGACTAGAATCGCCGAAACGCGGATTTAATTCGTGTGTTATTTATGCATTGTGGAATAGCAGAGTTGGGCATCCGAACGAATACTTCTTAGACGGCTGTTTTATTCGAATAGAAGTTATCCATTACCCGTCGTGAATTGTTGCGTTTATTCGAATAATTTTTTATTAATTATAATTTCCTTTTTCAATTATAATTTATTCGAATAATTCTTCATGTCAAATTATTCGAATAATAGTGCGAGAAATAGTTCAATATGTTTGTTTTTATGTAATTTTATATGAACATATTTATACGAATACACTCAGGATTGGTTCAATTTTAAATACTCACAGAATTACAGTAATAAAAGCTAGCATTTTTTGCGCGATTATTATTGTTGAGTGTTAAGATATTTCTGAATATGAAAAGAAAGATTGCACAGTTTCACCTGCACTGTCATAGGTAAAGAAACATTGTTCATTCATTTATACTTCTTATACGTAAATCTTAGCAGTCGTGCTGTTCTAAACTCAGCCACGCATAGCTAGGAAACTGGCAAGAAATAGCACGAAACCGACAAGAAATAGCATGAAGCTGTTATCGGTAGATTTAATTACACATCTAGATTGCGGAACACGGCTAATCACAGTTGCGGGAGATGCAACGCTCGTAAGTCGTTTCGCTGCGATGTTTCGTGTGTCAGTGTGCGCGCGAGCGTGGGTTCACTTATAGAACGGGAGCGGATTTATGGTGGCCGTAGGCGAAGCTCTCGAACTTTCATACGGAGAATAATTTACAGGCGCGAAACGCTGGAAAATACGGAAAAGAACGATAGATAATTCGATAAGATAATGCTATGTCGGCACGAACCGTCGCGGATCTCTTTATGACCGAATCCGCGCAAGGAGTCGGAGAGTTCGGCTCTGGAACAGCTGTCTGTACCAAAGGTGCATCGTCTAGGAAGAATCACGGATCGTAAATATTTGACGTGATAATAGAGAAACACGTGGGCGTGAACGTACGCATGCGTTTATGGTCTTCCGCGGTTACAACGCATCATCGGGTAATTTATTTTTCCGCGTTCCGTGCGCCACGAATAAATCCTGTTCACGTGCATTACATTTTGACCAGATACTGCGCGCAATAAATCGCGGCGCAGTGCTCTGACACGCGAACGGGGTGATGCACTGCCGTAAAAGTGAAATGGCACGGTTCAAACTGCTCGTCTTATTAATCAGGTGGTTTGTGCACTGTCTTCGCGCTTCCTCGAGTGTGAATCAATCATTATCTCCTTGAAAGAGTCTGCAGACGTTCCGCCTGATTTCGCGCGGTTTTCCAGTCAATTTGCAAACGTTAACCGGCAAAATGTGGATTTTACGCATTTATGGCAAGAACGGATAAATCAAATACGGAACGCTGAAGACATTAGAAGAGTGCAAGAATCTCGTTATACTGTTTTCAATTTGCTGAAATTGTTCATACAAAAAGTACATCTTTAAGTAATTCTTGTTTTCTACAAGTGATACGGACAATTTTTATTTTGCACAAAGACATTTTTTGTGGTCTGGAATAATTGTAGTTAAATATTTTCATACATAACTCTATGACGCTTAGAATAATATAAAAATATTGTGATTTTTTATGAGTGAACGCGTTTTTAAACAATTAATTTATACTTTTGGCGTCTCAATGAAATTCATCATACTGAAAAATCAAATATTTAACTTACAATAATAATAATAATAAAGATAATTGAAGGATCTAATAGTGTACTTAGATTCTCCTTATCGAAAGTGAAAAATCATGTTTGGTTTACTTCCACGTCATACGTGGAATGTTTATTTTGCATAAAGATCCGCAGTCTATTAATCACTGTCCTAAAAGCTCCGCGACTAAAATTTTCCAATTGACCCTAGATGTATACAATGAGAGATTGACTCTGAATTAGGAGGTACAGTAGCTGTAATTTCAGTGATTCTCTCCGCTCGAATAATCGTAATCTGGATCCACCTCAGGGCTGAGCCGTCTGGATCGTTTAGTGGTGCATTGACCTAATCGTCGGTACGATTCGGTATTATCGCATTCGAATCTTCGATAATTGCCCTGCAGGCAATTAACGGCGAACTTGTCTCGCGGATTAACCTACGTTAATGTAGGAAACGATATACGGTGCCGGTTATTAAAATATTATGTTGTTTCCGCCGGATTACCTTCTGGCGCGACGACCTTTCAAAGCATTACCAGCAATTCGACGGGAACCGGCTCATTGTTTGCAAATCAGGGATTTTTAATCTCTTTGTAACTCTAAACCCGAGAAACTGGTAACTTGTGTTAAATAAGAAACCGATAAGATCGTTCGATGGAACGCGAACAATACCGGAATAAACGGCAATTAATTAGCCCGCCATGTAATTCAGGATTTTAATTACACGGCGAAATTTATGCGTCAGACGCTGATTTGCTTTCAATATCATTGCCGGGTACATTCTCACGATCGCGATCGCGCGTCGCACGTTACGAAGATCGAGCAGAGGCGTCTCTCATTAACGTCTCGAATTGCGTAATGTGTGCAATGGAATTTTAATCTTGATTTTTTTGCTGTGTTCATACTAACGGAGCGGGTCGATGATCCTTTGAGAATCCATGGTGCTTTGTAATATCGCAGTTGTACTTACATACCAGAAGAATATATCCATTTCTGTGGTGACGTGATCGGTGCTCGTCGATCATCATTGAACTGTGGAATTCTATTTTTTATGACGCGCTGCACACAAGTGGAGTAGAATTTTATCCCTTTTACCATGAACAATTGCATGTCAGTAATGCGTCAATGTTGTAAACATTATAGCTTTACTTTCATTCAGATCTCTCATTGTCAGTATTCTTATTGTGCAAACACTGAGATTAAAAATATATTAATTTATTGTCCCAAATGTAATACGAAAAGATGTTTTAATCGTCGTTAAACATGTTTGTTTTGTTACATTTTTTATATCACAGATTATCATACAAATTTGGATTTTTATATAGCAGCTCGTGACACCAAGTTAACAAATAAAAATTAGTATCAAAATGATTTAAGTGGTCACGCTCATTCAGAAATATTACAAAACTAAGTTTTCAGATTTTGATTATTTGTAAAAGTATTGCATTTCGAAAATATTGTTTAAAGATTTTATTGTAACTCAAATAAAGGAACATTGGCTGACAAATTTTCAGGAAAAAATTCCCAAAAATCACCATTTTTTTAAACACCAAATTGAATATGACCCCTTAAGCAGGTTTAAATTTAATGAATTTATAATAAAAATTTAATTTGTAATAGAATTTGAATATAAATATAGAGTTTTAATATGCAAAAAGATTACAGTAGATTTCTAATATAAATTTTAACTATAATTGGATTTAAATAGGGGTAGATTTTTTAATGCAAATATAAATTATAATAGATTTTCAATAAAAATATTAATTATAATAGGGTTTAGATAAGGTTAAATTTAATTTGTAGTAGACTTTTTATTTAAATATAAATTATAATCGGTTTCTAATAAAACTTTTAATTAGAGTAGATATGCAATATAATACCAATATATGTATAATATAATGGTGAGAGCAACGTTTATTTTATTCTATGCTCCACGTGGCGGTAAATTTTTGCGTCGCTTAACTATCGCCTAATTTGAGAAAATTAAAAGTTTCGTTCCGACCATAAAATGAATAAAACTTCTGTATTTAATTCGCGACAGTGATTAATGAGCAAATTGTAGCAGGAACGGTGAATGAACGTCGCGTTGCGCGTCGAAAATGAAAATTTAAAAGCGATCCGAGCGCGGCGTAACTGCGCGTTTATGTTTTTTCCTAAATGCGAACTGTAAATTTCCATCATTTTTATAACGGCCCCGGTAACGATTGCAACGTGGTTTACATTTTCCGCGACACATGCTCGCGCAATTTTATGTCCGCGTTCTAAGCATTAAACTTATACGAGCCTTTTACGGCATCAAAGCGCGAGCCCCGGGTTCGGACGAAATATCGGTCCCGAGCTGAAAAATGCATCTTACCTCTGCGGATTCATTAAAAATTCCCCGGTCTTTCGTCCACGGGACACGAATTTATCACCGGGGTACAACCTGCCGCGGCTATTATTCCGTGATTGTCGCTTGATAACAGCTGCGCGGCAGAGTAATTTAAAAAGTCAGTGAACCGCGGAATTGACGGTAAATCGGGGAACTTTCAGAAGTTGAGAAGAAACGTGCTCGTTCCTCTTCCTCGTCGGTACTCCGATAATCAATCAAGAGCAAGTAATTCCCGAAAAGAAATGAAAACCTGCGGGCTGAATTTATTTCATCGCGATCAACTGTAATCCATTAATTTGATGAGTTCGCATTTTATTGCGCAAGAGCAGCGTGCTAAATTCGAATTCCTCTTAGCTGATTGCTTGCATATTGTAACTGTACGATTATAATTTGAAACGTTACGGCTTATGCACCTCGAGTCAGAAACAAAAGTTACGCTTTAGTTATAGTTTATATTTAATCATTTGTTTAAAAACGCGATTACTCGTAAGAATCGATAATATTTTTATACTATTTTTACTATAAGCAATCTTTTATCAAATGAAGGAAATTGTTCAAAGTTACGTATGGAAATAATTGCAATATAATTATAATAACTTCAGACCACAACGAAATACAAGCAGTGATTAATAGAGTATGGATCTTTGCGCAAACTGAAAACTTTTTACAGCAATCGTAAAAAGTAGAAACCAAATAGAAAGTTGGTCTTTTTTTTCAATAATTTTAAATGACAGAATTATATCTCGACATTCTTAACTTTATTTAATCTCTTTACCATTCTAAATTGTGCTCAAAATATTCTCATAAAATTCTCAGTCTATTTATTCTATAGCATGCGCACGCACGTACCTACAGGTTAATCAAAGTTATCGCGGATCTCTATGCAAAATAAAATTTATCTCCATCATTTATACGAAACAAGAGTTAAATTAAGATATACTTCTTGTTTAAATAGTAATAAAGCTGCTAGAATATATTATTCAGGGTTTTTAGAATTCTCCGACACACATGCATCGTTTTATAGCATTAATTCATGTCGCATATCACTTATTCGTTAAAAGTGGCAAGTCTCCACGTATTTACGAACAAGGGCGCATGCCGTTTCGATCGAAGCGTAGAAATACAATTTTTGAAATGCGGTTGACTAAAAATTGGGCGAGATTTCGGAAACCGCATATCCGACAAATAATTTAACATCAGGTTTGTCTCGTTTTATTTATGAAAACACCCGGCGCGAGCATGGCTCGTCGATACGCATCGAATATACACGTTTCTATTTCGTTTCGCCAATCGATACGCAATTAACTGGATTACATTGTACGCCGCAGTGCCGATGAAATGATTAATTGTTCGCAAGAGTTACACGGGAAACCGAAAAGAGGGCTGCGATAATTAGCGCCGTGGATTTTGCTTAATTAAAATTTCGCGGGTCTCGACCGGATCGATACTGTTCGAGCAGCGAAATCATTTTCGGTATCTTGCAGCTTCGGGAACGAGACTCGAATTAATTGTACCTACTTGCCAGATTTCATTTCGAACTCTCGTAGCTCTCGTGTTCCTTGTCGGGAACGTTAGTCTGAGGCTCTTGAAGTATGGTCGTTCTTTTCGGAAATTGATTCTTTCGTGTTCGAGCGTGGGGGTGAGAAGATTGAGGGCTCAACTCGGGGAACTTATCTGATAGAAAAACGGAGAGGTTGGACATCCAAATATTTTCTCGTTGAACTCGCTCCTTGAAGTTCTGCGTTCAGGCTTTTAGTCGAAAATGCGAATAATCGCATTTTTATACATTATTTACTGACTATGGTTGCATCATATTTGAGAGCCTATTATTTATAGTTACAAACTTGTTAATAAATTGTACAATAGCAAAAGCAATAACAGAAATAATTTATTTTTATATTAGCTCGTAAACAAAGATACAATAATAGTGTATTTCAAAGCCTTTTATGTTATTCAATTTTGTCAAAGATCGACATACACAAGAGCAGCTTGTCGGTTTCAAACATATCGGATAGAATATTTACAGAGAGAGAGAGCACTCATTTTTGGAAGCATAAACTGGTATACTGTTGCCAAATTGGAGCGTATTTCAAATATTTTCCGCACAAAGCAAGGCTGCATTGCTTCAACATATAAAATATATCGATTCGATCCTTTTTCCGGATTCTAGAAGCGGAACCGCGTAAACTCATGCCTCACGCTCCAGCTTTTTCGTCTATCGGTCTCGCAATCTCGAAGCTTCCGAATTATGGCAATAGATTCCACCGTCGGAAATGAGAAAGTCCAACTCCTGTGCGAAAGCGATAAGGAAATAGCGATTCGGTTCTTTATCGAGGGTTACCCCGCTTCTCATAAATTCCGGTCGAACAGAGAACAGGAATTTTTGATTTTCCATTTCGATATTAGTAACTCCTTCCGTCTTCCTCCTTCTGTATAGCTTCAATTTTAAAAGCCGCGGCAATTTATCCTGGACCACAGCGTTCATTCTCTCCGTGAAGATAAGCAACTTTTGTAACTCGATGCAAAATGTTAAGCTGTGAAGTGTATATTACTGTTTTTTATTATATTTTTATAGGAAACGAAAACGATGAAAAAAAGAGGCAGTGCTTTAACACTAAATCTATCACAAATGATCGATTTCAAATTTTTATTTTACTATTATTGCTATTATGAAGGTGTTATCATTACAGATGATTTAACACTTTATACAAACATATTTTACAGCACAAGTCGTACTAAACTCAAATACATGTAATTGTGATATTTTTATGCAATTATTGTTATGCAAAATAAAAATTGTCTGTATTAAATGTCTATATTATATTAAAATACAATATCGATTGTCATTCATTAATTATCACTTAATTGCTCATCATTTATTATTTATTCGGCAGAACGCATCGAGCAGAATAATTATAAATGGAAATTAATATTTAGTACACGATAAACAAAAGAAAAACAAAAATTACTTCTTATTTTCTGCCCACCTAAATTCGAATAAAAAGTAACATTTTATTCGCAAAACTAATGTACAAAATATCCAAGAAAAAGGAAATAAATTATTTGTGGAATTATCTGAATGATATTTCAATTAAATAAAAAATTGAATTATTATTTGCAAATGAATACTTTATAGTTTAAAATAAAATTTCCCAACACTGATCCCAATAAATTCCCTCTTAATTATTACTAAGTAACAGACGTTAGTTTTTCGAGTTACTTCCAGGTTTAGGTAGGCCTAAGGGCTGTTTCAGCGCAGACGCCTGTCAATAAAAGGCGAACGTGTCAACTGTTTCCGCGAGGACTATGACCCGTGCAAGTTTTGCGAAAATTGGCGTGTACAGGTTAGGCATGTTCCCTTGTCAGTCTTGCCGAAGCGAGCCGTGAATAGCGAAGAGCAGACGAAGCATGGAAGGAGATGACGGGAACACAGTCTTTATTATCTCCGTTATCGCTGAGATGCAAAATTCATGGTTAAAGGGGGTTAGTCCTGCGAACAACTCGAGGCAGGATGGCGGCGCGGCGCCGCTGCTTGATTAGGAGCTAATGAAACTTCGAATATCTTGGCAAGTCTATCCAATCCGAGCCCCCCCCCCCCCCCCACCGCTGGGAGTTACGGAATAATTATGTCGTTGATAAAGCCGCCTCGTTCGTCTTCGCCACGGGCTCACGGTTACGGAAGCCGCTCGCGGGCCGACGCGACGCGCGTTTATTAATCTTCGTTCGCCGATTAGGCGCCGTTGACGCCTTGTTGCGCATCGCGACCATGAGTAACGCGCGCGCGCGCCTCTGTGCGTAACGCATCTTGGAAATTCGAGTGTTAGCTACGTTCCACGGAGGATCGAGAATTCGAGGTGAAACGAACTGCATGAAATACCTTGGTTGCATGAAACATCGAGATACGGATTCTAAATGATCGCTGCACTGTGGCCGCTGGTGCAGGTACAGTCGCTCGCTAAAATATTCGGATTCAATTAACACTAAACCTACCGGGCATTAAAAGTGATAAATAGACCGCGGATTTGCATGCAGAATGCAAATTTTCCGTGTTAATTGTTAAATATATCCAGTCGGTCTATTCATTTTCTTCTTAAATGCATAAAAATGCATAAAATCCGCAATGAATAAAATACATGAAATCTAGTAATAAACATATATTCCATTATGAGATTGACAAGACTGAATTCATTAAAAATTTTCGATATTTTTGCTATAATGTATGGCTGCACTAAGAAATTTATTTAATCTTTCCCATGACAGAATAATTTATTAGACATAATTTATTTTGCACCAACGTGTTAACACTCAAACGGCGAATCTCTTTGATAAAAATGTCACTCAGTATTCTTAAGATCATTTATAAGTTATAACTTTATCTATCAACTTTATTCCACGTGGATATTTCTTGTGATACTGAATACTCAGCCAGATAACAATATTCATGCACTGGGTCCAAACGGACCCAAGCCGTCCGAGTATTAACGAGCATATTACATATGTATGTTCATCGTTGCGTATTCTTGAGAATCTGATAATATATTTGAATACAACTATGTGGGAGTATTACAATGCGGATTTAGTTCAATTAAAAACAATGAACTGCGCGAAACAGTGAACAGCATTATAGCATGGAAATAAAATGCAATTTAATGGTCACGTTTCAGTTACTTGCGTATACGTTAATTTGAACCGATTATTATAAATTTATTATAGCTAATTTATTGCGATCGAAATGAAAACAATGATAAATTAATAATAAAGGATGTTCGATAACAGTACATTTAAAAGGAATTAACTGTGCATCATCCGTTCGTTTTCATTCATCACATATTTTATTTGCACACCTCAACATATTTTAGACGCGCGAGCGTCTAACAACGCAGCCTAATGATCACCAGACTGTGATTTTTACGCGTTTACAACGTACATGAATATAATAATTATAAGGCGTGTTTATTGCGCACTCGTCATTAAAACTATAGAAGACAAAAATCGAAGGAACGGTAGTGATGCTTGTAAACTAACTTGTAGCATAATGAGAATGATGGCAGTACAAACTGGTGACATTCAGTGTGTTTTAACAGCGTTGCCATTAAAGTTAATGGTATGCGCGTAAAATAATGAAATAAAAATTGTTTCTGTAAACCTTGTGACGCATAAAAGAAACTTTTATTCGTTTATGACATTCACGAGATGATTCGTTTGTATCTCGTTAATAAATTGCAACGTTGCATAAGCTACAATTAAATCTAATATTGCTTATAATAATGACGTATATTTAATTCCTTACTAGTTGTATTCTGGTAAACTTTATGTCTCACTTCGTATCAATATGCAACCTGTCGAGCTTTTGTTTCAGTAATTAAATTTGTTTTTAGTATGCGCGCGCATCATTTTTGTTCCCGACGGAAAGTTCATTACGCGTACTTGGACGATAATTCGTTCAACACGTAAGATACTTCTTCAATTTGAAACGTTCCCCAGTTTTGGTCTCCTGTGGGTGATCCAAGCCGAAACTCACGTCCTCCCGTATTATAAACGACCATTTTTCGAGATCGTTGCGACGAGTTTCGTTTAATTTTGTTCCGGTTGCAAAGTTGGTGCAGTTTCGGCCATCTATCCTGCAGATAACATCACGCTGTTTTATCAGCCCGCACTAACGTTAAGTAAACTTCGCGAAACCGTTTCTCCAAATAGTAGTTTGTCTATTCTGACCTGTAATTTTACGGCTGCATACTCGCTATATTAATTTCCACTCGTTTCGTCATAATCGAATATTTATACAGAGCAATACTTTTATCGAACAATAATGGAATTTATTGTAGTTATAAATAATGCGAAAATTATAATCTATTCTGCAGAATTTAATAAATCGTGAAGTTCTCAGTCAACTTCTAAGTTTAAATTACAGTCGCTGATAATGCCAAAATTGTTGACGTCATGTTAAATATTTAAAGAACAGGTAAATTATCATATTTTCATTTGCCATGTTAAATTTATTGAGGAGCAAACTATATACAGAGCAATACTATATACAGCAATATATACAGAGCAATACTTTTATCGAACAATAATGGAATTTATTGTAGTTATAAATAATGCGAAAATTGTAATCTATTCTGCAGAATTTAATAAATCGTGAAGTTCTCAGTCAGCTTGTAATTCTAAATTACAGTCGCTGATAATGCCCAAATGGTTGACGTCATGTTAATAATTTAAAGAACAGCTAAATTATCATGTTTTCATTTGCCATGTTAAATTTATTGAGAAGCAAACTATCGGTATATAGAAAGTTAATTGAATTAGATTGATAAATTCAAGTTGCATAAAAATCAATGTTAAAGTAAAAATATGTTGATCATGGGTTTACTACAGTTTATGTAGATCATGCATGTATGTAGCTTTTACCTTTCTCGCGTAACGTATTCGTTTTATCTCCGAATGCACGAAGTGGAAAAAGTTCGGATATCGCATTACAAATCCCATTACCAGCCCGGCCGATGGGATAAAGCATTCGTAAATTCATGCGATAATTGCGGCATTGTAGCAGATGGTTCCTGACAGCGTTAAACATTTAATCGAATTGTCATTGGTCGACCGGGTATTTATCACTGGCGTTCACGCTGACATTTAATCGATCGCTAACACGGTAAGCGTTGGACGCGAATGAAATTTCAAACTGAATGTCCTGTTCGATTACGCATAGTTTCACGATTTAGTTCACACTGACTGTACACTACCCGAACTTTATCGTCTCCTCGGATCTATGGAATTTCATCTTGATTTTCCTGGAAAACTTCAGAGCGCAAATCACGAGCTGGTATTCAGCGAATCTGTTCTCGCTGATTTCTTTGCTTTGATACCGATATACGTCAAATAATTACGTTTGCTCATAAATTCTATAATTAATAATTAGGAGAACGTGATTCTCTGCTCCTCGAAATTAGTTTTATCAGCCATAGTTATTAAATCTGGAATCCTCAAGAGCTTCTCTATCTCCGAACACTAAATTGCAAAATTTCGGCTAAAAGAAAAACTGGAATTGTGTTTTATTATTTATTAATTACGTCTACTATTATTAATTTATTACGTCTACGATTAAAATTACTGAGATCTCGAATTGCTTTGGAGCAGGTTTTTGTTGGACATTATGCGATACGACCTTTTAAGGTGCAAAAATAAACATCAGTCACCTGGAAAATACAGGTAGGTCGAAAATGGCTCCGAAGTGCGTCATCTCTAATTAAGTATAATTTTAGTGTACCTAACCTATACATAATCAGACCTTTCGACT
>CM052150.1:11202721-11222768 GCA_028455555.1 Augochlorella aurata | reverse complement strand
TGTGAAATACTGATCACATGATTCCATTCAAAACACGCATTGTTCGCATTCTCGAAATTAAAGAAGATAATAACGGGGTTGAGTGAGACACCCTATATACAAATACTGCCGCCAATCCAGAGAGCGAATGATTCCGAACCAAGCTCCATTGCACATTTGTCCATCAATACAAACAAAAGTCCACCGCCGAAGTTTGCCCAACCCTTCCGCAACGCGAAGTTTCGCTTTTTCCAATTCCAGCGCCCACAGAATCCGAGCGAGGCGACACCGCGAATGATCGTGCTAGCCATGATATTGAAATACCGTGGCCCGATAGTTTGCACAGTTAATATAAAACCCGAATGTTTAGTTTCCATACGAACGAACCTAATTCTCCTCGAGCCGGAACTGTCGCGCCCGTCGCTCCAACGAGATTCGTCGTCGACGGTCGAAAATAATTTCGACATTGGGCCTCTCGGATCGTCCTGATGGCAGAGAGGCGTCTGGTATTGATTTCCGTAGCCGTCGCAGAGGTGTTAAAATAATTCGGTCCGAGCCGGCGTTTGCGACTTCACTTAATTACAGGAACGCCGCCGGCTGTTTTGCCTGGTCAGATCCTTTCGGTGGCGGTTCCTCGCGCGCACGCGGTTATTAATAATCTAAATGGGGAGAAGGTGAACGTCGGGGGAACACGGTTGCGTTTCTGGGGGCACGTTTCCACCCCATTGACAAAGGAGCGCTTTGACGGCCTGTTGTTCGCGGTCCGAACTTCCCTCCTTATCACTGTGGCCACCGTGCGCGCCGCACAGGACTTCGCGCTACAAAGGAGCATTGCCGTGAGAGAACGTTCCTATTGGTTCCCTTTAACCTCCTTGCGCTTTGCCAATTATCTCTCGCTTGTTTTTTCTCGCGTCGCACTGTGCCCAGCGGTCTGGGAATTTGCTTTCTGTGACCAAAATTATTTTAGCGCTGTGACCAGGCTTAAGCTATATTCATTTCGTAGTATACTATACAGTATTATAATAAGGTTATGCCATAGTAGGTCCTTGAATTCGTCTCGACGCTAGCTAGAATATTATCAAGACGAAAATATGTATTAATATTTGAAAAAATCGATCTTGAAAAAGATTTTATATTTTAATTTGTAGAAAAGGATAAGACATATTAAATTTTTGTATTAAAAAATAAACAAAGGAATACGAGGATTTAGTATGTGTTATTCGACAAGTATAAAGTTAATTATGCCTGGAGACAAACCGAAGGCACAGTAATTGGTCATCCTACAGTAATAACCAGTTCCACTACCCTATCGATGAATTATTGATTGATATGTATGTATAGTAAATCCATATTAAATGTATTTGTATAATAAAGAATTCTAATATTCAAAATTCTACTGTTCCACTTTTCTTTTCCATAACGATCTTGTAATAATGTTATTTTTAATAAATCAATGTTTCGTAAAAATCTTTCTGAAAACTCTATTATGTAATTACATACGAAATAAACGATTTTTTAGAAGTTTTTGTGGGTAATTTAAGGCTTGAATTGCTCTGCAAACAATGCGATAAATGCTTGAGTAATAATGAATTGAAACTGATGAATGAGTCGCTATCATATGCGTGGAATTTTCTGCTACAAAAAGTTACTTTTTCAGCATCACTTGTGCTTGTATAAAGCATGCTTTTGCTGGAAAGTTTAACATTGAAGCAGCAGGTGGGAACGCTTTCAAAGCATTGATTTGTTTCAATACTACAAATGTTTACAATGCAATCGGAAAAGCACAATTTTGTGTAATAAATGTTAACTTTAGTCCATCCTATTAGTTATTAAATTCAGAATTTTGACACCCTTAATTACTCATATAGTCGTAAAGAATAATCTGCGAATTATTCCGCAAAATAAAAATTGTCTGTGTTAATTTTAATTAATAATATTGCAGTTGAGTGAAAATTTTCTCTTGACAATTTTAATCAGTTTAAAATGATAATATTTTTAATGTTTTCTATTTCACGCGTGCATGATTCTGATAAATGTATAAAATTCGCAGTTTATTTCTATTTGTTCTATTTACTTACTGGATCAATAATTTTCTAATTTCTCGATTGTGGAAAATGTCAGGGTATCCCAGTGTGCTTATCATTATTACTTATATTTTGCTGTTATACATTTTTTGCAATTGTAATATCAAGATTCAGATTTCACGGATAATCTGGCCAGGTAATATGATGGTTCATACGCGAGAAACTGCGAGTCATGGTAATATATTTTATCCCCTTATCGTTCACTGGTCCACGTAGTATTCGGTGAGCATCGGACGGTTATGTTGTTACAATGTCATAAAAATAAGTCCATAAATAGGCGTCGATAACAGTGTTGTGCGAGACTGTTATCTCTTATCTCAAACTTTTTCAATGTTAGAAAGTGGTCCACATCTTTTAGCTCGCAATTGCGAATTTTCAATAGGAAAAACGTCGTATATAGTTTAAACAATAAAATGAATGATAGCGAATTATAGTTCATATACCCCTTAAAATTCGACAGTTTTTCAAAATAATGGCTACAATTTACAAGAAAACATAAATAAACTGAAAATATAAAGATATGAGATCAATGTTGTCAAACGAACAGTTACTATGAACGCATTAAAACGAATAACATTTATTAATAAAATTACAGATAAAAATATAACCTTGACATAACAACAAATTTCGTGAATGTTACTATTCTCTTTGTAATCGCGTGGTTCATTTTATGATTCTCTGATTCTGGTTTATTGATATACTGTGCAACAAAGTGTATCCAGTTTCACAAACATTTAGTAAAAGTGTAAACGCGGTGGCAGATATAGTTTTCGCGGACATATTTTTGGCAAATATATTTTTCATAAATATTTACAAAAACATGCATTAGTTTTCCACGTAAAAGCTGGTTCAAATAACGTCGACAATTAAAATAATATTTGACGACACATAGCAAAATCATTGAAATCTATAAAATGGTATTTCATCTGTAAAATTATAATGTTTCTAACTAATAATATTTTAATCCTTTTCACACAACGAAGTATAAAATGATATCTCGTTAGAAATAATCCCTCTATCTAAATAGTATTTGGCATAAGTTTGTAGTGATACAGATTTCACCAAACAAAAATGATAAGATACATTTTATTATGAAAATAATTACGGTACGCTTTTACGATTTAAACATAGAAACTCAAAATTCTAATTCTAATTATTATAAAAACAAATATGATTGTCAAATAGATTACTTGCCGACTTCTGATCCGAAGTAATGACCTCGACAAGATATTAAAAAATCATCATAATCACCATACTTTCCGACGATTGCAGCCAATTTGCTCGAAGCTCGACGAACGAAAGCGCGGTAAAACCAGCGTGTGCATTAAAAAACAGTTGACAGTTTGAAACGCTACTGCGACTCGACATGCGGCAAGGCCATTTACCATGCGTGGTCGTGACGCTATTGTCGCTGCTCGATCGAAAATGAATGCTGGATAAAGTACGCGCAAATATCCGGCGGACAAACTGCAGTCCGCTGTAACGCGGCTAATTCGACCACGCTTCGAGAGCCATTCGTTTATCGTTCGACGCGTAGAGCGCGTAAGGTTCGCTGGACGGGAGCATTTCTATGGGGATAGGCGGCATCCCCATGCGCCATGGGGACCGTCTCCTCTTTCCACCGACGCGATGCGGACGCGAATGAAAAGCTGACTGGCTGGCGTTTCGGGGGTTGTTGTTTCGGCGGTAACGTCACACGTTCTTCTCTGCCTGTGGGAGTCGTATGCTACGATTAGGGTGTGGTAGCAACATTGAGAACACGGGGTTCGAGGTGCTGTCCAGTGTCATTTGACGTGGGAAATGTATTTTCAAGAATATGTTTCTTTAGACTGCAAGCGAGTTTCTGTTAGGGATTTCGTATTTGAACAAGGCGCGTGATTAAATTAATTTTCATATTGGTAAAATCATTCTAATTAGGTTTGGAATAAACATGCTTGTTATGTTGTACAAGCTGCGACAAAACTATGCGACACCCTTGAACTTCTAACGTTTTTTAAAACCATGGACATGTGGTACAATGTTTTTGTATATGTATATATATATATATATGATTAGTATATTCTAATTGATATTTTAATTAATATATCAATATTATTAGCCAATATTCGTAATGTTTTACAGTACAGGTGCGACAAAACTGTAAGACAGGTTGGGTTTTTCGTAAAAAATTAGATTTAGTCAGATTTAAAAAATAGAAACAAAAAGACAGATAAAAAATAGAGATCTTCTTTTTAGATTTAAAAAATAGAGATTTACACAGTTTTCTAATTGTTTTAAATACACATAGTTCTAACGGTCGACAGCTATGTTGGTATTCTTGTATTATGTAATTTGTTATACTTAGCAAACATGTATTAGCCATTTATGGTCTAAATTGTTTAATCCTTATTTGGTTAATTGTTATCTTTAGTCCAGATACGGTAGGTAGCCGTTCGATGATAATTAGTCATTGTGTGATAATCAGGCGAGTTTGGAAACATGTTCGATCCATGATAGTATTACACTGAAAACGGTACGTTAACCCTTTGCGAACGAGGTTTTTTTAAAGTGTAAAAAATATTTTCCTCGAGCAATTAAATTATGTATTAAAGACTTGAATAATGGAACAGTGAATATTATATTTTGATCTTCTGTTATGTGAACCATTAGATTACATGCTTGAAGCTTCTGGAATAGGTTGTAGGGTTAAAAACGGAGGATTGAAGTATTCTCAGGATATACCATTAAAATAGGATATACTATAAAAAAGTTAAAACAAGTTATTTCTAAACGTTTTTCTTTCTAATAAAAGCGATATAGATTTAGCTAATACTGATGACGATGCATTCTTGCAGTTAGGCTATCTGGTAGACACGTTTCATTATCGCAGTATTGTGCAACTTTTGCTGTAACAAAATTTCGAGGGTATATATATAGGAAACAGTTGAAAGTTCACTTCCATAACGTCAATAATTACTTTTCCATAAAATACTCCATAGTTTTGCAATATCACTGCGTTATTTAATACTAAAGTAATCGAACACTGAAAAATACGGATTTCATTGCAATGTAACTACAATATTGCACGAATACAATACTGCTGTTCCAGTGTGGAGCTGCCAACAGTCAGCTCGGCATAGACAGTAAACTGAATTTGTCATAATGAACTAACACCGCCCGCGTAATTGAACAAACTCGAGTTTCTGGATAACAGGGTGAACACGAAACAATTCTGGGTCAGCGAATAGCACGTACAGCGATTTCAATGGGCGGCCAGTGCTACGTCAGCGCAATGACCTAAAGGTTCGTTATGAGCTCCAATTTTCTCTCGCCGTGTGACTATTTCCTTTATTGCGTCTTGCACCGGCTTAAGCAATAGAGAACGGAAAACGTAAACGCGGAGTGAAGGGGACAGATAGAAAGATAAACGCGGCAAAAACCGATCGCCGTGATAGAACTCGCAGAAAACGTGAGAAAAAGGAGCGGGCGATCAAATTTGCCAAGAATCTAATTGCTTTTCAATCAACGTAAAACGGCAGCTTATTGATAGTCACGCGACGAGTCACCAAATTTGAAAAAATTTGAGTCGCGTGACGGATGAGGGATAAATATTAGCGAATAGATAAAAAATTATCCGAATAAGATTTTATTCGAATAAGAACTCATCCGATTATGATTTTATTCGAATAACAGTTATTTCGAATAACAATTTATTCGTATAGGTATTTATACGGAAAATAATCGATTTGGATAAAAATTATAGAATATAACGTGCTTTTTTTATAGTTCATCGATTTATTTCTGCTATATAAATAATTTCTGTCATTTATTTTTGCCTATATAATTCTATAAGTATTTGACATTGAACTGGTTCTGAATATATTTGTACAAATATATTTCTATAAAATTACGAAAAATAACTAACAATATCTATTAGTGAATTGTTAATACTATATAGATAATCTGAAACACTTTCGATTTCTCTACAGTTCCATATTCCGCCAACCTATATCTAATTTCTATCGTGAATGCATAAAACCCGCGGTGTGGTAATAAAGCATCGATCAGTATTGCTCGTTAATCACGATTAGGATGCTAATTCATACGTAAACTGGGCTTCCCATAGTTTCCTTATCGACATATTTGTTCGCACGTTCGATGCATGATTCTAGACTCGAGGTTGCCGGAAACAACGAGCCTCGCCTCGTGATTTGCACGCGAGCTTCGTGATGCAAGAGGAAACTGATCCGCTAATTAAAATGTTAAACTTTCACATTCAAGGGATCTTGGTCCGACAGCTTCGATCATCACGGTTGCTCGATGAATCCCTGAGCCATGTTCAAGGCGATTTCGAATATTCATCTTCGCGAATCCTGTTTGCTTCGCTTGGAAGTACCGAGTTAGGAGAATTTGATTATTTCATGAGCAATATGCCATCGTGGGTTTCCAGCTCTTCTAAATTATTAGTAGGGAGGCTGTATACTTAGCAGATTAATCATGTAAGTATTGTTTGTTATATTTATTATAATATTTATTATATATTAGTTACCATTCTTTCGATCCGAGACCGTCAAGCATAATATTTACATTTGAATATAAATAACGATTCTGCGTTGTTGTTTAGAAGAAATTCCATTTTGTAACAAAAATATATGCAGAAATTGCAATTGTGTGGAATGACAAAAACATAGGTAACAACTATATGTTTTTCAACTTGTTTATCTTAGAATAAAACGAAAATTTGCACGATGCATTTTTTAGGTCTAGGTAACTTGTTAACAAAGAATTCACTAATAAAATACAAATAGTTAAATAGTAAACTAAAAAAGTTGGAAAACGTGATTTTTTGTGTTTCTTTTGACATAATACAGTGACTAGGTTACTAGGCAATGTCTGCACAAGTTTCTATAAATTCGTGATTGGTCAGAATAGGAAAAGAAGAATAAGAAACTCGCGTTTTTTAACTTCCTTGGTTGATCTTGTAACAAAAATTTAATTAAAATTTTTTCACGACTGTCGACTTAAAAATGTATTGTTTAAATCTCCGTTACGTGCTCAGAAGGTTACAATAAAATAATTTCTTACCTTTTCTGTCAATCCAAGTAATAGCAAAACTAAGAAAAAATATGCCGGCCATTGTACAATAAACTACGCTCTTCTACATTTAGAAAAACTGAAAGTCCAGTTTGAGAAAAATATATTTCGTTTTAAAAGGTGCGCGAATACTTCAGCCCGTCACAGCATTGTCTACAGCCGTGCGCGCGAAACACCGTGGAGTGCAACGGCGAAAATAAAAATGACAGCATTCAGGCGTTATCGAGGGAGTGGATGTTTTAAAAGAGCATCCGCAATCGGCGGGCGGTTAAAAAACTCGGAACAATGACGGTCGCCAGAAAGTAATGGAATTTCCTGTCGCAATTGTGTAAATGCGTCTAAAGGACATCGAGGTGCGCGCCGGTGTGTTCGCCGTTCCTACGATAATGTGAAAGTGCTTCGGTCGTTATTCACAGGGACACCGTACTACAGGAATGCACTTATCCAATCGTCGCGGGCACGCGTGCACGATTCTTTCGTTTGCATGCCAGCACGAACGGTGTTTCACCCTTCCCGTTGGAATCGGCGAGCCTAATTGCTCGGTTTCGTGGCCGATTCCCGATGCCGGTAATTGTAAGATTACCACCGGAGTGGCGCGCCGCGCGCCACCACCGTGAAAACAAGATAATCGCGAGCTGTACACCACGCGATCCCCGGCCTTTTAAAAAGATTTCAGTCGAGCACCGAGCTTTAACGAGACCACCTTTCCGCGCTGGCAACCTGCATCAGCTTTTAAAATGTTTCCGAGCGCCGTGTATTACGACGAGCGTCATGTAAATAATCGTTTTTCCTTCGGTGCTCTCGCTTTCGATCCGCCATGAGAATTTGTTGCAGCGACTCGGTAAAATGTAAAAGCGGCCTGTTTACTAGGCCTCCAGGATTCCAGATTTAATAATTGATTTCGAGCGCACCTGTTCGTTAATCATACTCGCGTCCTGGAACGATACCTTTTATCATTTAGTTGACTACAATTTATAGTTACATGTCGGAGATGGGTAACAAATTAATCGACGACTTGTATTGTTACTGTTAATCGTAATTAATTATTACATTCGTTTTAATCATTGGTCGAATTTTATCATTGCGAATCGTTAATTGATTGAAATATTACTGCTAATCGGCAAGCGAAATTAACATTTGAAATATTATTTAAAGAAGAAGTTATTATTTAAATACCTGTAGCATAACAGTTTGAAAGATTTTGCAAAATATTTGTCTGAATCATGCAAAGTCAGAAGTCGATTCTGTGAAAATTGCACCGAAAATTGACGTCACCAGTATTGGAACTGACAATTTAAGAAGATAAGCTTCAGAGGCGGACAAATAAGTGAAGGCTGATGAAGTATTCCATTTATAACTACGAACTATTAAACAGAAATCGAATGCTTAACTCGAATAATCCTTGATTAAACAATTGCCAAAAAGAAGGAAGCGTTACAATGATTCCTAATCCAGCTTGCTAATATCGATAGTTGACTTTGCATTATCAGATAAACGAGGATCCATTAACCCATTTGCATCATTCGGAAAAGTGGGAAATTGGTCTACAACGCTGAAATCCGCGCATACATGATCTTATGATGCAAATGGGTTAAGAAACAGCCGCAACATAAATCTTCGTACAACAGCTCAGAATGTATAATGTACGACCAACGTCACGAAATGAATGGTCTCGACAGAGACAGTTAATTGAGGAACTTTGATTTCCGTCGTCGTAGCGACGCAGAGCCGAAGAAAAAGAATGAAATAAATAAGAAAAAAAGTTCGCACAATTCATAAAGCGCCGCGACTTCTATCTGTGCGGGCACATTAACGCGACACAGTCTATTATCGGGCGGCACCCCCTCGCCGTGTTTTTCATTGTCCGCCGACAATGGATTCTTCATTCGATGAATTATTTGCTCGGCTGGTCGTGCGTCCGTCTAAACCGAGCTTTCATTTTCCCGTGGTTCCGCGAAACGTCCAGTCAGCTTTCCGGCTCCCGAGTTCTCTTCATTCTATTGTGCATGCGTAACAAGAAAAAGTCCGATCCCGTCCAATCAGTGATCCCGGAACACCCTTCTAAGCTCTCCGCCCCCCGTACGAACTTCCGCACGCGTGTACACATGCATAATGTATGCGAAAAGAGGCAGGACGCGCGACTGCAGATTTTGTCCGAGCGCTGCACCGCTGCCGGGAGGATTGCACTGGTTGCTGCTGTTGCATTTTTGGTAGTCACCGACTTAAATCATTTCCACGGATTTGCGGTTCGTCACCGGCTCGACGAGACGCGCACGATAACGCTCTGCCTGGTGTGTTCCACGACACGCTGATGGGTCGAAATTAACTTTCTGATAAAGAGCGCGGACCAGACTCTGCATTTTGTTTTTTAATTCTGCTTAGAGTCGCATCATTCTCCGAGCTCGGTTATTAGCCATTGTTGCGGCGGTTCTGTTAGATCACAAGGGGTATTATTCAATCGCACTTTTGTCTCGTCGGACGGTGAGACTTCGCAGATTTCGAGCACTGGTATTGATAAAATGACAGGGATTGACGTTGAAAGATGAAAATATTTCGTGGAGATTGGCTATGGGGAATAAGCTATTTTGTTAGGGAAAATAAATTGTAATGTTGTAATTTATTAGCATTGTCGGTCTTCGATGCACTTTATGGATGATCTGCGAATTTGTATGCAAAATAAATATTGTCTACTTTAATTACAAGATATAGAAACTGCATAGATATTTCTCCCTCTCTTTAGTTATTTTAATCAGTTCTTTAAATATTTTTTTGTTTTGTATTTCACCTACTCATTGTTGCCACAAATGCATAAACTTAGCAATCTAATGATAAGTAACAAACTGTGAAATTGTCTGCAATTATCGAAAGATAAGCGAGTTATAATTATCAAAAGTAATTCAATGGTATATATCTTCATTCTTTAAACGTTTTATTATTTTACATTTGATCTAGTCATGTCTGCCACAAATGCATAAATCGCCGCTCTAATGATAAGTAATAAAATATGTCTGCACCTATTGAAAGATACAGAAGCTATAATTGTTCCTTTTCCGAACAATTCTAATACGTTTAAAGCATAATACTAAAACAGTACTAATTCTTCGAACGTTTCATTATTTTGAATTTAATCAGCTCATCATTGCCGCAAATGCATGAAATCGGCAATGAAGTGGCACTAACTTCCCAAATACGTGTCGTTCGCAAGTGGATAAAATCATCCGATTCGGCTTTCGAGCGTGCCATTTTCGCCATGCCGGCCGAACCACCCTTTGTTTCGCGTTTCTTTCTATAGACACACGAGGGGCTTAAAAAGCCCCCCGGTAATGAACCCCGAAATATCGATTTTCTGTCACCGCGTAATATTATTTGCGAGATCAGCTTGATTCTTTATTGGCCCGAGTGTGGTACTCGTTGGTCAAGCCCATTATCAGGACGACACGGGGTTCCCCGACTGTTCGATGGCTCTTAGAACCCTAATACGAGGCGAATCAGCCCAGAATTTCGGGGGATGATAGCGTATGATCGTGAACTGCGTCTGCATTCTGCAACGATAACAGCCGGATAACTCGGAGCACCGGGGGCTTTCGCCCATGGAGATCGAGATTGCACACACGAAATTGTTATCGATCCGAGCGGATAGCTCCCGCGCGTAGGACGCGCCCGTAAATCTTATTGTCAGGGGCTGCTTATCCTGGAGCAAAGAGACACCGTAGCCGAAAAGGCTCTCTCGATCGATAAAACGAGTCTCGCAGATGCGTCTCGGCGAACTCTCGTAATTGGTCCAGGCATCATGTATTCCGTTGGCCACTGTACATTCGGATTCGAATTGTTCGACTTTATGCACCGGGAGCGGCGCGCCATCCTCCTTTCACTAAATGCGGGTGCCACTTGATAATCGTTGTCGAAGAACAATTGCTTTTCATAGATTCGCTGGCGGAACCACGTGTGACGGGATCATTAAAACAATGCACCGCTATGAAGCTGAATGCGATGCGGAGAATAGGCACTCTTGCTCGCTTCTCTTTTGAGGAATTTAATAAAACTTCATGGCTCTCTGTGAATCAGGAAGATCGTTAGGAGCTTCGCGCGTGTGGAATATGGAAAGGTACGGTGAATACTCTCTTTTTCAGGAGAAAAATTATTACGATTGAGGAATTGTTATGTGTCTGACAGTGTAATAGGCAGTCCCGTTGGAAAGTAATTTTCAAGAGAATTTTACACGGTAATATGAATGTAGCTGTAGCCCTGATAGTGATATCGGTAGAACGAACTTATTATTCTTATCCTTATTCATTATTAGACCGCAGATTTTTATGGAAAATAGAAATTGTCGAAGTTAATCATAAGAAACCTCAGATAAAGTGTTTCTCCTCGTTTAAATTGGTGGCTGACACTAGACTTTCCGTTTAGGCCACGTCAGTCACCGGTGACTCACACTGAACTTTCCGTTCAGCCCGCATTAACCACCGGTGACTGACATTAACTTTTCATTCAGGCCGCGTTAAAAATGACAGTGTAAAATATGATATAAAACTAAAAAATTTACATTGGTTTAAGTAATTACTGAAAATTTATTTAAAATTTACTTAATTTCTATTTATTGCTATACCGTAATACCAGCGCTTCTAAGCAGCGCGCGTGGCCTGACGAGGATTTCCTTAAGAATTCGCTCAACGTGTTAATTACAAAAATATTTTCAAGCTCTTCTAGCGTCTTTGCAATTCTGTTTTTGCCCTAGCCATTTTTGTCACAAAAATACATAAAATGTTGCTATTTTATTATAAAGTATTAGTGTTACTAATATTAGTTATATCAAAGGTACAAATAGATCGCTATTAAGAAAATAAAACGAAAGAAAAACACGATAAAAATATATAAATTAACAGAGATGTGTAATCAATTTTTGATCCGATTATCCGAGCAAGATGCTGTATTCAACGTTTTACCTAAAAATGTGTTGTTTACGAGATATTTAAATTTAAAGTTCTCAAATGGACACCCTGTATGAAGTTCTACGGGGTGCTATGCATAGAATCGTTATTGTAATCCTTCATTAATGTTACGATTTTTTCAAATCAATTTTTCGAGTATATTGTTTAACTACTGGGTTAAAATATGCTTTGAAACTCAACTGTTATACTCAAGCGCATAAAATTGTCCAGTTCAATATACAGTTACGTTGAATAGTTGAATTAGTTGTACAGTTTATCTATAAACTTACCGCGGAGACACAATTATAGTTCTTTTAATTGTGTACACTGAACAATTATTTTGTTCGATTAGAATTAATGGATTTGCGATTTATATCGACTGTGTATGTGGGGAGTAATTGATAAATTCTTGGCAAACATTAACAAGCAATTTTCTGTCAATTAACTGTTCATTCCAGCTTCAATTAGACGGTTCGAGGTTGTATTAATCGCGTTCTGCACTGTTATTAACAAGCTGTAGGCTTTAATTACTTACAACCTTCTCGAAAGTACACAAACGTAAAACATGCATGTTCCAATAAAATTCGAAAGTTTCGAGTTCCTTCGAGTGTAATAAAAACTTTAATGGAACAATAAAGTTTTGACTTACTATAAAGTAATGCTTTAACAAAGCGAAAGTAACTTCTGCACTGTATTTAACAATCTACCTATCTAAAAATCCAGAGGCTCGGAATTCTTTTTAGAAATCCGCTCAATTAACTTGTCTCGTGAAAAGTTACCCAACGAACCTAATTCTCATGGCTAATTGTGAGCGATACCCAAAACCGTACCGGAGTGCCCTGATTCACACTGGTCGATTGACTCACTAAACTGGGAGTGTCCTGATTAAAACTGTACCAAATAAGTATGCCGTAATTGGCGCCGACTATTAGAGTGACACGTGAGCGAATGTGTTTCGCTAACAATGATTTCGTCGAGAAACGCCAACTTCCCCTCGAAATTCCTTTAGATCACTAACCCAAAGAGCTGAAATATCTTAAAACCAGTTGGGATGCGTCTGAGCGGATTATGGCGAAACTCGTTGCATAGAGCGCGTGAAGAGAATAGTGGAGGGTGCGAAGTTCCTACGAGGGTGCATGAAAACTCCGAGCTCTGCGTTTCTGAATAAAAGATGAAACTCTCTTGGCAAGAGATAAAAAGAATGTAATAAAAACGACACAATGGACTCTGGAAGCGCGTGTTGCAATCTAAATGTCAAAAATGGCGAAAGAGACACTAATTTTCTAGCAGCTGATTCCAATTGTTTTCAACTTCATTATTGCCATCTGGGTAGAAATATTGGTCGGGAAAAGGTGCTATTAATGTTGCAATGAAGTCGTCAAAATGAGTAAAGTTTCTCGACTTTTCTTGGACTAATTGTCTCAAGAATTCGAGTTTGTTCGAGCTATAACAATCGAGCTTTAAGCTTCTTGAGTCTCTAACGCAATCGAAGTACATTGTTTTATCGCAATGAGAAGATTGAATTTATTTAAACTTTGTACCTTTCTATTAAAAGATTAGGGATGTTTATGCAAATCAAAATTGTTCATATCAATTGCAAGAAATAATAACCAAATGAAAGTTTCTTTCTATTGCTAATGAGTTTAATAAGTAGTTGCGAGTTTAATAAGTAGTTTAGCAGTCTATTAACAAGCTAAAACTATCACGTTAACATTGTTAAACACTTGTCTGCTGTATATTTAAATAAAGAAGTTCATCTAAAAATTTCCATGAGAAATATTTGTATAACTTTGTGTATAATATGTTTGTAAAATAAAACTCCGGAACCAGTCATTCTATTTGCTACAATGCCAAAATCAAACTGCTGTAAAATGACGGAGTCATTTCTTTCAAAATCTCATTGCCTAAAACACGAATTACCGGCATAATAGTATAAAAGAGTATCTCGTGTAGCCAGTCTAAACGTCCGTCTCTGCAATTGCGGTTGCAAAGAGTGCAAGAAATCGTGTGCAGCGTTTGTTCGAGCGAGCAGGGCAAATTAAAAGTTAAATATTTGAGGAAGTTAAATCGTGCGATCGTAAAGCAAGCGGGTAACGTGTCGCTATAATATTAAACATCGCAACGAAGGCTGAGAAAAGATTCACCGCGTGTCTGGCCTCTCCGGGGACATTTCCCTGACGAACGCATACGCGCGCGTAATGGAGCTTACGAGTTGCATTACAAAGCTTTCGCGCGCGTTGCAGCTTGCGAGCGTGAGTCGGCATGTGAAACGAGTTGTCGAGATAAAAGCGTAGCCGGCCCCTATGATTCTGTATCAGAAATTCGCGTGTTGGTAGACGCGTGCGTTTCCCACTGAAAAAAGACCCGTTCCCGTAGCACCGCGTTGCTTTCGATCGCCTCGAGAACTTTGACTCTCGACCCGGCACCCCGGCACCCCAACACCCTGGAGTAGTGACTAATGACTTCTGTAGCTAGGAACTTCCCATCCGGATACTAATTTTTTAGCAACTTTTTGAAATTATGTTTCGTACAATTGCTTGTACCGACACTAGAACTACCGACGCCTTAAAACTAACCAAAATTACCCTAAAAGTGCCCTAAAACTATCTTAAAGGTGCCCTAAATCTACCCTAAAACTGTCCTAGAAGTACCCTAAAACTGCCCTAAGACTGCTCTAAAACTGCCTCAAAACCAACCTAAAACTACCCTAAAAGTGCCATAAAACTGCCCCAAACGGCCCCAAAAGTATCCCAAAGCTGCCCTAAAATTACACTAAAACTACCCTAAAACTGCCTCGAAACTGTCCCAAAAGTATCCCAAAAGTATCCCAAAAGAATCCCAAAAGTATCCCAAAAGAATCCCAAAAGTATCCCAAAAGAATCCCAAAAGTATCCCAAAAGTATCCCAAAAGTACCCCAAAACTGCCCTAAAAATGCCCCAAAATTATCCTAAAAGTACTCCAATGGCCAATAGACCTCGCTCCCTGGCCAACAGGCCACTCCCACTTGGAGTTGGATCCCGCCCCTGGTCAATAGGCCACGCCTCTTTGGGGTTAGGCCACGACCCCTGGGAGTTAACCGTGTGAGTCCCAGGGGGTACTGAAAAAACACTGTCGAGAATCCCAAAAGCGCAACCGCGCTGTCTCTAAATGAGTACGAAAAGACCCAAGCAGCGCAATAGCGCTTGTTTTATTTTATGTCGCGAAATACCAAGCGGCGCGATAGCGCTTCTTGTATTTGTTAGGAAACGCGATTCTCGTTTTTTTCTCATCGCTCCGTCACATTTATTGCAGTTTGCAAAGCGATCCGACGTATTCTTGCGTATGTGTTTCTCATTGTTAACAATTATGTGTTTCAAAATGATTAGACGAAGCAACGCAAAAAGTAAGTAAAAAGTTAATCTAGATTTACTGTTTAACTTTTTTAAATTTGGTGTATCCTCAAAAAGGTAGAATGAATCAAAAAAGAAAATCTATTAAAAAGAGCTGTGTGATGTACTTGCTTCAGTAAATCTGAACGCGCGACTTCAACAATCGGTAAAGCACCGTCAGTTATCAACAATGTTCGAAATGTACTGTGTTTTCTCGACATAAAATCTCAACAGCGCGATCGCGCTGCTTGGGACTCAATCGGTTAAATTCATTCAATATTGATTTGATTCATACGGTATCTATGAATTCATAACTAACACGTAGACGTGCCGAGATAAATGGATTTAAATATTAGAAGCAACTCCTCCGGTTACGTAAAACATCGCTGACAATGATAACGTAATAAATTAAGAACGTCGAGATATTTGCCAACTATACGATTGTTGTGCCGCCTAAAAGGATGTTTTCACTGTAGATTAGCGAGACACGCACCGTTGCGAGTAACGTGAGTCACATGAAAGGAGATAAACTGGAATCCGAAGCACGGGAATTATAATTACCGCGTATTACGAGAGACAGCGCGGTTTGTGAGATTACAATGAGTTTCAATGCTCTCTATGACACACGCAGAATTAACACGTCCATTGCGACACCAGGCATGTTTAAAATACTACGTCAGACCGTTAACCTACGCTTCAAGTTATCTATTCAATACAATATTTTTTAATCATATATTTTATTTAATTCTTTGGTACTATTACTATATTAATTTTCTAAAGTATTCAATATAATACTTTCTAATCATATATTTCATATTATTAATCATTATATTAATCATATAATATTGTATTAATCGTAATCATTATAATTTTATATTAAATTGTTGAAGAATTCAATATAATATTTTCTAATTATATATTTTGTCAAATTCTGTGGTACACAGTTATTACATTAATTTCATGGGAAAACCCACGTAATATTTTTACAAGAATGAGAAATACTAAACGTGGTACCAATTACAGTATATTCTTAAGTTACAGTAACAATATAGAGTTACTGTATATCTTAAGTTAGAAGCAAATTCGAATAATTTTAACGAAACCCATTTGTAACTCACTGTTTATAAAACATCTATAACTGACTTGTTTATACAATATATTATACAATTTATATATACAATATTAAATATTTGAAGTATTTTGCGAAATATTGGGGAAGAAAAGAAATAATGAGCGCTTATTTTTACTCAATTTGAAATTTTATCCTCGTTATAATACTTAAAGACTTGTTTAAATGTTATTCGATTGGATTAGGAAATTGTCTAATAATATCTCTTAATTTCTACTTGTGACGACAAACATTCAAGTTTGAAGTTTAACTACGAGGTAGATCGCTTCACCCGACTGCGTGAAAAAGTAGTTCACGCTGCCATGGGACGACCTTAGCCCCTTCAAAAATATGGTCGCTTTAGATTCAGCATAGCTAAGCGTTACCAAAGCTCTATATTTTCCTTACTCATTAGTTTAAGGCACGATTTCGCACCGCGTCGTCCTGCCTTATCAAGTATCAGCCGCAGCATTTTACTTGCGAGAAACGGGTAAAGAATTTGCCATCTGTTGGCTGCCACCTCGCACTACGATACACGCGGCGCGAAATTCAATTTACAATCGCGAGCGTTCATTATTTCTTCGAATCTTTTTCTTCCTTAATATTTCGCGGAATGCTTCAGACATTTAATACTGTATTTAATGAATAAGCGACCACACTTTTTCGATACGTTGTATGAATAAAAATAAAGACTCGCGATGAATTGACTTCTAATTAAACGGCTATCGTTTGATTTGTGATAGATTAATTAGACAAAAGAAAACATGAGAATTTTTATTGAGAGTTTTATAAGAATTTTTAGCATTACTACGCTAATGATATATTAAAATTATATTAAATAAATATTATTGAAATGAACTTTTATTGCGTTTCTCTCAATTGCATCTAACAGTACCGATAAAATCTGGGATATTGTCACAATGCTATCTCGATCTGGTGTATTGTTCCAGTGTAAACATTTTTAATTACTGTGTCGGTAAGCAAATTGCAAGAGTCAAAAGAGGCCAGGGTCTGCCTGTGGAAAGACATAATTTTCGAGACGGAGCAGCTTCGCGCGAAGATGATGAAGCCGCTAAGCGAACTTTAATGGTTTCATTATGCTCTAATGAAAGTCCTGCGACTATATTAGGTTCGTTATGCGCGATGCTTATTAAAATTGCACGCACGACCTTAATAGTCTTTTCCCATAAGTTCAGCCTCGCGTCTTTCACCATGTTTTTGCTTCTGCAGCCGCCGTTAGACAACGAATAATTTGTTCTGGGCGCTGTGCAATTAAACGCATTTCGAGGTGGCCGGAAATTAAATTAACAGGTGTGTTCTGCGCACATAATATAATACATTAAAAAAGATGTTAATAAGTGCCAGTTAACGTTCAACTGACGGCTTACGTCAATTTGACGTATTATCACTTTGCAAAACGAGCTATACACAATTTGGTGACCACTAGAAGGTTAAGGCAGAATCATGGTGCCGAATTATATATTTGACATTTAAATTTGGCAAAACGATATATAGAGTAATTAAAGCAATTAGTTTAAATTTTAATTTCATATTTTGCTTTTATGATGCTGTGCTTAATCACAGAGTTATATGAGTGATTGATATGAAATGTTCAAATACGAAAGTTGAAAAATTTTGGCCACGAATTATTATTTCACAGGCCGTTGCGCAACGTGGAGAGAAAAGTAAATATTTTCTCTAGGTATTCAATTTGCTCGTTTCCCAGGAACAAATTCATAAAATGCGCACGCGGAACAATGATTCGTGGAGATTCTAGCATCGGCATGTTCCTCGTAGAACGAGTTTTTTCGGATCTCTTTATCTGTCGGAAGGCAAGAAGCGCGCGCGATCCCCTAATCTTTGCGAACCAGACGATCCGTCGGTATAGCTCCGCAGTTTCTTTCGGAGTCCCTCGACCTTTATCGCAAAGGAAGATTACGCAACCCCGCGGAGCCGTAATTAACCCCGATGTGTCTCTGACAGTCTGACGACAGTCGTGTGTGGGGGGTCAACGTACACAACTCGCTCGGAAACTCGTGTCTCTGCGCATGAAGCGCTTGATCCTGCCCCCTGCCCCTCCCTTCAATCCTAATTATCTGGCCCGGCATCCCTTCGAAGATCGTATGCACCCCACGCGTCACCGAATAATCCCTCGTGCGACTCCACCGGTGCCCATATTGTGTGCAACCTGTGACATTGTTCCGAACACGTTCGCATTCTCCTCAACCCTTAGCCTCGCGTGTACGCCTGCACCTATGGCTCTCCGTTATCCCTTGTTTTTCCCTCTGGCGCTCTCCCTCCCTCCCTCCCACTCTTTCTCTCTCTCTCTCGTCTTTTCTCTTGTTTTCTACTTTTGTTTTTCCATGCCGTAGATCTCGTTCGCGGTCCCTGCAAAAACGCGGTAGACTTTGTTCGCACGAAGCATAGACGCGTACACTGTCTGACAAAAGTTTTGGACCACTCTCTGATAATTATTTTGCCTTTGCATGTTGCAAACGATGCGATAGACGCTTGCAAAATTGTTTTGTAAATGCTTCGCAGTCGGATGGTAGAATTTTCTGACGATTACTGTTTTTGGGGGCACTGAAATTTTCACGCATAGATTTTCGCAATTGAGTAGGGTGGGATCGTAACATTTTCTTTATTGTTAAAAACAAAAAGTTTTATTGTTTACTAATACTGTTTACTTACTACATTTATTGTTAAGATAATTTAGAGTTAAGTCGTTTTAACATTTCGACATGTATAGATTACATTTTAAGACGCAAATCAACATCTTCGAAAGTGTCACTTACTTCACAATGATTTTTACCCAATTTAATAATTATGACACAATATAATAAATTTATTTAACTCATATGGTACATTAAGTTCTAACATTCAAACTCATTTCGTAGATTTAAAATATCTTTAACAATAAACTTAACCGCTTACACGAGCCAAACAATAGCAGAAATGCAGATGCATCTCGCGACGAACAAAGGAATCAATCGCGCAAGACCTTCACCTTCTTGTTACCGTGCCAATAGGTCTAAATACAACGTTGCCATCGATTTTTCATTTTGTTCGTTCGTAACTGGGGAATCGGGCACGTGTCGACGAAAGAAAGGCAACGATGCTTGCTCGCAGCTGTCGATGTTCTACTGCATTGTCCAGCCGGGTTTCTTCCGGATCGTGGTTAGCAGTCGGAACAATGACTGTCGTGTTTCGTAAGTAATGTAAGAAATGGCTGGAATTCTGACAAGAATTATTGGGGTCCAAGTGAAAGCGGGGACGCTCGAATTACGGAAGACTGACGCTGTCCAAGCGCAGTGTCCTTCGACAGCATCGCTGACACTGCCAAGTGGCTTGCATATTTGGGGTTGCAGTGGAAGAAACACGCTTGTCGCGAATATTGACGTCGATTGCACTGAGTATCGGCATATATAGTATGTAATTTTCTCAATCATTGGAAATCGTTAATTATTTCATTTAATATTCCGAGTAGTTTCTCGTTTTGTTTT
>CM052150.1:11164005-11202621 GCA_028455555.1 Augochlorella aurata | reverse complement strand
TTTTTTTTATTTCTACGTAAAATTAAAACAAATTATCGTGTTGCATATATCTAAACTTTAAAAAAGAATTAATAAATTTTGTTTTTTCTACTTAATCTTGCATATTCAACGAAAATTAATTCCGACCAGCATGATACCTATGTGTGAATTTAATACATCTGCAAAGGGTTAATTAAAATAAAACAGTTTCTTTTTAGCTGTAGAGCTTTTTCTATACAGAATTAATTAACATAAAACAGTTTTATGTAAATAGTTAAAGAAAGTATTTTGAATAAAGGTAGAAGGGGAGAATAAAGCGTTACGGACCTAATCTGTAGATTGGAGGGTTAATTGACGCCGTTATATTATAGTTCCCGAAGTTCTTCGCGAACAAAGAGTGGGACTAGGGTGTAGCCAAATGTCATTAATTTTTTTTCCATTTGAATTCAGACAGGAAGGTCCAACGGAATAAACAGATTAAGTTATTTCTAATGGAAATTTCCGTCTTGCTCGGGGCGTAAACTTATGCTTACTTAATAAAGCTAACTTAAGTCAGCCAGCGCGGAAATTCGTTTGTAAGAAGAGTTCGTTGAGCACTCAGACAAAGTTGCCGCGTAGTTCTAGGCGGGATGCGATGCCACCCTAAATAACGAGGGTGCAATTTGTCGTCGTGTGCAATATTAAAACCGTCCTCCCTTTTGTTAGGACCTTCATCGTCGACATTTCTCTCTCGCATTGTTGTCGAGAGGACGCAGCTTACTAGCTCCTTATTATTACTCACTCGCTGTTTGCTCAATCTCTTTACACTCGCGCGTAGTTCCCTACGTCGCGACACCTAAATTTAATTGAACTACTTTCACATATCTTTCGTTCATGAAATTGTTGATTACTTTTTTTTACACATCACTAATCTTTTTGGCCATATTCTGCCGTTTTAGTCGAACGTGGTAAAATATAGTTGCCTTTTCTGTAACTTCAACGATGCACTATTAACTTTCTTGTTTAACATTCGCTGTAAAATTCTTTTTATTCGCTATTTAAATTACTTCTTTTATTTATGCGATGCTTGAATCGTAGCAAAGATTTGGTGAAGGTAGTTAAACTTTTATAAATATGATTTCTGGATGTAATATTTCTGATACCTTTTATATTGAGAATGTATTTAATTTTGTGGGATTTTTAAAATTTATACTAATGTCTGCGATTTATTTTACACGTACGAATACTACTTTGTAATATCAAATTCATATTAATTTTTAAACATGCCTGACCAACACTCCTGAAACTTTTCTAACGGTGTTAGTTTTAATTTTCTTAATAGTGGTCATTCAAACTGGTCTTTTTAAATACTAACACTTTCAAACGAATTATTTATTATCATCGTGAATAAGTGGTTTGAAAGTTTGAAAATTATACGCGCAGACAGTGTAAACTTGCTTAACCCTCGTACGCTGCTCAAAAATAGCAACACCAGCTGCTTTCACCCATGCTTGTTTTAAGCTTCAATTCGACCTATTGAACCTCGTTTATAATCTGACATTTTAAACAAACATATCAAATTAATAACATTCACGAAGTCGTGGCTTATCATCCCACATTCTGCTTGTAAAGAAAGAGCATTCCATAAACTAAATTATTATTACAAGAGATAACTTCTGATAACAATGGTACTTTCAAGACCAACAATTTTGTTGAATGAAGTCTGTATCAATAGGCTAATTACTTCCAACGTTCCATCATTATCAGTATACAGATTTTATTGCGTCGAAAATGAGTAGATCAAATACAAAATAGTGAAAACACATAAAGAATTTAAAACTGCTATCGTATTATCTTCAGTAAAACAATTAAACAAAGGAAGAAATCTCAACGTAACTTCGGTATTTTGTAATCGAGTGCAGACAGTGTTGCATAAAAGTCCACAGAATTATTATTACATATTTTCTATAAAGCATTACTTCGACACTGAATTGGTTCGAGATTTATCTCGGAGAGAATTCTCCGACTGAAAACGATTAAAAATAGTGCTAAATCGTTTCTCCGATATCGTAAAATATAAAAAAACCCAACAGTTTCCTAAAGCGAGTTTTATCGCCGTCACAATCTACTACGCCAAATAACTCACACTCCGCCTTCTCCAAAATTGGATTCCGAGTGCTCCGCGTGACCCAGGGTGGCAAAGGGTTAATTATCATCGCCGGACCCGCAAATATTACCTCGCACACGTCGAGCGATGTTCAATCGAATCGCGCCGAGTCGCATAGGGCTGCGCGCGAACTACCCCGGAAATGATTCCTCTTTCCGGGATGGTTTACTGGCGAAACTACGTGACTGCAGCTCGCCGTGGCAAATTTTCCAGCCACGGTGGCATTATCGTTCCGTCGGTACAACAAGGTGGTGCGAAACTCGTCGCAGCGGTGGGACGCGTGGCGGTCGCACCCTTTAGGGTCTCGAAAAAAGGGGGTAGTTAGTAGTTCTATGGCGAAACGCGCGGAGCGTGCGGAGATACGGGAGAACGACGGCTCGAAACGAAACGAACCCGGTGTAACTCTCAAGGGAATTGATTTGGAACGGTCCAGAGCCATGGGGGTTTCGTATCGATTGCTCGAACTCAACGGGAACGCATCTACGCGGAATGCAGCCGCTCGCCCTCGACGCCCACCCTTCATCTTCCACTCGCCATTGACTCACAGATGGATTTTCCATCGGTTTCTGAAAGGTTTTCGCAGCGGATAACAGCCAAGCTCTGCGGACCTTCCACCGAAAACGAACTTTCTCCGGGATTATTAGGGACTCTCCTTCTGCCGAATGATATTGATTGGCTTCAAAGTCTAACTAGTTTTGTACCATGCGAGCGGCTCCAGATGTTCTTATCAATCTCGATCTGCCAGTGTTTTAATTATAGTTTCCGAAAGTTGATTATTTCGCTTCGACATTCGGATACGACGTTGATGCCTGTTATGGTTGTCTTCGATTGGTTTCAGGAGGTTTCTGTAAGCAGAGTTGGGCGAAGAGTGATCCGATTAATGATTAAAGATTGGAACTCGTTAGTTATTGCAAATAATTTATAATAATTGAGCAGAAATCTTATTAATTATTAACGATTATAACCCGTAAGTTATTATAAATTATTATAGCGATATTATTATAGGTTAGGGAAGACTATTTTATTATTCATATTTATTTATATATAGAATTTAACTTTATGTGCATTATCCTATAGGGAGTTTTGAAATATTAATGTTTAATGTTTAATATTAATCTTGTAGATTTTTCTTCACAAATTTTCTGTAATATGAATTATTTTAAAAAGTGTTGATACAATGATAGCATGAAGTTAAAATGTTAAAATGTAATTTTATAACATTTTATATTGTATAATAAGATATGATACTATACTATAACAAAATCTCCGCGCTTCTATGCAACCTCCAATTCGTATAGAATGTTTTATGGTCATTAAACTAAACAACAAAATTGAATTAATTAAAACCACATCCTGTCTGGTATCATAAATAGGTCGCGGATTTTTATACATTTTTATACCTTATTTTACAAAAATTACACTTCCTTCGTTTACTAAAAAATTTCTCGTTGTAAAAAGAAGAGAAAAATGCTACCAGAAATTGTTAATATAATTTCAAAAATCTGTACACGCGGTAAATCAGAGTGTATTTTTGTATTTTTAAATTTCCCACAGTATGGGAGTGTATTGGAGTAATTAATAATGGAGCAAGACTAGAGAAATCCTCCGAGTGATTTTAAATGTTAAAGGCTCTGATCCCGACTTTCCATTAATACCCTTAAAAGGAATCTTTCCTTTGCGACTTGCCGACAACTTTTCTGTTAAACGTTTCAAGAACCCATTTCGCGGAGCAGAAAAGAAACTGTACTAGTCGCCGCTTTTTTACGGCGAGAACGTGCAATCGCCATGCTCGCGGTGGAGTGAAATATTCGTCTGGTTTATCCGAGAATGTTAAGCCGTAATCGTGCCGGCAACCTAGGCCCGGGTGCTTTCCATTAACCAAACTGCCTTGCATAATCTCCCATTAGCCATCGACCATGCGCGGGTGTAATCGCCGTTTGCGAATTCAGACTTCATGGCTCTTTCGTTAAATGGAAATCGTTCCGACGTGCTTCACTTTAGCGACCGTTCGTTCGGCCTCTGTCCGTTCAATTATTTCAGAAACCCCGTATCGTGTTTCGACCAGGAGGATATTGCGTATGTTCTCGGATTAATTACTCGTGGATAGCATCAAGCATTGTCAGGTGCGCGTGGAATGTTACGGACGGGCAGCGATGTCTTCGAGTTTCGTGATTGCACTTAGCTCTTTGCGTCCTCAAAGTACCTTGATCTATTCCTTTTCTTTTATTGCGGAGGTAGCTCAATGTACTATTTTTATGTTGTTTAAGTCTTGAAGGCACCTTAATATAATACTTTCATTTTGTTCGTATTTTGAATGGATCTTAAAGTGCTACTTTATTTCAGTTATATCTTGAAGGCATTTTGTGGTATATTATTATTTTGTTTGTACCTTGAAGAAATCATAAAGAAATGCTTGTCTTTTATTTGTGCGTGAATGGTGCTTTGATTCATTTTTATGTTATTTATATTTTGGAGGTACTGCAAAAACTGTTTTAGTTATAGCTAGAATATTTTATTTATAGCTAGAAAGTACTCTAAAGTATTACTTTTATTCTACTTATGCCCAGAAGGTATCTTAAACTCAGCTTTTAAACAAAAATTCTTGAAAATCTCTTTGGAATTTCACACGTTCTCTTTTAATTTAATTCTCCGTTCAAAGAGTTTTAAATAATTTATAAAGAAGGATAATACAAAACCGTGCAACCATTCAAAGAATTTAAGTATACTGCCGCGTCACTTTTGATTTATTAAAATTATTAACAGGAAAAATGAATATTTACTTCATTTCTATTTCTTACAATCGTCTTAACTTTTTATTTTCCATAAAGATCCGTACTCTATTTATGGGAATGAAAACGTTACTTAAATAAGATCATTTCAATGAACCTTTGGAAAAGAAGCTCGAATGATCGCGAATAAAATGAACAACATAACAAAATTTGCATCATTGCCAACTATTCGAATATTTCGATCCATCCAGAGCATAAACTATCAATATTCTCAACTCCATAAACATTCCATAAACGTTCTATAAATATTTCCAACCTCGTTAACTGCAAAACAAAGGGATGACAGAGTTGGATGAGCCTCCGTTGCACCGCGCGGCTGAAAGTAATAGCTAAATCGCGAAGAAACGAGATACATCTCTCGAGCCGAAGAATATTTTCATCGGGCACGTCGCCGACAACGGCGTTTAAGCATCGGGAAATATTTAATAGGCAATCGGCCGATCATTTATTTATTCGGCGGGCTCCGCGATCCTGCTGAGCGGCGGGTTTCCATCGCTCAATGTTATCGGCCGAAACGCGATCCGACATTATCGCGTGATCATCGACGAGCAAATGGCCGTGGTCGGACAGAAATTGCATTCGATCAACGGAATAAATCACGCGGGGCTCCCGCGCGCGTTTAAATCGAATACGCCGGAACGTTATCCGGCATTATCTTTCGCTTCTTGCCTCCGGTCCGCGATCTTAATCTTCCCCGAGGATCTTGACAACGAGCTACTCACTTGACGAACTTCTCCGCCGACCGCAGCCGTGGTTCCGTAGCTCGCAGGGGTCCCGAGGTCCCGGGGAGGCTCCTTGGGTTAAGATTAAGGGGGGCAGGAGGGAGGCATCTCGGGAAACTGTGCACGGCAGTTTGTATCGGATTTGCATTCCGCGAGAATAATGGCCGTGCCCGCAGTTTCGCGAAGAACAGAGCTGCGTAAAAATTGTAAAGAAAATATTTAAAGTGCTATGTTAAACAATAGGTTCTTCACGATTCTAATAAGAGAGTATTTCAAACAAGATATAAAATTCTATTAATTAAAGTATGTTATTTTGATAATCCACAGGCAAAACATGAAACGAATATTTTATTCTGATAAACTGAAATATGAAATATTTGTTTTAATAATATAAAGCATAAATTACTTTGCATGATAAAAAACGTAACGTAAAATGAAATAACATAATAAATCATAATATTTGCAAATTAAATTTATTGTCGCTTTAAATACAACCATTCGAATTGTAACATAATGCACTTTTTATGGAAGTTTATAATAAAGAGGACATAAAACAATTATTTGATGACAATAAGTGAAATAAATAAGGTATAAGAAATATCATCTTGAAAATGTTTTGCAACGAATAGAAGATATTATTTTTAAAAGTACATTCTTTCGAACGAATAAAATATTTTATTTTGAGGAACACGTGCTTGATCTAAAATAACGTATTTATTTACTATTTGCCACTTAAAATACTTGGAAATGAACGAATAGAGAAAGAGGGAGGGGGAGAGATAAGACGGGACTCGGCACGATAATTGTGATACTTCGAATCGAGCGTATCGACAGGTTGCCCAGGGCGTATTGAAAAAGAAACAAGGCCCTCTCGAACGAATAACGAACGCGACGAAGTTCTCCAACTAGAACAGATTTTTCCGCCTTCGTTGCGACCGAGGAAATGGCTCCTCGCAACAGAGAAACTGCTCGGCTAATGCACCGTTGAATAAGAGCGCAGCCGTGACAGGAAATGCACATTTTTTTCGCGGCCGTTAATTATCATCCCGTGGAACGGCGCGCCACACTTTCGTTACGCAATAGTTCGTTCAACGCACGTAATTATGTTAGCTGTACTCGATATTCCGGCACGAATTCTAACGAGCCTCCTATTTTATTCATTGGCATCGATTTAAATAGTTCGCATACCTGGGCGGGATTAATTGATTGTACTTTGCCAAGCGGGGTTCCCAGAAAAACCCGGGGTTTCTTTTATTTTTATACTGAGTCGTGTGATAGCAGATTTGGCATAGATTACGTGACTTTATACGAAAATATTTATTAATCATTTGGATGTCGCCTCGGAGGGGGCGTAAGAAAGCTAATAATTATGCTTGATTATAACTTGGTTCCATTGTGTTGTATTTAAACATATTAATCATTTCTAATGTTGTATCATTTTATATTTTCCTCAACCTTTTGTGCTACAATTTCTTTCATAGCAACGCTAATTAACACTTTTTTGCATTTAATAATTTCGCTATTAGAAAGAGATAATTTCTCGTTTATTTCAGAGTTTGATAACAGACGGTTCAAATTTTTTTTCGATTTAGAAGAAATTAATAGTATTTATATTTAGCAGAATATGTATGAAATCCTCGTACCTTCTTCTCACAGTTTCAGTTTCTTTCACACACTGAAATTATAGTAACATTTGCATGAGAAGTTTTAATAAAACAATGTATATTAATTTTCTAAGTTGAAAGCGCATAAGACAATTTTTAATTGTCTTTTCTAATTCTTCTTTCGTCAGATCTACTCCACGTTTTACTCTGCTTCTTGCCACCGATATACGAGCATCAGGTAATTACAAATTAATTCCCGCGAAACTGCGATCAAAGTATTTTGCAACACAGAGTTTCAAGAACGTTCCCACGGAGGCTACCTGTCAACATCTCTGCGTATCGATTCGATTCTCCTAGTTTCACTCGATCCAACCCTTTCGACGCGAACGATGACTACAGTCGACAGCTATCAAATGCATTTGTGCAGGCGCGCGTCGCCTACCGTGTGCGAAGAGGTTAATTTTGTTCTGCATCCGTCCACACGAGCCCGCCTCTTCATTATGCACTCCAGCAGAAGAAAACCATGACGTGACTGGCTCGTTAAAAAGAGAGCAACGAAATAATGAAAATCGAAGTGCAGTTAACGGACACGTGACAGTGAAACGGGGTCCCTCGTACACTGATATTATATTAATTGAAATCGAGTTGTTTGCAATCGATGCGAGCGAAAAATTGAAACGCGTGTGTACAGAACGCTTCAGGGTAAGAATTAATCTGCGAATTGTAGAAGTATATCGCACGGGGAAATGTTAACAATGCATTAAAATTAAAAAACAAAGAAACGATATATGAAGTTAGTTAATGGCTAGCATATTTCGTGATGCAAATTTTGAAAACCTGGTTTAGAAATATTGGAGTTAAAAGAAAAATGATTTGTTGTATTTGGGATTTTATTAACCCGTTGCAACACGCTATTTCTTGTATATTTTTATTTATACTTCTCTTTCGAGATTTTGATAAGAGAAGAATTGAATTTTACTTCGATTTAGAGGAAATTGATAATACTCATGTTTATTATGTATGGGAGGATCGATTGAGCTTTATTCAAATTATTGTAACAGTAATGAGTAATTTTCTTTAGCGATTCCTAAAGAGTAATTTCTAAGTATTTTTCTTTAAATACACAACTAATTTCTATCTACTTCCGAGCAACAAAATTTCATTCGAATAACAGACAAGACATAAGGATTAAGAAATAAAAATTCTTTCAATATTATTAAATAAACATCCAATCGTATACGAATTTATTTAGATAACAATTTATCTGGATAAGATGTTTGAATAAGATTAAGAATTTATTCGGGAAATAATTGATTTCAATAAAAATTGTAGAACATAGGGTTGTTCAATAGCTTAGGGATGAAAAAACGATCAACGATTATTGGCATTACTATTCTAATAATTTTACAATCTCTATCCGAATAATTTAGTCGACTGAAAAATGAAGAATTATTATTATAAATAAATAGTATAATTTGTTACGAATAATGAATAATTGTTGTTCGAATAAAACATTCAACCAAAATAGTTCGTTTGAATAATTATCATAAATAGACATTTATTCGAAATAATTCGAATAACAACTCTGCTGCCGAAAATGTAATTTCGTTTAAAAATGAATTGAATGCGAATGACAAAAGAGAGTCACGCTAAGGACAGCATCATAAATTCAGGATTGCAAAAATATTCGAACAATTGCGGAATAATTTGCGAGGAAAGGATCTATTGCGTAACTGCAACCATTAGCGATCTTAAGATTTAACAATCGCAGCTAGAACGTCGCAACAAAGGAAACAAATTCGTCTTTGTGACACTCACCTTTCAGTTATTTCTGCATAGAAAACAAGGAAAGAACTGGGACAAAGCAGTTATTTTTTCAAGTGGGTACATTCGTCAAAGCGGCGGGGCTGCAGCGGTGGAGAATTAAATTGCATCAAACCCTCCGACAGCCAGGAAATATCTTGTCCCACTTGCTTCTGTCATTCCTCATAGCAATTTATGCGTTTTACGCGCCGTTTAAAAATTCATCGGAACGCCGGCGAATGTTTAATCCTCCTGGGCGTATTATAGCTCGGCGTGAGAACGAAATTTCAGCGAACCCTTGTCACTAAATCAACCCGAATAACACGCATTCATAAATCCGCGCCGGCACAGGCGCATCAATCGTGAAGCAATTTAAAGTAAACACCTCGTGCGAGCCGCGTTCTCGGCCAGTCCGCGGGGAAGTTGTCACGATGATGAATTATTCCGCGTAAATCTCGTCCGATTATTTTTTTTGGAAAGCTCGAACTCTTTTCCCCGCTCCCTTCGGACCCCGTCGCTTTGTCATTCTCGTACTTCTGTTTCGCTGTCTCCGTTTTTCCGTTTTCGACGCTGCACGGTGCACCCGTATCTCGAAAACGTAGCCAAAATCTTTCATTATTTATTATATTTTATTATTTATCGTCCAGGATTCAAGTGAAAGTTGATGATCGAATTATTATTATTATTATTTAAATTCAGAATTGCACAGAATCACAGTTAAGTTACTAATGGAGTTATAATTCCAAAGTAATTCAATCGGATTGCAATTTGTAGTTCACATCTCGGTTCAATTAAATTACGATGCACATAATTCGTTTCTGCAATCAGAATTCATTACGAATCAGGATGGAATAGAATTAAAATTACGAATTAAAAAATAATAAATCAATAGCCAATAAGGAGAACATAAAAATGTATCACTTCTTCGAAGCTCTGGGCTGCAATATAGAGAACTGTATTTCAATTATGTTATATTTTAATTACATTTTATTTCAATTGAATTTTGTTATATTGTTTGTTATATTGTGTTTCAATTGCATTGTATCACTCATGATTAAAATAATTAACAATTTAATTAACCTGAAAGGTTTGTATTATGTAATCGAATCACTATGTCATTGAAATACAATGTAATTGCCAGGACACCACAACGGAATTGGACATTATTCGAATAAAATTTCATCAACAAGTATTTCGATTAAATTCTTCAGTCTCGTTATTATTAAGGTGTGGAATATGATCTAAATGTGGATGTTAGTCTCGTCTTTCAAATCAAGATAAGATTCCACCCTTTTATTATCAATATGTAAACGTCGAAGTAGAGGCTGGCATAGTACAATCAATGTAAATCGTTTGTCTTATAAACAAGCATTAATTGATCTAGCTGCAAAAGAAATCGTAGCGCAAGGTGCTAACCCTTTGCGCTCGCAGCTATTTTAATGACTTGTTGCAGCTTAGATATAGGAAATTGAAGAATTTTTAACATGAACTAGTTCGACATTGTCAAAGTTATTTCGAAACGTAGTATAGCAAATTCTAGCGGCGCCTCACAAGTCGCCATTCGAGTGTAAAGGGTTCAAATGAATCTGCGAGGAAATTCATTTTTATGGGTTCTGACCGCGTTGTCAGGATTTGGGACCATTGTGCGCTGCCGCCATTAATTCCCCTCCATGTCCATCGATTTCTCCCGTCGACCACCCCCACCCCCTGTTTCCGCGTTTTCCGGAAATTTTCCGGCGTATAAATTTCTCGGTCCGGATCATAAAGAACCCGAGCCGAGCCGAGCCGACTGCCGTCTCCCGGGAGCACGAGGCCGCGAATCACTTTGACTTCTCGAGTAGTAAATTAACATCGTGCGACTCGGCGCGACGCTCCGCGACTTCCGTGCACCGCCACGAGACGCTCTGTCAGTCTTATTGCACTTTTCCATCGTGATACTCCTTTCGCAGACGCGATTTATGATTACCGCGCGCTCTGGGAACGCTCACAAGAGGCACCGTGCACTGAGGAAGTCGCTTTTCGAGATCTGCCGCGCCACATTAGCATTCTTATATTAGGCCGTTCCGAAAGTTCTGTTGCGCTTGTAGGCGAACTTTGGCGGGACATCTAGAATACTGGGAGATGAAAGAATGTTGGAAGCGAACGCCTTTGTTTGGGATTTTTCCAATTACAAAAGTTTCTGACTGTTAATCTAGACACTAAAATATACAGGGTGTTCCAAAAGTCACTCGCAATCGGGAAATAAAGGGTTCCTGGGGTCATTTGAAGTAACTTTTTCCTTTACAAAAATTTTCTCCGAGGCTTCGTTAACGAGTTATTAACGAAAAACAGTGACCAATGAGAGACGAGCTCGTCTACCGCGAGACGGCAAAGTAAATCGGCGGAACTGGGCTTCGTCCGCTCGTTGGCTCGCCTGCGTCGCGCCAGCTGATCTCGTCTCTCATTGGCCACTGTTTCTCGTGAATAACTCGTAAACAAAGCCGTGGATTGTATTTTCGCTAAGGAAAAAGTTACTTCAAATGACCCCAGGACTCCATTTCCGGACTGTTAGACATTTTTAGGACATCCTGTATTGTTTCTAAAATAAATATGATGTTAATTTCTATGTAGGAATTAAATGCAACAGATATTGCGGATTTATATTCCAAAATATTTCATAGTCGTAAAAGACTGAAACTTACAAAGAAAAGAGAACACATTTGTAGTATATTAAGTTACTATTTAATCAGTGTGTACATATATACAGTGTATATATTAAATCATGGAATAAATAAAGTGTTTCGCTATGAACAAAAAGCGGCGCATAGAAAATAATAGAAATGTTTAGTGTTCCACTTAATTGTTCGACGATTGTGAACATACATTGTTAATTATTGTCACACAGGTGTGCGTTTTGACATTAGAAAGTACACAGTTGTCTGTATTAACTTGTGCACGTTTGCAATCACAAAAATGATTAAGAAATATCTAAATGACAATTTGATAACCGAAGTCAGCCATAACAAAATCTCAGTGGCAGGTGACAATTTCGTGGCGCAATCGTCGAGCATTTTCGACTTCGCACGTGCGAGCCGCGGCCGACTGTTCGTCTGGCTGCCTACGTACCCGCGTCGCGCCGGTTGACTCGTTTTAACCCACGTAGGACACGTTAATGAACTTGGAAAGATCGCCTCGGAGGATAATACCGGGCCGTAACCTTGTGCCCGTCTTAACGTTTTAAAGTCGCGAGGGACGAGTGAATCACTTTGCCGTGATTACCGTTTGCGTAAGCCTCGCGTCGCTCGTTTGCCAGCGGATTTCTTGTTCGAAGCAAACGCGCTGGATCCTCGCGGCTCGCTGAATTAAATTGCCGCTGCCGCTTCTTTTTATTTCGCGGATTACAGCGCGCGTGTAAACGCACGCGTTTAAACAGCCGCGATTTCGGAATTCGCCGCTACGTGCTACGGTTTCTTTCTTGCCCGAAAATATATGTATCTTTTCGACGCGTGCATGGACGGCTCAGTGAATTTTATTCGGAATTTTTCAATCTCGACGTTTTACCGGAATTATAATATTGTTAATCGATTGGCGATTTTATTTAATTTATTTTAATTTTTATTTTAATTTAAGCCCTCGAGTATTAAATTTATACATAGGTGTCGTGCTGGTCGGAATTAATTATTGCTGAATGAACAGTAATGCGTAATATGCAAGTTTGAGAGGAAATACAAAAATTAATTCTGTGTTTAAAGTTTAGATATACGCGGCACATATAATATGTTTTAATTTTATGTGAAAATAGCTTGGAAAAATTGATTTTCATTGCAATCTATTTATATGAACTGAATTTTATTAACATTTTCAGTTCTATATTTATTTCATTAATTAAACTATACTTTAATATTATATATATTATTTCGTCTAGAATGTATCGCACATTCTCCTGATGTCATTCTCATTTTCGAAGAAAGCCGTTTGTCAACGGAAATTGTTTGATCAAGAACGAATACAGCACAATTGCATCACCAATTTACAAACCGACGGAATATAAAACGATGAATCAGAGCCGCGCTATCTCAAAATTAATTTCATTATCGAGCACTCGAAGCTCAGGATTTATTACACAGTGCAACCGCCGCGCCGCAATCTATCATTTTATCAAGGCATTAGATCCTCCTGTCATTGATACGGATAACTGTTCTCGCGCGGCACTGACCTTAAACACCAGTAAAATCTGATTAGTACACTGGTGCTAATTCGTAAGCCGCCTCTCGGGTGGTTTCAATCACCGTTGCGGGACTGACGTAACTGATAATTAGCGGCAAAAATGGGCGGAGTTCTGGAGATACATGAAAGCGATTCGCGTCGCTTGCGAGACGGTGTCTCTTGATTAAGGGGGACACTTCGATGAACCGTTAAGAAATAGGTACAGATTGGGAATTCTCTATGGTTAATAGCTAAACAAAAGATTTAATCTTCCTAAAAGAATATACACATAAGTTTCAGCTTTGTTCTTCAATTTTTAAAAGCAAATGAATTACCATTTCGTATGAAAATCACGAACCCAATTGTTCAAGTATAACGTTCCCGTTATATACGTACAATCCTCATTTGTATTGAATAACTTTTAGATATAACTATCTTGTAAATAAAAAAATTAGTTACCTGCTATTTTTACGGGTTCGGGAAAGCTAGTGTTAAACTATGTGAAATGAAGTTCCGAATCGGGAACGGTATGCGACAGAGGTTAAGGAACTAAAATAAAAAGAATCGATTTCCTCGCACCGTTAGAGTGTTGTTACCTCTTAAAAGCTAATCTCTAATTGGGGGGACTTGTCGCGCGGCATTCTGCGCAGAAGTGTCTCCGGGTAATAAATAAGATTGCGTCGAGCGTTTCCCTTCGGCCGCAGACAACAATGCGCGGGAATTCGTTGAAAAACTGCTTTCTCATATTTATTCGGCAGAGCTGAACCGAGCGGCTCGCGGCGCGGCGGTAGGAAAAGTAAACGAGACGGTTGTCTCGAAATTATTTCTGGGATACTTTACGGCGAACAAAGGACGGCGGAAAAATGTCGGAAAATCTCCGCGGCGTTCGTCGCGAGGCTCAAGGAGAGAGGAGGAGGCCGTTTCAAAAGGAATCTTCTTCTATTTCTACCTCTCCGTCTATGGCCCTCGACGTTATCTATCTCCCTTTTTCTTGCCACCTCTCCATCTACCCGCGCGCCCACTTTTCCGAGCTTTTGTTTCGAGGCAAAGCTGGCGATAACGACCGCGTCTGGTTAAGCCTGAGAAACGACTCGAACCCGGTGTGCCTTCGGGTAAATAAAATTACACCACTTAACCCCGGGCATTTTTTAATATCATCGCCACTGCGCCGAGCCGGGCCGGCCCGAGCCGATTCGTCTTCATCGATTCCGTTTCCTGCCGTTTCCTTCTGCTTGCCCAGCAGTTTTTAATATTCCGGCGAATGCTGCCGGAGATTGATGCGCTGCTTCCAGGGAAAAAACGCTATGCCTGCGGAAACGAATTCTTTCCCGCGGGAACCGATGTTCGAGTTTGAAATTTCTGGCGCGTCGGCGTCACTGCTCGTAAGAAGTCCTTATTTTAATGTAGAATGTATGGCGATGCAGGTATGCGTCGTCCTATTTTGATTTTCGCATACAAATTTATTGTATTTATTTATTCTACGCAAAATAAAATAAAAATTTTCTTCGTCAAGATATATAAACTAAATATCAGGTTCTTTCTTTCTTCAATAACTTTGATAGGTTGAAAACAATATATTGACGTATTTAGATTCTTTGAATGCGTTCACTATCTTAAATGGCAATTATCCAATTTTCCCATAAATGCATAAAATTCTCAGTCTAGTCATTTATGTGTTTCGTAAGAGATTTCCCTGTTTTCTAAGTGCGCACAAGAACGGTTTAATAATTTCGACAATCGTAAATGAAACTTACTGATGAAATTACAGGTAGCTTCAGGTGTAGGTTACTTGTTTAAATCGGTGTAGATATATTATCATTTACTAACCAATAAATTTTACAATTCATTAGATAGTTATTTTTTGTTCTTGGTATGGAAATGAAAGAAACAAATTTTCTTTTTCAAGGTACTTTGCAAAATACTTATTTACTGTTTTTGAATCATTGTGTACATCTGTAGCGTTTCCATGGTTGGATCATCTCCATGGTAACGTCGTAAATATGGCACAAATCACTTTTTCATCGGTTTTTGATGATAGAATTATAACGCTGATAACGGGAGCACGGAACTCATATCGTCGACACCCATCGGGACCACTTGTTCATAAGTTGGAAAGCAATTTGCCAACTTTTTATACTATAGATGATACCAACAATATTTTTACACTTTGTAATATTTTTATTATTTGTAATAATACGAGAGAGTATATAGAATGCTATGATAATGAGGTGTAAGTATCTCTTGCATTATTAGAATAGAATAAAATATGTAGATTTCAAGGTTACTGTTATTGAATTTTTATGATTCACTGAATGATTTACTGAATTTTTATGATTCGGCAAATATATTAATAATTATTCAGTATCAAGAACAATAATAATACCATTTTTTTCTATATTAGGAAAAGAATTATGGTATGTGTACTGTATTTGAGTTATTTAAAATTCTTTATATTTTATATCTAATACTTATTATATTGTATACTATTACCTAACATTTTATATTTATCAAATCAGTCCTAGCATAATTATCATATTTAGTTTCTAGTTAGTAAATGACTGTGTTACATTCAAATGAATCTCCAAATCTTTTTGTAAATAACTTTTCTAACAATTATCATATTACTCGAGATGATTTGTTGACTGCAAAATGCAATTACTGTTATAGTTAACATTTTTATTAAGATATATAATTTAATAAATTGACCAATCGTCGATAAATCTATTCAAAAGCATAAAATCAGTAAAATGCATTAATAAAACGTTCAAACATTATTATCTTTAGAGTAGTAAAATATTGTGATATACTTAATATTAAAATACTATATTAATATTAAAATATTATGAATACTTACTACGAGTAGTAAAATGTTTTCAAGCAGCAATGCACATCTCACTGTATAGTAATCTTGCCCTACATTATCTTGCATATTTCAGTAATTTTAACTATGCTCAATGGAACAATAGGCGCGCGTATGCGACGAACCGAAATTCCTGACTTTGTCAGTGCTCGGGAGGAAACGCAGGTAGAACAAACGGGTTCCCTTTCGTATCCACGTCGGGATGTCACGCGATGGATTATCTCCGTTTCCTCGGGGGTCCGCTATAAGATGGCCGGTTCTTTTTCATCCTGGTTGATACCGTTCTTATACCGCATATGCATAGTAGCCAGCAAGGTGGTCTCTCGGCATTATGGTCGCCGGCTTTCCTTGTTCCTAGTAAACGTCTCATTGATATTTATAATATTTTTGTCGGCACGGAACAACCGCGGCACCGTTAAAAGAGGGCGCTAAAAATAATCTTTATAAATGGCGCTGATTTACAGCAGCCGTCCTTGAGAATGAAAGTTATACCCTTATTCGCCTTACCGGCGAACTTTTTCAGAAACACGATCCTCCGACGATTATTACACGCCGGTAAAACACATTCTGCAGATTAAACTGAATGCTATTTTTCATTTATTAAGTGGCAACGTAAATAAGCTCCGTTGCGAGATCAAGCATGTTCTGGTTTGAAGAAGCTGTGACTCACTGCAAATGCTTCTGCGATCGAGCCTCTTTAGTCATTTTAATATACGGCACTTTTAATTGGCGAGGAAGTCATTTTTTAATGAAATGAGCACTTTTACTTGGTCAATGATGAAGACATTTTTTAATGAGATTGAATGTAACCGAACGCTTTTGACTCTACGAAAAATTTATTTAGTCGAGAGAATTTTATTTTATTAATTATGTAGGAAAATTATGTTATTACCAGGATCTTTATGCAATTTATAATACAGTAAAAGTTTGTAAAATCGAAGTTAACGTACGTATTAATAAAAATGAGTTTTATTATTACTCCACGGCCATCGCAAGCAATTTTCTAGCTGTAACCAACTTTTCCTTTCTTCAGATTTTTATAAAACAGTGCACTAAATAAATATATAAATATAAATTCGGGACTGTAAATATTTATACAAATTCAAATTTTGTCAGAGTAGTTTCAGGTTCAGAAATATGTAATATTATTATCAAATGATTTTAATGTGAAATCTTTAAATATAATATAATATAATAAAATGTTTATACTAATATATTTTTTAAATATATATTGTATAATATAATTTAACATAAAACTTTCTAACGTAATTAAAAGTGGACAATTGAAAGGATTGTATAGCATTATTGCAATTTTCATGATTCCTCCATTAGTTCGCATCTCTCGCATTCGAAGTATTACCTCGTTTTCATTGTAAAACACTCGTTATTAAAACTCGTACGGTTTGTCTCCGAACAAATTAGTTTAATCTGATCTGTATGTGAAGCACACGCACTCTTCAGCGGCCGTTCAACTCTTCGATTCTTTGAACCTCTTAACGGGAATCCATTAACTTCACGCATCGAGTAACCGGCAAAGGGACATTCAAATCTCATTAAAGCTTTCCATTCAGTCCATTTTACAGTACCGATAGAGATAGGAATTGCTCATCGCGTAAGAATTTCAAATTCATTTCATATTTTACTTCATTTTACTACATTTGGTGCGTACCGAACTCTTTTTCCCGGAGAATTTTTATGCGGCTGCCAATAAATGTATTATTAAGGTACGATCAATGTTAAAATATATTGCGTGAATATCCTTTCTGAAATTCAATGTCGTTATCTTGTAAAATTGCCAGATGCTTGTAACTTTTATGTTTCTTTCGAGCTGTGCCTAAATGATTCTCTTTTTGTGTGGCATGATTTTTAAGGCATAAATAACTTTTTATTTTCAAATGTTATGTTAATTAAGGATAAAGAACATTTTCTTTTGTATAATACAAACCTACGATAATATATATATATATATATATTTATAATGCTATTTATAACTTTTAGATGTTTTTAGTGCAGTCCGTATGTGGTGCATTATTGAACTATAAGAGATTGGCAAACATAACATTTTTACGCATTTATAACAAATATCAGCAGGCTAACCAATTAACTGTTCCAATCTAATATTTTCTTCTTATTTTGTTTAAATACAACACTATTACAAAATATATAATTTAAGAAACAATAGTATATATATTATATCTTTTTTAAACAGTTAGCTGTTTTTGACGAGCATAATCGTGACGAAGAAACGTTAAAATTTTATGTTACGATGAGTATACTCGTCAAAAATACTGGTTAATAGAACTTTAAGCCATCGATACAGAACTTTCTCAAAATTATCTACCAAAACAAGGAAATTACTATTCCGTTTCAGCGTTTCCCAATCACTGTAGACAATTTTCATTTTATTCTTAGATAATTAAATAGATTATGGATTTTATGAAGCATAAAAATTTATTGTATTAATTACAAGAGTTCGGAGACAGAATTTCATTCTTTTTTATAATTTTAATTGGCTGAAACTAGTGTATTAACATTTTCAATCACCTCAGTTGTTTCACTGTCTCAAAATGCACCTTATCACTCTTGTCATAAATGCATACAATCCGCAGACTATATACAATTAACGCGATAATACCATTAAGTAGCCAGTGTCTCCGAACAACTGCAACACATTGCGTTTACCAACTACTGTATATTGCTTAAAAAAGATGGCACAAAGAAAGGTCGATTCCCATCAATCCACCAATGTTAACGTCTTCGCAGAAGTATGGTAAACGCGTTTTTCTTATTAGCAGAAACAATGCCTTCCTATTATCCCCAATTTCCAGGAAACGAGGGACTCGAGCCTGGCCGATCGTAAACAAACCACGCCTCCTGACTCCCATCACCGTCTTACACCCCCGTGGTCTCCTCCTAGCCTCTTCCATTTTGTTTTCTCTTGCTCTTCGCGTCGATTAGTTTATCGGTCTTCTTGTTTATCTATAGAAGTGGGTGGGTCTCGGGAGGTCATAGACAATTAGCGACTACAGGCGCGCAGGTTAGACGAAGCGAGCGGGATAACTCCCTCGCCCCTCGACAGAAATCATGCCATCTTCTCAGCAATGAACCTGTCCACATAACTGCCCAAAAAGTTGCCAGTACGTCTAAATAACCGAATCGGTAAGAGACATCGCAGATGCTGCGCCGCGACGCGGTTATCGCGTTTACTCGCGGTGCCTGGCGTCGTTTAACGCACGAGGCGTCGGGTTTTGCATGCAAAATAGTCGACGTTACTCATCCTCTCGAATAATCGGGACTCATTCACATGCATGCCAGTTAGCCGCGATGGCCTGTACAATGGGCAAGGGAGCTCTTAGAATACGCTGGCCTGTGCATCGAGACTGTCTGGCGCGCGTGTGACTCCCATGCAGCTACGTGTAAACGCATTCACGGCCCCGACAATGTCATTATCTTAAACAATTTTCAGTCCGACGGTTTGTCCGACGAGCTGGATCTCCCTGTCCGGGTTCGTGTCAGTCGAAAGTACAGATGAACATATCAGGTGAAAGTGTTTTCGTCGCTATTCGGCCGATCGCCGCTTCGCCTATCCAGTGATTAGTGTAATTAAAATATAATAGCTTTTAATCGCGCCTCTTGTCGAGAGATCTGACAGGTGTTCAGACTGCGTTGAGGAGTAGATGTCTTTGAAATTTTTTATATTATCGCCAATCTTTCTTTGATCTGATGTGAGAGTGTCTTTATTGCTACTTTGCTAATTATCGCTTCGCCGTTTAGTGAAGCGTGTAATTACTAGAATGGCTCCAGATTTCGTTTTCCGATTATAGATAGCTAGTATAAATTTTGTTACGGAATAGATATCTTCGAGATTGTATAATTTATAACGTAATGGCCAATTTTGTCGATTTAGAGTGAGAGTGGCTTGTACAATTTGATTAATGATCTGCAATTATTTTTATTGTAAATTTATTATGGATATGATTCCCTTTTTTACTTGGACTTTGATCTGCCATCACGATTGGAAATGGAGATGGTATTAAACTTCTGTCAGCCATACTGTTTTACTGCGCGCAATATCCACGCTATTTTATGCGCTTGCCGGCATTATTGCTTTTTACTGTGCAGTTAAAAATTGTTTGCACAACGTTTCGATGAATCTAAGAAACTGTATATGTTAATAAAAATGTTCGATTCTGATATGGAAACAAGATTATATAATCAATACTGTACTTGTTATTGTTCTCACTAATTTCAATTGATTGATCACTAAAGTTTGTTTGTTTTTAATTTCAATGCAGTTTGAGGGGCGATGAATTATTTTCGTCACTTGGTGGAAAGTAGATGGCCGTTTAGATCATGCGTGGGTTACTACTGCCCGTGTTGCTATGGTAAGACATGACGCAGTGCGATTAGCAAACTGTAGATGTTTCTGCAAATCCACGTTTTTATAGGGTAATTTTGAGACGGTGAGGTTAAGTAAGATCGTATAGAAAATTTCAGCAATTCTTGAAAAATTTTATTGGGATGCATAAAGATCTGCAGTTTGCTGATTAAGCGTGTACGTGTACAAAATGTGTGTGACACACACAGAAAATAACACATTAGAGTCGTGAATAACGATTTCACATTTACTCTCCACTAACAAAATATTATCACTTATGCATAGTTTTATATGTTTGCAAAGATCGGTATGCATCTTAATTAGAATCTTTATAGCTTGTTTGATGTGCATAAAGATTAGCAATTCCATTTACGTAATTCCAAGTGGAATTCTTTTGCGTAATTGCCTATACTGTGCCGTTTTCACTATATCATAATTAATATAGCAAAATAACAATATTCTCAGTTAATTGCAAGGAACAAGATTTCAATAAAAATCGATTTCTTCTTTCGATGATTTCAATAAATGGAGAAGAATGTAACAATGCCCTTAAATTCCTTTAAAGTCTTCATCGTTGGGAACTTCATCTAGTCATTTTTATCATAAATGCATAAAATCCGCAGCCTAATCATAATACTAAAATATACATTAAGCTTCGAATTCGAAGTTCCATCGAATTCTGTTTAGTGGTGAAACTACAAATTCAATTCAACATTCAGTTTCCCAGAATTCCGCCGAAATGGCTCCACACGATTGTAATGTAAATCGCTACAATATAAAATAATAAACTAATCTCTCGCTCTACAAAGTTTCATGGAACTTTGTAGCTTTGTAAAAGAACTTATAAAAGGGCTACGCGTACTTTTTATCGACAGAAAACTCGAGTTTAATGGGTGACAGCACCCTATAAAGATTGGTATCTTCAAGCCATTTCAGAAACTTTCAGATAAAGACACAGTTTTAATAGCAAACTCCTATATTGCCCCGTGTATAATATAATAACGTGAAGATGATTTTCCCGGAGCTAAAGCAGTACAAAAAGTAAAAAGGAAAACTACGCTTCTTTCAAATTATAATTAAAACGATAATCAAATTATAATTAACAATACACTTGGATTATGAATTGTGAGGTATTGCATACTTACTTTTATTTTTGTACAAAATTTTTCGACAAAATTAAAAATATATTAAAGTTATTAGTAGAATTCGGGTTTTACGCATTTAAGTAAAAAAAATCATAACAACAATAATGATAACATTTATTCTTTTAACGGGATCTTCGTTACACAGTACAAAAATACAATTATAATCAGAGTGCAAAGAAAAGAAGAAAAATAAACAACAAATGATGTGGATATATGACATAATAAACTAATGTAACAGAAATCCAGGTATCTGAAGATAACCGTCCATGGTCCGCCTTATAAAAATGGCTCTCCACGTGCCTAATATTGCGCAGAGCTTATGGCTTCCCCAGCAGCGACCACGTAATTGTTTTGACCATACCATTTGCCGGTCGGCAAGCTTTCCGCGCTCGCGTTCGGATAGTCGGCGGTGACCAGCGTAATTTTTTCTATTTCGAATTCCACGCAGGATCGCGTATTTACTGTTTCCCCGGGTTGGCTCGTGTTCGCGGAGAATTTGCGAGCGGGCGCGGGCCAGAAAGAGACCGCAAAATATCGGCGCGGGCTTGTGTGCGCGGCCTGGCAACTCTTCAAACGATGCATTTCCGAAAATCAATTTCGCGGTGGGTCCCTGGCGAATTCAGCTGTCGCGGCCGGAATCGGCTTGTCGTCGGGCCAATGAAAATTAAAGCGTCGAGATCGAAATTTACGCGCCGTTATAAAATAAAATCTTTCCGCATAACACGGTCGGCGGTCTGCGCGTCAGCGAAACAGCTCGTGCCGGCTATTACCGGTGACAGTGTCGGTTGACATTCGAATCCATAATGCATCCATTGCTCTTTAACGATTCGCGCGGATGTTTATGCCGATTTCTGTGAATTATTCCCGCGGCTCCGTGTTTTTGCGAACCAATTCGCGAATCTCGGTTCGCAGTCAGCATTATCCATTCAATAGTGAAACGAAATCGACGTTCGTCGTCGGATTTGTTTTCGTTTGTTTTTAACGAGCACCCCACGGTTTTCCAAAAATTTATTTGTTTTACGATCGTTTTCGTATAAAACAATTCACGTTTTAGAGGAATATTTAGAGGAAAGTGCTTGGTAAACAAACTGTGAATTTCGCGAATTTATTACGCATAGTATTATATTATTGATATCTTATTTTAAACATTGCGCACACTTCGTTCTTGTAATTGATGCCAAATATTTTTATTTTGCATACAAGTTCACGATTTATTATAATTTGAGAAACGTTTTCAATTTATGACTTTATTAGAATTTATTATACTACATGTTTTCAACATTCGTCGTAAATTGCAAAATTAAAATGCAAGTTAAATACGAAACGTCGAAATCTTCAGGAGCAAAGATAAATTTTTATGGAGCCCCCGCGTCTTGTTTTTATTTACAAACATTTAACTAGCATAAAGATCCGCGGTTTAATAACAATAGCCGACGTATTTGAATAATTCCGTACGTTTCTGAAATATAAAAATGCATAAATTGGTCACAGGTACAGAGCACGCCGTTTGCGCATTTTTGTCGCCATTTATAGAAACATTAGCGCTGATATTTTGAAACGTTTCAAATAATATTCCATTGTCAATGTTATCGGGCTATTAACGTTTAACAGCCTCGTCGTCGCCGCAACACCGAAGAAAACATAATTGAAAAATGTAATCCGGTCATATAATGGTTATTGCTCGGACAAGAGCATATATCACTCTCTTTTGAGCGTGGCTAATGGTATTCACAGGTAAAGAAACGCTTTATACCTGCGTTACAAAATGCGCCGGCGGAGCGGGTGATTTATAAAATTTACGAGCGACCGTGCGCGAAGCAGGCGGCAAATACCCGCGATGCTAACAATTGCTATTTATTTCGTCGGCGGTTTGATTATCTGCCGGTTTGATTATCTGCTGGTTCCGTGTTTCTCAAGAGTTTCGCGGTTATGCAATTAATTGTGCGTCAATCGTTTCTCTAGATCTAGCGGGCCGTGATCCAAGGACAGCTTCTTCGAGTGTGCCGGCTAAGTACTTTCTCGCGAGTTACCGTAAATCGGGTCAGTCCTTTCGGCGTTATGAAGCGAGCAGGAAATTCGTTGTAATAAAGAAAATGCCGGTAAACGGGATCGTAGAGGCTGCCAGAACCGTTCTTATCCGCTCGCGACGGCATTGCGCAAAATCGCTCGAACGATTTGACAAAAATGTGGTCCGCTCGTTTGCCGGCGTGTTAGTGTCGCCGGAAGTTTCGAGCACCCTCTGTTGCATAGATAAATGAAGTCGTTCCCGTTTTACATCCTATTTTTTCCTGCGCTTTAAGGCCGCTCGAAGAGCTGTTCACAGGCCGCGCGTTTTCACATGAATTTCGAACGAAATGCGAAGCTTAACGAGCAATTAGGATTTAATTAAGGCTCCATTTTTCACGATCTTCAATGAAATTTGTAACATTTCGCTGTCAAATATTCCCCCCCGTTTAAAAAATCTCACGATCTTGTTTAGCACAGTTATTTTTCGTTTATTCATTGAAATTCTATGGACTTTCAAAACACGTTGCCGGAGTTTCTGTTTGCATGCGCATTTTATTTTCTAGGGAATTCCTCGAAGTTTTTAGTTACACGGTATCTTCCTTTTTATTAACAGATACATTTAAAAATACGTCTTCGAGAAAGTGCAAATACGTACAGTTAATGTAATAGATTCTTGTTATAGTTAATCTAGCTTCATAATTTTCCTTGCACACAGGTGATAACTTTTCTTTACGTGTTTTTCAGTTAGCTATGAATTTTTCAATTAGCGTTCAACGATTTTAACGACGGTCGTAGGTTTTGCAAAATATTTCGAGTATGTAACCTTTTTCGCGCGAACGGGAATGTTTAATGCCATGAACTTACTTCAAGGTGATAAATCACTTTTGAAAAAGATTGATGGATTACGTTTTCAGTCACTTGGGAAGTAGTAGCGATTTATAACTTCGCACATATATTCGTCTATTTACTTCCTGGTTGTTGCAACCGAGGTGTCTGAACGTTTATAATTTGAAATTGTAATAACCAAGATAAGGCAAACTGACCATAGGATCAGAGAATCTTGTTTGATCTGCCATTATACACGATCCTCGGCGTAAAATTAATATGTAAGTGTAAAAACGTGTTACGAGACGTTAGTGGATATATAAATTACGTAGAAGCATACTTTTCGTTTCTGAAATCCGTGTGTGCAATAATTTATTCAGCGGTTGCGTGTGCGCCGTCTCGATAAGCGCGTTTTCATGAATGAAACTTATCAATGAAGGTCATTACGTGTTATACTAACCGTTTATTTTAATCAGACCGTGGATTGATGTAACTTGCGGCGAGAATTCGAAAGGTTACTCTACGCGACATGTAAATTCATAATGACAGAAATATTAAAAAACTCGTATTAGCCTACTTCAGTCATGGCAATGCATATTTTTTTCGGAATACGTATTTGCATCAATTAATTTAATAATTTCAATGAAAATATTTGATACGTTTATTAAGTTCTCTTTGTTTCGCAACATTTGTCAGTAAAATTGTAAATCATGGAAATATATCACCAAAAGAACAGAAAAATATAAAAAACCTGTCAAACATTAATCATTACATATATTATTGACATAATATTAATATTAATATAATATTTATATAATAATATTAATATAATAATATTAATATAATAATATTAATATAATAATATTAATATAGTATTAACATATTTAATTCTTCCGCGTGTTACTTAAATAGATTTTTGCTGTTATATTCGCTCATTGTTAGCACAATAAAAATAATTATTTCAGTATCGTCTAACTTGTCTCACGTCCAATGTAAAATTATTCACCGTGAATTTTGCACATTTTTAATAAATCCCGAGATATCCAGTATTTTTTAAAAAAAGAGAACAGCATGTTTATCTTTAGTTACCGCGTCTGGAAACATTACAATCATGGTTTTCCGGCGTGATTCATTCCCGGTGGCGAATGATCGGATTCATGGCACGATGACCCACTCGATCCACGTAATCCGACTGGAAATATGCCGGGACTAGGAAAACTGTTAATAATTCTGTCGGGTACGCTCACGGCTTACGTTACTCGTCGAATAAATTACGTTTCATCGGAAATTGTGTGCACTGCGCACTTTTACAGTCGCTGCGTAAACGGTCTTAATGAGACCATTGTTAACATACCCTCAACCAACACGGGAAACGTACCCGGCCGCCACAGTGTGCGCGTGCTCATGACGCCTCTGGAACTGCCAACCATTTCCAACCCATTATTACGGTAGCAGGTTCGGTCCTCGATCATTACCAGCTCTATCCATTGTCCATCCAGCCGGCAGGTTATTAATATGCTCGGTTACGATAGATAATGCCAATCGGTGGCTCGACGTGGACAGCAATCCTTGAGGTGAATAGATCTATTATCCCAGCAGAAAGTGTGCGATCAAATGGATCAACTCGGCCATCATCAGAAAATTCCGCGCGGCAATTTGTTCGGAGCGTTTTCTGCAGTTATGGGAGCTGCAAGTGCGCGAAATAATTGTCTCATTCTTCGTTTTCTGTTCCCTTTTCCATTCTTCTCTTCGATTCGTTGATTCTTGGTCTTTCCTCTCGTTTCTTGAGATGATCGATAGACACAATGATGGCATAGATTATAATATACATATATATACATATATATAATACATATATATAATCTAATAATTGATGTCTAATAGACGTAATAATAATTTATGTCTGCATAAATGTCATTCAATTCGTTTTACATTTTACTTATCATTTTTCGAAATGGTTTAGAGACGCAATAATAATTTCTTCCTATAAACTGTTTCTATAAAATATTAAAAAAATATAGAAGTATTAATAATTTGTTTTTATAAATCGTTTCTATAAAATGGTACATGAGATCTATGTTTCAGTAACTGTTTGCAGTGTATTTATAAAAAAATCGTGCTCATAAACGCTGATAAACGATTAACATTTTAATACGATTATTATAATTAAAAATGCAGATTCCAATAGAGCTCAATACAGTTTGCTTTTCATTTTAGTTTTTATAGGTGCGAATACAAGTAACTAGTTTAAAATTAGATTGCGCAAGTATTACACACTCCTACCTAATAAAAAGACAGGAACCAGATCTCTGCGAACGTTGCAACATCAACAACACTATGGAACGTATACTTTGCCACTGCCCTCGATATCGAGATATAACAAGGATTAAAAATATCCGACAGTAACCAGACACTGTAAGGCAGCAAAAATTCGAAAGCCCGCTTTCACGAAATTGAAGATTATATAATATTAATATAATTATAGAATCGTAGAATTATAATTAAGTAGAATTATCCAAGGTGAATCATATAACTTGCACGCCCTAAACAACTAAATTGTACGTTCTATGAAAAATTGTTAAATTGAGTGTATGCATGGTTTAAATGGAGACAAATGTCAATCAACATCTGTATTTAAAATTTTTCAGTAAAACCCATAATTTAAACTATGATTTGTGCAAGTCACTTGACTTAGATAGATTAACTTATATTCAGAAATATAAATGTTTAAATGTTAATAAATCAGCTTTTTTATATTTAGAAATTTATGTTATATTCAGTCAGTCGAAAGTTCAATAAGTCAAATTTATGACTTATATTCAGAAATAGATGTTTAAACGTTAATAAATCAAATTTCTTACATAACCTCGACCGATAGCCTGTCAGTCGGTTGTTATAAAAGTGTTAGATTGTACTACTACTATAGTAAAATATAATATACAATATATAATATACACAATAATACATAATATATAATACTGTATAACTTTTTAAATATTGGATACCTTTTGCTATGAATAAAATAAATAAAATGGAAATAAAAGAAATAGAATAGATACAAGAAATACTGTTCAACGCTGACGTTTTGAAAATATAAAAATACTAGCAGATTTAATTAATCTATAATGACATTAATGTTTACTGCCGAATGACCGGTCGGTAGTGTTAACAATGCTGAACACGGAGAAGAGACTGTATTCATGATTCCACTAGTAAATAGACCGTCACCTAAATGATACGATCTAAGGACAGTTTAGTTGTCTTGTGAACGTTAATTGGCACGTGTCGAATCTTATTAGGTCACGACAGTGCAGTTGGAGTGGTTCGGGGAATGCCCTGGTTCCCATCAGCTCTGGCAGTTTGCATTTGGGGTTTCGGTGAAGTAGAAGTGCTTGTTACGGACATTCAATTTACTGGATGTCTAAAAAATATAAGGCTACCAGAAACTGTTCATCCTTAACGCAAATGGTAAAATCTTGTGCCATTTTTTTAAGCTAACACTTAGTTTTCTAAATATTAGCAATGTCCTTGATTAGAGCAGCAAAACATTAATTTTTAATTTTCAATATTTTCAAAGCAATGACTAAGCTACTAAAGTGGTAAAGAAATTGTTTAAACTGATAAATTCATTTTTGCATAAAACTTTTTATATTTAACAAGAAAATTCGGCCCATAGAGGGTCAAATTATATTCATACATCGAATAAAGATTACAGTGGATGGAATTTTTCGCGAATATCACAAACTAGACAATACGTTAAGCGTTGCTGTACTTACAAACATATTGTGAGAAACCGGAATAATTTTTATTTAAACATACCGGCCGATAAAATCTGCCTGTATGCATTGCCTCGTAACACTGACGAGATCCAATTTATTTAAATCCGTACAGTTTCTATTATCATAGTCGCTTCAATAATGTGATTTATTCGATCAATTCTGATGAAAATGTTTCTATCATTTTTATAATTGTCAAATGAGAAATGGGTCATTGAACCGTGGTAGGTTTAATGTTAATCGGGAACTCCCAGACACGTGACTCGCGCTTAACACGTTCGTCGCCAACAATCGACCACCAAAATTTTCACAAAATCAAAGCAATTTAATTCATTAAAGCGAAATTAGAAAGTTAAAATTGATCATAGGGGATGGAATTAGAACTCTTTCGCACCCGAGACGTCCTAGTCAACTTTGATTTGTTCGGATATATTAAAATGAAAATGAATTTTCAAAATTGTTTAAAAACTAGCGTCACCCATATTTGGATTATGTGGCGCTGAACGTGTTAATATGTATTAAAAGCCGAGTGAGCATATCTCTCAGAAAATTGTTTGCGATCTCACTACCTTGTAACTAATTAGCGCTTTCGTCGGTAAATATTGACGGAGGTGTTTCGCAACAGTGTCCGGCTTTCCTGAACGGCGTCCACGGGCGAAAAATTCGAAGGACGCGTCGTTAAATTCGTCGTTGGGTAACCGTGGTACGCGTGCAAAACGGCGGCGCGCATAATGTTTCCCTGGACGTCCACCGCGAAGGTAACGGTGCAACGGCCCGAGGTTTATCTCGGAATAGGGGAAGATGATGATCGTAAGTCGCGCTCGCGAGAAAGCACGCGATCGCGATTTTGTTGTCGATCGTGCGATCGGAGCTACCGGACTCGCGATGTTTCACTCGGTTGCGGATAATCGGCGTCGTTGAAACTTGAAATTTATTACTCAATTATTCCTTCGGGCCGAAGCACGCGGAAAATAGCAGGCGCGAGAGGCAAAAATATGGCGGGAAAGTGGGTGTCAAAAAAGGAAGTGTGTTGGACGAATTAATTTGCCGAGCTGGAGCGAATCTCTGTGTACGCGCGTAGACGCATGAATTGCAGTGCCATAAATTTAGTATTAAATATACGGCGAAGTTATTGGCTGGAAACGGAGCTCCGTCCATTGTGCGATATGGTTGCCATTTTTTAGAAGTTTAGCACCTGTTGTTATTGATTTATCGGTGCGAAAAATGTAAGCCGACGGGATCTAATTTTATTTTCTCTGTTGGAAGATGTATGAATAAAATAGAAACATTTGTATTGATTTATCGGTGTGAAAATGGAAGCGTTCGTGATCTGGCCAATTTTATTTCCTGTCTTGAAGGACTTATTATAAATTATAAATACTTGCGATTTATCTCAGCTGCAAATACAGCGTGAACAGTCTTCGTGAATTAATTAATTGTATTTTCGGTGTTAAACGATTTCGTAGAAATTAGAAACACCTAGAACAAAAATTTATTACAACTGAGATAGAGAATTTGTTATTGATTAATAGGTGTAAACAATGTATGTCCGCATATTTATAATTTTATTTTCTCTATTAAAAGATCTAGTAGATATTACGAATATCTACACCAAAGATTAGACACTGTAAAATTTGTTTTAGTTTATATTCTGTTCCATAGTAAGATTTTGAGTGCGTAATATTGTTTAAAAGACAATTGGTTTATTTCATTGAAAATTGTTTTACTAATGGTTCGTTACAGAAGTTATTAGAAGTGATTAATTAATACCGGAATTACCAAAGGAATGATCCAATTGAGATCTCTTTTACTCTATTACTATCTCTCGCCCGCTAGTATCAATTTATTCAACAAATCAAATCAGCTAAAACCTCGAACACATTTTCGAAACGTAATCGAATCGAATCGAGTGACTGGTCTCGAAACTTCCGTTCTTCAATCACGAACTTCCGGCCGCGCCGAATAAAATACAGTGGTACAAAATAAAACTGACCCAGTTCGGAGCCGAAACTGGGAAACCGCATCACAGAAAGGGTTACCAGTCACGAAAAGTTTCACCCAGAAACCGTTCCGTGTCAAAAGTTTCCAGGTTCCCGTGACACGAGCGGCTGCATCCTTCGCGTCAAGTCGAAATTCGAGTGAAACGTGACGAAACCACCGGCACGCCTCGATCCGACTGGAAACGAGTCGTTCCAGTCATGGTTGTTCCCATATGGCGCTGCGAGAGGGTACGCTCCGCGAGACATTTACGACGCAAGGTATCGTCGCGGGCATCTCATTATTCACGGGGAATGAATCGCTATAACTAACTCGCGCTTGAACCGGTGAAACGTCTGAAATGTTGCGCAACGCTCGTTATTACACGCTCGTGGAACTGAAACGGAGAAACTGCGAATTTTGCTTCGCCGGTGAACGTGGACGAGGAGCGGGAGCACGAAAAAACCAGGAAACAAAAGAACGAAAACCGTTCGAATTAAAGCGCGGTTCCCACGGCTCGCTCGTTCTGCTCTCGGCGCACGCATGACGGGAGAGCCACAAGGCGATTTCAACTAACTGAAGCCATTAGCCATTAGCAGTATTAGCACACCCGCGTTAAGTCGAATAGAACTTTCCGTTTCGCTGCGAACAGATAATCACCGAATCCTCTCTTCCTGCTCCTGTAGGGAAACACTTTGTTGCCGCGAACACCGTCTAACGCTGCTCGCCGGCTTCCCGACAGGATTCCCTTTGTTCGCGGTTCCTCCGCGAGCATGGGTCAACTTTGACCCGCTTTCCGTTCTCGTCCGAGCTTGTTGGAGTTACGTGACGAAGTTTGTACGCGGTGAGTCGCGTAACGAGGACGTTGTTTGGGAAGATGTTGACTGGTCTTCGTGATTTGAATAAAAAAGCATTAATAGTTGATTTAATTGTAATCTAGGATTTTATGCATTTATGCTAGAATTCTGTAGGTGGAATGTCAAAGAATGAAAACGTTTAAAGAAATTGCGAGTGTTGTTATATTTTTCTTGATTCGTTAAGATTGGTAAAAGAAGAAATAGGGATTTAGAACATTTTTCTATCGCGAAAAGATCCTCAGTTTAACCTCTTGCACTTGAGTGGTGACTTTGGGACACTATTAAAATTGTTCTATCACGTTCCAAAATAATGTTTATACTAACAAAAAATTTAGATTTAAAGAGTCGCTAGAAGCAAAACTGTTAGTATGAGTTAGAAGAATCAATTTCATATGCATAAAATTCACTTTTCCACATGAAATGGGAATACTATAAGCTAGAAAATTAAGTTTAGATTTACAGTTAAAATGGCTTCGAGTGCAAAGGGTTAATTGCAATGTTGGAAAATTATTTCCCATGATAGAATTTACGATATCTACGATATTCGATATGAAGAATTATAGGATTATAGAATTAATAGCAAAGAGGTGAATCGTTTTATCCGGATCGTGTATCATTTTTATTAATTCTTTAACTTCTCGTCTTACTGAAATACAATATCTTACATGTTTATATTAATTGGTATATTTTCTCACTATTATATTAATTATTATATCTTCTCATATGATAATTAATATGAAAGTACAAAATAAAGTAAACATTTTTTTGCAGAATAATGTAATAAGTTTAATTATATTAATCTTATTATTATTAATATAAAAGTACAAAATAAAGTAAACATGTATTTGCAGAGTCATGTAATAAGCTTAATTATATTAATCTTATCATTATTAATACAATATTATTAGTGTAAGTTTTGATGAACACTGTAGAAAGGCTGCAAATATTTTAAATCTGAATAAAAGACAATTGTTCAAATGGCAGAGTAAAATGAAAACGAATGAAAATTAGAAAATGATTTTCCACGCAATTCATCGATCGAGTAAAATATCCGGGTTTCTTCAGAAGTTTGATTTTGTAGAAAGTAAAAATGTAAAATGTCAGATTGATTAATCGGCTTCGAAATTTCTCTGCCAGTGAAATTATCAGAACAGAGTGCACTCGAGGCAGACGTCATAATTCTCGAGCACAATGGCAAGAAACAAAAGGAAGCGCCGTGTACCCATTCCCGATAATCATGTTCCGGGCGAATAAATCGAACGATAATCGAAGGTGTTGCCTTATCGATCTATAGATCGTTGGCATTTGGGTTTACTTTCACGCAGCACCGTTTCAAGGTGCATTCTTGCCGGGCTATACTCGCCTGCGTTTCCATGTTGACACCTGTTTACTTTCTAACGGCGCTATGCGCGCGTAGCTTCGGGGCGCGTTCGCAATTTCGCGATTCGCGGGTGACTCACGTGTGTTTCGCTGCCCACGCATCCTCGCCGAGATTCATGAATCATCGGCGGCCCGATGACGACGGATCCTTGAGCCTGTCAGAGGTGAAGGCGAACACACTGTTAAGCGGGAATTATCGGACGTAAAAAAGCTGTTTTGTTTGCGCTCGTGTGAGTGCCAACGAGTGTGGGTAATTGATAGCTGCGAATAAACGTAATAAGTAGACCGGTATTTTGCAAATCCATACATTAACGGGAGAGATAAATGAGAGAGTTACGTAGCCCCTATGACGCGAACTCTTATTGATCTGGGAATACAAAAATCGCGTTTCGTCATCTGTATTTTTATTTCGCATGTTTCTTTGGTTAATTGCCGCGGCTTGTATCCATGCAAGTGGACAGGTTTCTTTCGTGATTAAAATGTTACAGAGTTAATTAACGCTTTATACGCTACATTCTCTGCTGTTTTCTGCTACATATGTTATTATTATACTGCAGATTTTATGCATTTAACGGTACGGTTATTTACAAGCTATTAAAATTGTTAACAGTTCTTTTCTGACAACAAAATCTTTTACATTTTATTTCATAATTGCGGAGGTACACTAATTTAGCTTGGGTCATTATGTTTATAGAAATAATTGTTAATGGACATCAACTGTTTTATAAACGAATTGATGTTTTCGTTGACCATCAAATGTTAAACATATTTTTGTTCACTAAAATCTAGGAAAGAGCAATCGATGAAATTTTTTAACAAAGAAATGAACAAAATCCGAGTTTGGTTAATAATTTATTAAACTGCGAATTCTTAACCTGAATTCTGCTAAAATTGAAACAAGATTGCGAACGTATAAACACATCTTGATTTATGCTAACAATGCTGATGGCGCGGTGAATTTAAGATTCGTCAAGCGCGCCTCCATTCAGCAAGCCGAATAGCGTTCTCCGAAATAAACTCGTGCCGGAATGGAAACGTCAATAAAAATGCAAGCAGCGGAGCAGGAAAAAAAGCATATCCCCGTGTCAAGTGATTCCGATTCGCGGCACGTCCGTGCACTTTTAATTTCGAACAAAACGAGTCCCTCGGCGAGAGGCCGTTCCGCTTACGGCGAAGACCGGCTTTTCATTTGGCGAGAAAACGGCCCCGGTTTTGGGAAACAGTAGGCTGATTCTGTTCCTCGAACGCGTCTGTCCGTGGCGGAAACAAAGGAATCGTTTGCACGGAAACTGCACGGGCCCCGGCCGGCGCGATTCAAACGAAACGGCAAAAAGGTGTCGGTTGCGCGAGTAGTACGAAGGATAACCGACGCTAAGGCGAGAGGGCCGGGGGCGTCATTTCGCGCCTCCGTTTCCGAGTAGAGACCATTCAGCCTAGCCTGGCCATTATCGCGGGGGAAACGCGAAAGAAAATATTCCGGGTGATTCGGTCTTACTTGGTGGAACGCTGAAATATCAGTGATTTTTATCAGTTTTTTCCTCGACAGCTGTAAGTTGGACTTTCTCAACAGTTCGGAGTTTTTTATTGAACATGTAGACGGTATAACAATATTGTTGTATTAAGAATAAAGTTTTTTGACCCTCGATAGGTCGAATGTTTTTTTATTAAATATAACAAAATTGTAAACCTATATATGCAGAGTAAAGAAAAATGTACCAGTTTAAACAATTTTATTATAATTAATTCACTTTGTAACTTTCGAGTAACAGCGGCTTACAATGTTTACACTTCTGTGCATAAATGCTTAAAGAATCTTTGGAAATGTTACCGCTAATGCGCCTAATTTTAATTCCTCTTTTATTGTTTTATTGTTTACTGTTTTATATTAGGTACATATATTGAGTATTTAAATCTGAAAATAGGAGAAAGCACAAGCATTATCCTAAATATACCGAAATCTACTGTAATAGTCCACTGTAACCTGAAAGTCCTAAACGGGACGGGTACAATGCCATAAGGGGCAGGTACAATCCCATAAGTGGCGGGGCCAATCCAAAAGCAGGCGGGCCAACCCCGAAGAGGGCGGGGCTAGTCCAAAAGGGGACAGAACCAAACCCCAAGGGGCGGGTCAAACCTTCAGTGGGCGGGGCTAATCCAAAAGAGGGCGGAGCCAACCACCTAGGAGCGTTTTAAAAAGTTAAAAAGTTATTTGAAACGACGTCATTTCCTGATTGCGAGTCACCTTTGGGCAGCCTATATAATTAAGACGTATACATCATCGTGTAAAAAAAAACTATTTGGTAGTGTCGATATATTAGCCCATGGAGGGTTAATATTGTTATAATTGTCCATCTCCATAGCAGCGTGCTGCTAAAATTGTTACCTTGCGAACAACCTTGCGAATTCGATTTTTGTCTGAACAACAAAATCGTAGATTTTTCTTATTCTGCATGAAATTCTGTCGTCGATGAACTGACAAAATTACGGAAAATGTGAGACCTCGAAAAAATATGACTTTGTTTGAGCCGTTAGAACGACGTTTCCCGCTAAAGGTCGGCGTGCCTTCGGTTTCGCGCGCGGCCAGTTTGCCCTGAAAACGTTTCTTTCTTCCTTTGCCCCGGCCCGAACGACTTCGCCGGGAACTGATTTATCGGCGAGGGGCGAGGGGGGATGAAAGTAAGGCGATCCCGACTTTGCAAATGTTTGCCTACTCGAGACGCTCACGGTCTGCCGAGGACAGTGATTAATTCGATAAACGTGGATTTAATTACTTTCGTTGGTGGAGGTTCGACAGCTGTCCCACGGCTAGTTCGCGTGGGCTGGGTCCGCTAAATCGAGGATTACTTTTTGGCGAGGACTGAGACGATTCCAAGATTAACTGTTTTTTGGTCCTACGGTTTCTAAACTGTTATCATTTCTTATGACAATTTGACATCGTAATCGTCGATTTTCTGCATTACACAGCATGATCCAGGTAAATATTGTCACCTAACATTTCCTCCGATATTGATGTTACAAATTTGGCTGGTAGTAAAAGTATTTTCTTTTCAAGGTCATTTTTTCGGAGTTATGAGGTCACCCGTATCGATTTGCATATTTGAAGTTTGTTATTCGAATAGAAATTTATTTGTTCAGGAATTAATTCGGAAAATAATCGATTTGAATAGAAATTATAGAATATAGTGTTGTTTCATAGTTAATTGATTTACTTCTTCCATGCTAATTGTTACAATTAACTTTTTTCTCAAACGCTGCATCGGAAAATGCACTGTCTACCTCGGTGCATTCTTCCTTGATGCGTAACTCTTCACAAACCTTTGTCCGGGTGCAAAGGAAGTTATCCTGAAAAATTACGTAGACAGAAAAAGATCAACAATTATTGACATTATTATCCGATTAATTTTACAATCCCCATTTGAATAGTCTATTCGAATAATCAATTCGAATAGTCTATCCGAATAAAAACTGAAGAATTATCCGAATAAATAAATAGAGTAATTATGCGAATAAATAAATAGAGTAATTATGCGAATAAATAAATAGAGTAATTATGCGAACAAATAAATAGAGTAATTATGCGAATAAATTAACACAATAATTTGTTACGAACAATGGATAATTGTTATTCGAATAAAATATTCGGCTAAAAAGAATTCGGTTGAATAATTATTCTAGACAAATATTTATTCGAAACAATTTGAACAATGTTCAACTGCGTCACAAGGCTTGTCACATGCTTCGACCCATTTGATTTGTGAGGCATTCATCCTCCATCCTATGCTCCGTCGCTATCGTTAACAAAAACAAGTTCTACTGGCGCAAGCACGCTGATCACACCCTCCGATGCATGTGGGTGGCCTGAAACACCTGACGAAACTGTTGCCACAATCGTTCGCCTCGTTATCAGGCTTAATCGCGTTATTCTCATAATACCGATTCGTATCTAGCGTTACCTCACTCGCATTGTATTCGATGATAGAATGTTTTGTAAGGGGTATCACAATTTTTACCGCGCCACGAGACCATTGTGCCGATGCAATTCGCGGGGCCGTTCTTCACCGAACACTTAATGCTAATCCCGCGACTTTGAAAATGAGCTCGAGTGGGTAACCGTCTATCAACTGTCACTCACAGGGTAGACGTTTCGTCATTGGAAATTACAGTCAGCCATTAGAATCTACATAATTCATTTATCGGTTAACATTACTAGACAGCGGATTTCTTGCATTTGTAGCAACAACGAGTAGGCCAAATGCAAACCATCAAGTACATTTTAAAAACTCAAAAATATTGTTGCATTTATTTTAATTCGTTTAATTGTTTAAGAAAGGAAATAAATGACATATCGCATATTTTGAATACAATAGTGATGTTTTTATGGTAAAAGAGAAATACATTGGAGAAACCAGCAGAGAATTATTGTACATTTATAAAGAATAGAAATTATAAATTGAAAGGAGTAAAATTTTTTATTATGTTAATATTAAATGTGATAATGTCAATTTTAATCCTAAGGTTGATCAATTTTCTGTCTCAAGATTGTATAGAACATTTGATTTCGTTTTTTCTTGTATTATAAACTGTTTCCCCAAAATGTAAACGAATTATTATTTTTATTGATTTAAGGTGTGTAATAGGCGAATATCCTATGAGATTCGATACAACTATTTTTATAGTAACTACCACGGTATCCCTAATTTCTCTGTTACTTTCCGAACCTGACCAATTACAATTGACGCAATAAACAGCATCCGCAAAATTCTCCGTACCTATTTCAATGTTTGGAATTCTGTGGAACACACGTGATATGTTTATTTAAAGAAAATGCGATAGAAATCAGTGTCAGTGTGCCGTTTGCAGCGTAATCGTTATGTGTATGAAAGATAGCGCGAGAAACGTTCAAGCATTGATACTTCGCGAGGCATATTCATCACGAAGGCATTTATGTTAACACGCGAATGGAGTGTTTCATTCTCGGTCGGTCTAGTTGACGTACTGCGGCCGATATTATTTAATCGTAAATATTTCTACGCCGCAGATAACGGTGCTCAGCGGCGCGAGAACCGAGAATGCAACAATGAGCTGGAATTTAATTATAGACGCGATTATTATTCGATCGATATTCGTATTCGTTTGTTGATTTAAAATCAACATTTCGAATGAACCGCATATCACTGGTATTCTATGCTTTGTGAAACAATGTTATTTAAGCTGAAATATCGTAGACCGCTTTTTAATGAGATCCGAATCGCAGTAACAATGACAACAATTGTCAGTTCTGTTTCTGTTACACACGTATATTGTAACTTGCGAGTCGATTAAATTCGGACGACAGCTTTTTTCAATTTTGGATCTTAATTAATAATCCTATATTTAACATTGAAACGTGAAAGTATTATTCGGCGCGTTTATCGTTGTAATCCTCTACTGTATGTCAGTTGGAGTAATGTAAAACGTTCATCCGTTCTTGTTTGTTATAATAAAGCTTAAGCCAAAAATGACTAAAAGCTATAATCTCTATGAATTATTTTCGAGATCCATTTTTCATATTCAAAGTTTCAGTAAGTTGAAAATGTGGCAAATATTTTGTTATTTCACTGCATCTGCTCACTATTAATTCACTGCATCTACTGTTCAATTCTCTGCAATTGATTTTTCGCAATTTGCTTTTTTGTTTACAACTGAGAAGAAAAATGGTTTGCTCCTGAACGGGGTTTCGTTCAACCTATGCCTACAATGTTCCCACTTTTCTTTTTTATTTTCTTCTTCTTCCCTTCGTGGAACTTGCGATCGAGATTCCCTCTGTTCCATTGTTACCTTCCTCGCACAGACGCGCGAACTGTAACGAAGTTCAAGAATACCGTATTGGAAATCGAACTTCGACGGACGGTGTAGAATTATAAGTTTACTTATAATCCCTCGCGTTTATATGGAAAGTTTCCCCGAGATCGTAAACTGTATTATACTTTCTTCGCAAATTGATGTTTATTCCATCTGCCGGTAATGAGCCTGTCACTCGTTGCAAGACGGGCTCTTCCGGAACTGTCATCCCGTCGTAGAACTGTTATCTTTCCTTCATTATTTTAAGAGGGAGACTGATAGCGTTCTTGTTAAAACACTGTTTTCCTTTCGTCAAGCGTTTAAAATCGCAGTGTCAATATTGATTCCCAAACTTCGCGAGGA
>CM052150.1:11082623-11095529 GCA_028455555.1 Augochlorella aurata | reverse complement strand
AAATTGAAAGAGGTCAATGATGGGGATGAATAACCTCTTCGCCTGCTTTACGCTAAATTATTCATGACAAACCAGACGACACGAACAGAAACCTCCACCGAATACGAAGACTCGGAGAGAACTGAGGATTTTCTCTCGTGCATCCGTTCGCAGACGAGAACGTCCCCACTGCTCCGTTGCGCAGAAAATTGCGCCGACAGCAGTGATCGATAGATCATCAGGAATCATATTAACAGGTAATTCCGTTATTATTATTTAGTTCGAAGAAATTCAATAAACGAAACACATAAGATGCAAAAGAGAAGCAACAATAATATAGTAATATTGAAAATTTTATATAAAACACTATAGGAGTTACTTTGTATAGCAAATTCGCCATAATAGTCTAGAGCAGCATATTAAAATTCAGAAAGTAACTATTTAAAGATTTTCGTGTGTTTTTCATGCAAAGATAAAAATATTATTCGTTCAAAATCTCGCCTGATCTAATTTAATAAATATCGTCGATGATTGCCCCTCTTTTTATAATAAATTTCGATTATCAGTGTACATAAAAACGGTAAATTCTGGAAAACATATTTATTAAATTTTCGTTAGAATCATAGACACAGCCAGAAAAAGTTACAAAAAGCGACTTTTATTATCTTCTTTGCGATTACAACTAATTGTAATTTTCCCATAAAATTGTTTATATACCGTTTAGTAAATTTTTAAGTTGAATTTTAAGAAAGCCGTTCTATTTGACAAGATACGCGACGATTATTTTGGTCGCTTATTCTAAATTTTCAGTGCTTTTTATTGTTAGGTGCATCGGCTATGCAGCGCATCATGGGAAATCGCGGGCTTTGTTATGCAAATCCCCTTTGAAACGAGGGTCCCTCGCATTACGCTGATGGCGTACGACACCTGGTGACAAGACGGCAGACGTTTTCCTCGAATTATAGCCGATAATGCAGACGTTGTTTCTTATCGACGATTATCGTACGCCGTCGATAAAAAGGCGCGCGAATCGCTAATGAGTCGTGCTCGAAATTACGCGGCCTCGTTAAGACGAATTAATGCGAGCGCACAATAGTTGCGGGCGAGAAAGCTGGTTTAAAAAGCTGACGCGGTAAGCTGCTCCGCCATGGAAATAAATATAAAAGGCGCACGGTCAACCAGCACGAAATTAAAACTCATCTCGGAGACGAGTGCGGCGCTTTTGTAAAATAATTTCCAAGCCCTTTGTTTCCGACACTCTTTCTGTTCAATTAACGACTCGTTACGGGGAAATGCCCGCGAGTATTGTTATTTTGAGATAGAATCTTCTGCGAAATTATTTTTCATTCGTATTAACGCTTTTATTTTTAATCGTCGAGTGCCCGCGAACGTTCGTGGGGACGCGCTAAAAAATGCGTCCCTTTGATCAAATTTTGCAGCGGAAAGCGCGTAATGTGGAACAATGTAAATTTTCGGATTTAACATATAATCGGCGGACGTTGAATTTAACGCGTTTATAATGCACAAGTGCGATTACGCATTGCTCGAAACGTTTGAATAGTTGTTGGAATTTTATTTGTGTAATTACTTTCTTTGCAAACAATTTCGATTCTCGAATAAAATGAAGCTGGTAAACAATTTTATTGTTTATTGCAATAAATCAACATAGTACTGCATTTATTGTGATTAAAGTTTCGATTTTATGTGTTTATGGCAAAAATGAAGATAATATGATAATAATAATTATAATAATAATAATAATGATAGTAATAATAATAGAGTAACAATAAAAATCCCAATTAAACGAGACAATTTTTATTCTTCGCATGTTTACAAATTCTTTCATACTAAAATTTTGATAATACAAAGTTCAAATTTTATTTCTAACTCCTTATAGTGCAAGAGGTGCCAAAACAATTGCCAAAACAATTTTGGAATATCTACATGTTTACGTGTTTCTATATGCTCAGCATTTTAAAATCCTAAAAAAGTCAAATATTTCTTCGAAAAATTCGATGGTTGACAAAACAAACGAGTTTCGATCGATTGACTGCGATCTAATTCCAAAAAATTATGCAGACACCGTCGCCGATCGGGTATCTTCGTTAGTCGTGTGTATAGAAGGTATTAGCGTATTAAGTATGCGCAATGCATACTTTAAATATTATGTAAATGCGTTACCGCTGGTATCGGCCCATAATCCGAAACGTTCGTCGCAACGTAATATCGATTGCAGTCCCGTCGCGTTGCAAGTGCATGCACATAATACCCTGATAGAAGGTAGCAATCGACAGGTCGAATTCGATATCCAAGGCCGACCGGTAGGATTCCGTTTTCAATCTTTTTTTTCTCCCTCCCTCTCTCTCTCTCTCTCTCTCTCCCTCTTTCTCTCTCGATTCTTTTTTAACATCATTCTTTGCGCCGCGGTGTCACATGTCGCAGGGGTTTTGTAAATCTCCCTCGCCTCCCCGCACCCCTCCGCCTTCTGCCCGGCCGTTCGCGAGTCCGCAGGTACACCAAGGAACACGCACGGACACACGCGCGTTTTTCTTGCCACCCACATTAAGTCCGTGTACCGCCGATTAAATCGGTCGGCGAAAGCCGCTTACGCATGCCACGCCGACTCGACTTGATCTACGACGACCGGTGTCACTCGACCTCTCTTCTTATTATATTCTTTCGTCTTCTTTACCCCTTCGGCCTCTCTCCCGTCGCCCGTCCTTTTTGCCGAAGCGTTACGCGCATCATCGATGACCAATGAAACGACCGCTCGCATAACGCGGACATGAGCTTTCTAAGCGAGTTTCACGAGATTTGCATTGTCAGGCATTTCTCTTCCTTTGTAGTCGACTTGTTTTGCAACTGGTGTTTTTCGACGATGCCTACTGCGGCTTTTTAACGCTTTAACCTACACTGTCGCTGGCCGAATGGTCGATTTTGTTTCACAGATATTATAATTGTCAATTGTGGACGTTTATATAATACAATAATCTTTTTTATCAATTACAGAAAAACAGATCATTTTTACGTGTTCCAGTGGCTGTAACTTGACCTTGCATCGACCGATTTCGATTAAATATCCAGCATGCATTTAAGTTACGAGATCTCCAAAATGCATTTTTTAAATATTTGTTATGTACCCAGATAAATAACAATGTTTCTATAATGTTAAAAAAGTTATTCCGTTCGAAAATGACTGTGTATCCAACAGAAGCCATCGAAAAGATAGATTTTCTATTCTGCAATAACGTGATGAACTAAATCAATTCGAGGATGCCCATGTTATAATAAACTCCGCGGCCGATGCGAACAAACGGTATCTTACAATTTTCCCAATCAATAGGAACTGTCATTTTCAGTGTGCCAGAATTCCCGCGTTAAATCATCGCCTCGCCGCTTCCCAATTCCCACTCCTCCGTCACTCGAAGCAATCAACCCCCGGCATTAACACTATTACCAGCGACAACGTGTCACGTCGAGCCAGGAGTCGAATGGCGATCGCAATCGAGAGCTATCTCCCGCCGCTGCACGGCACGGCGCGCAGTTCCCTTTGTTCCCGGGATCACCGTTCCCCGGCCCGAAGTTTCCGATGTCTGCGAGCCACCCCCGTTTTTATTTTCCCCGGCTTGTTTCCACATTTCCACCCCAGTGTCGGCAGCGCGATGCCGGGGGAGCCTGTTCGAGAAAGAAATTATTGAATGCCGCGGGTGCGACGCCGCATAAAGAAGTTCGAAAGGGCCCCGGGTCCTTAGCCCGGAATCATTTAAGGATAGAGGAAATGCATCCGCTTCGCCCCTCGCCGGGGTTGAAGAAACTCGCGTTGACACTGTCGGTCGCGCGACAGGGTCGATAAAGCTTCTGCTCGTTCCTCTCCGCCCTCTCGGCGAGATCGACGCGCGTGTTCCCGTTGCCGCCGCGGTCTGTGGTGGCAACAGCTCGGGGCACAGTGGTCTGGGAAACAATAATTTCTGATCGAAATTCAATTCCTCAGCTCTCATATTTGCGCAACATTCGATTCCCTTTGTGTTCACAAGTCCTTGGAACTTCGAAATCCACGATGGTAACAATCTCGTATGGACCGTTTATTTTGAAACTGCTGCAAGTACGTTTTTTGTTGTTTCGAGAAAATTGAAGATTAGCATATTAGTCGATTCAAAAATATAAATTAATTATTTCAAGTCTTACAATGTTTCTACCAATTTGATGATACAAATTTCGTTTAGACAAATTTAACCAAAATAATATACAGGGTGTATCAAAATTATTGTAATACCGGGAAATGAGGGGTTCCTGAGGTCATCTGAAGTAAGATGTTCCTTAGCGAAAATGCCTCGCCCCTTCTGTATTAGCCCCGCCCCATTTGGGGTCCACCCCGCCCCTTCTGGATTGACCCCTCCCCCTTTTATATTACCCCCGCCCATTTGTGATTCATCCCGCCCTTTTTGGATGGACCCCTCTCCCTTTTATATTAGCCCTTTAGGGTTTTCACCTCCTCATTTTGGATAGACCTCCCCTTTAAGGTTGGCCTCGCCCCCTTTATATTAGCCCCGCCCCCCTCCCTTGGCCCTGCCCCATTTGAGATTGGACCCGCCCACATTGAGGTTGGCCTCGCCTCCTTTTATATTAGCCCCGCTCCCTCCGCTTGGAGTTTGCCCCACCCCATTTGGGATTGGCCCCGCCTACTTTGAGGTTGGCCTCGCCCCCTTTGGAGTTCCTTGATAATTTTGGGTAATTTTTAGGTCGACAGTAATATATTAACATTATTAAATGTTCTTAATCCTACTGTGTGACATTAAAAATACTCATTTCTGTCATAAATGCATAAAAATTAATGAAATGCACTTTAAATATAGTAGAAGGTTTAAAAGAATTAAAAGATGTTAACGTATTATACTTAATCGTATTGAGGTTGTTGAAAGAAGATAAGAACTTGCTATTTAGTTCATATTTCTTACAATTGATGCTGAAATCTTTATTTTGCATAAAAATCCGTATTCCATTGATCAGATGCAGCGTTATAAAGACAAAAAAATGAAATTAACACACTTAGTAATTATTTTACAATTCAAGTGTAATAACTTTGTTATTTTATTATCTTATTACATTTTATCAAATAGGGATTTTCGGCATAATTACTTACGATGTAATGTCTGTACTTCACTTTATATCACATTATATGTACAAATACGTTGTAATCTTTTTTATAAAAAAATAGTGGTCTCCTAGAGTTTTTAAATGTTAATACAAATATTTGATAATGTTCTGGCTGTTATCGAGACGAATTAGACGACCTCCTGTACTGTGATCTTAAATCTTGAAACAACTTAAAATAATTTCAGCCGCAGGAAACGAATTCCCAGACCACTGCGCTGGGGTGCGAAGAAATTCGAAAATCCAGCCGGAGAAAAGAAGGAGACGCATCGATCTCCGGCCGTCTGATTGCAGGTCCCGGCATTGTTTGTTCATTAAATATTCATAGTTGTAAATTCAACAGATTCGATTTGTCCGGTCGCGAGCGTATGAATATTCAACGCAGCTGTGAGAAGGATCGGCAAGATACACTCGGCCGATTAAAAAATTGTGGCGTTCGCACGGTATTTGGCTTATATGGGCGTTCGCCACAAAAATCATAATTTCTGCGCCAGTGTTTCCCAACCTTTTTTTGATCATGCTTCATCTGATCTAGAAATCATGATTTTCAACGCGTATCGACGATACACGTATACACGTGTACACGTGCAGTTAATATAGTTGTGTTTTAATGCGTATGTTTATTTGTACACGTAAAACTCTAATATTCTAATGTTTAAATAATTATTCCGTTTGGAATGGTGTCAATATACTTTTTATGGCGACTGTACGTACCTTAATATTTTCTTCAAACGTGCAACTGATGCGACGTAAAATCTAAAAAAAGAAAAAGATGCGTTATTTTCATGAAAAATATACGATTTCATAAGAAGAGATGCAGTCAACTTTATTTTTTTTTACTTATTACTTTATTATACTGTATTACTTTCTTATTTATAACTTATCTTTTTTATCTTTATCATTAACGTAATTTATTATTGCACGAATAACTTTTGTTCGAAATATTTTTGCATCAGTTTCGCAGAAATGTCTTTATCTCTTTTTTGTAATTTTCATTATACGGTGTTTGTACATGTCAATGATTTTGACTGCTTTTTCCATTTCGGGCAAAGGACAATTGAATTTGATGTTAACATAAAATTTAGTATGCCCGAAAGAAATGCACGTAATATCACTTCTTTATACATTTCTTAAAAATCACTTCGTAGTTAAAAAAAATTTCATATAAAAAATTAAGACAATTTGTTAACATCGTGCGAAAATTACGTAAAAGTTATAAGTACGCTGCGGATTTTATTAATATTTGATACCCAAGTTAAATACAAAAGTAGAACTTATTAACACTAGAAACACCGAGTCAGTCAAAATGACTGGTTTCTGATTTTTTTAAGTAGAAAAAATCTTTCAAATAGAAATTTGCAGACAAATTTCTTCAATCAAGCTCATATTTTTATCAAAATCGTACGAAGTCTGCGTAAATCAAGTCTTGCCAAAGTTATAAAATAATATCCATTTGTCACGTTTTAGGCTTGGTAGTTCTAGCGTTAAAATGACTAAAAGCGAAACGACACCTTTATCAGACTTTCTTATAACGAACTTAGACAACTTTTACTTTGCATAAAGATCCACAGTCTGGCCGTGAGTAATATTAGAAACTAATATTTCAGCATAGAAAGATGATAAAATTCGACACATCGAATTCCTGACTGTTGCCCATTGGAGAACACTGTAGTACGCGTTGATAGCCGCGCGTCGATGTCCGAACGTGTTCATTAACGGTGTCGGTATGCTAATTCCCCGTCGCGGAAAGGGTAAGTGGTTTTTACGGCCAGAAATTAATGGTTCGGACATTGTATCGCGCGATCCTTTATTTTTGTAAACTCATTTCTCGTCAGCGTCGAATCGGATCGCGCGATCGTTGCTCGTTTAACATGCGCGTCGCGTTTTTCGCGGCCAGGATGAAGAAAATTAATAGAACGTCGAGAGCACGAGGAATTTTAATTCGATTGCAAAAACTCGGTTTCGCCGATTCCCGATGCACCAGGCTGCTCGCTGGGGTTGTCAATGAGTTGCGGGAACGCGGAGGGTAAGTGACGATTTTTAATTTACAAATTCACGGCCGTGTGCGGCCTTCGAAAAACGCACTTCGCACATGCGTGGCTATTCAATCGACCGTGGACTCCTTTGATAGTCGGTCATATACCGCTGTTGGCAGTGCACTGTCTGCGAAATTCGATTTTTCGTTGGTGCGTTCGGTGCACTCTGCTCGCGGTGCATGAAGTTGTTACGATCTTAGAGAATTAAAAATTGGTGAAACATTCCGATATTTGCGGATAGAATATTCTTTTCTGGTGTATGTAACTTTGCGCGAGCCTGATCATTTAATTTTTCGTTTAGTTAATAAATTAATTAATTTTTAACATGGAATTAGTATTCGTAAAACGCAGTTGATATTTTTTCATTTTTATTAATGATACTAAACCGACAGAGCTGTAACGGGGATAGTATTTATTTAGACTTTTCGTCATTGTTATTATAATGTATGCTTGGATTTACTCAATAATTTTTTATGAAAGGGTCTCCCTAATTTCAGCAACTCTATACAAAATATTTGAGACCGGTTATTTTTAACGGCTTAGTAGATTTAATATTAGTACTCTGCGTTATTTATTTTACCAAAATAAATTAAAATTAATTAATTAAAAGAAGAATTCGCAGAAGATGATTACAATTACATTTTTATATCTTGAAAATGTATTCACTATATTATCATAAGTAGACCGCAGATTTTCTGCACTTGCGATAAAAATAACCAATTTTATAACTTGAAAATATAATCCTCATATACCATAAATATACTGTAAATTTTATGCACTTATGACAAAAACGAGTAATTTCATAACTTGACAATATAACAAAAATTGACATTTGTAATTCTAAAAAGCAGAAGAATTAAACATACTTAAGAATTATGATTACAACTTTAAGAGTTATACATTTTTAACTTATTCAGATTGGGAGAAAAGAAGAGGATTTTCTGTCTAACTTCTGCTTGTTGGAAAATTTACATTTTGCATAAATATTCATATTTTAATTACGATACGAAAAATAGGCAATACTGAAAACCTTGAGAATAAACATTTCCATTATTGTTTGTACGTAACGACGTACTACAAACGAGACTTTCAGACACGTAAAACGTGGAGTATTTTAAAAATCCGCTCCAAAAGTCCCGAAATGAAATTTGAAAACGGAGTTACACGCCATTCAGTGGGTCGTTCCATACATGTCATAAATTTTCAAATGAGTTTGTCTAGACAGCCCGGTTTCCAAGCTCGTTCGGTTCGTCAACTTTTCCAGGGTTCATACCTAAACTGTCACGATCAATTTTCGATCCCAATGAATTTTTTAACTACAAGAAATCGCATTACGAGCGATATAAAACACTAAATTGGCTGTCTGCACCGATCCAATGTGCCGAAGTCATCTATCAACGACTCGAATTTATTTGCAAATGTCTCAAATAAAGTGTAAAATCGCATAACGTTGCAAATATTTAATTAAGATTTTACATAGAAATTTTGGGTCTCGAAAGTACAATGTATTAAACTGTGGATCTTTAGATAAAATAAACATTGTATGCGTGGATTGCAATATAAGTAGCGACAATTTGCTTCATGCTTTAATAACTTAATTAGCTAAAAAACAGTATTTTTAAATAATTCGAGTGATTTCATTATTCTGCATTACAAACCTGGGCATATTTCAAATAACATAATTTGAAATATTATTTCAAATGATATGTTATTCTATTTCATAATTATTTCCATACATGTGATCTCTTTTGATACAACATTATTGGAAATATTATCCTAAATGACATGTTCTTTTATTTTGTAATTATTTGAGACAATTGTGACACGCTTCTTGGATATTACAGCTTGATCTAATTATTATCCCTGAGCCTGGTTTATTCTGACATTCTCATTGATATTTCTACAAGATAAAAATTGATCTGATTATGGTAAATAATTATCTGATAATGAGACATATTTCCTGAACAATAACATCTCTCTCATTCTGCACCAACGACGCGATTATGTTCTTTCGCGAAACTATTAAATGTACCACGACGAAAATATCTTAAAGATAAACTTTTAGAGAAGAGATTTCGCTCAAAGCAAACTGCTGTAAAGTTATCTTAAAATAAAATCCTCCCGTTGCATATAATTTTGCGGCTTATTTCTCTTAATACATTTGAAATTAAAAAATAGTAAAACAATTCTTTGAAATTACAGTTATTTCAAGAGGGCCGATATTATTTCTATTCTCCAATAACAGCATTTAAAATAACGGTTCGAAATAATTAATTTCGTATAGTTATTTCTTATTTCCATTAAAAAAAAAATCTAGACAAATACATCACATTTGCAATTATCAAAAGTCTCGTTGCGTCTCCCGAGAAGGGACTCCGAGTGCAAATGTTTAAACAAACTATATCCACGATGTCTAGGAAGAGACCGTCAACAACATTGGCATCTCTAAAGCCCGGGAAAAAGAAGAGCATCTCAAGAAAAATCATAAAAGTCATTTCACCGACAATCATTGAGCAATCATTCGCTGTTAATGCTCGCGCAATAAACTGCGCTCGCAAATAGCGCCAACAGTTGCCTTGTTTCGCAAAGTTGCTACACTATTGACCATACCGTTACATTCCAGATGGCAGTCGCAAGGACTAATCGTGGCGAGAGCAGTTTCGACGCGCGTCTCTTATTTTAATTAATTCGAGCCCGAGGGGCGCGCGTCAGCTGACAGGTCGAATCTGAAAGATTAAATGCATTTTTCGTGTTGGCGGATCGTGCTAGCGGGCAGAGAAGAGAGCGACGCCTCTCTCTCTCTCTCTCTCTCTCTCTCTCTCTTTTTCTATCTCTTACCCTTTCTCTCTTTCTTTCTCTGTCTCTCTTGTCTCGGCACATGTGCGAGCCGTAAACCCACTGACTTCGCGGCACGCTCTTCTTTTTATTCGCTCGCGGAGTAACGGGTGACGGGAATAATAACGGCGCACAGAGGTTTTCGAGGCCGGCTGGACTAGAGTCGTATCGACCTTGTCCCCGGTTATGCTCGTCGCGTTTGCTCCCGCCACTTCGAGTCCTTTCGAGCTCGTCCCGCAGGCTCCCTTGCACTTGCACGCCCGAGATTGCACGTTGCATCAACGCGACGCAGCGGCTGCGGTGGACGTCCGCGCGGATGTAATTGGGCCCTGTCGCCAATTAGAAAGACACGGAGAAAGTTTACGGAACAGTCCGCTAGCGCGAATATATTATTACCGTTGATTTAATCCAACCCCGTTTCGGTTCGTTCCTTTTTTAGGCAACGAGGCGGCTTCGAAAGCGATTTGCATAGTCGATACGTTGCTTCGCAATTTTTCTGCGGCGACTGCACTCGTCGCCGCTACTTTATTATTAATGGCGATGTTCGACGTCTACTTTAGGCTTCCGTGATCGATCGGCGGGGCCGATAAGGTTTTATGACAGCTCGTCGTTGTCGTAGTTCGTTTTGGGGAAGGAGAAGGGAGACTTTTATGGTTTTACTGCGAGAGATACAGTGAGGAGCAAAATTTAGTCGATGCTGTTAAAATGGTATAACTTTTTTCAAAACTGGTCTAAACGATTTGAATTTTTCTGTAAATGTTAGAGCGACTAGCTCACTGTACAATGACAGAAATACTTCTTTTAAAATTTACAATTACTAGGAATAAAAGAATGTAAACAAAGTGAAAAACGACAGTTCTTTATATTTTTTTATTCTAAGTGATAGTACAATTTTAAAACAAAGTATTTCAGTCATTGTACAGTGAACTAGTGAAGTAGTAAATTCGAGTCATTTAGGCCAGTTTTAAAAAAACTATACCATTTTAAAAGTGTTGACTCAATTTTGCTCCTCACTGTACGTGAATGCTTCTTTCAGGAAACGATTCTGTAAATTCTCTATAATACAATGATATTTTCCTAACATTCTAGATATTTAAACCTGTTTAACTAATTGTTTAAATCCATCGTCTTCCAAGCACAAATTTGCATGCGGGGTTTATTATGTTTATACTCTTGCAGTTAATATTTCAGATTTATAAACATAAATGTGACGAATACTATAAGTGATAGGACAAAAAATAGTTTTGCAAATGCAAAAGTATTATATGTTATCATAACAGTAAGATATTATAATTTCATACGATTATACCAGTAAATTGTTATAATGGTAATCTCAACAGTAAGTTTTCTCTTTATGCTTGAAAATACTACATTTCACTGGTGAAAGGATGAAGTCCTAGATCGAAAGTAATTTTATTGGGAACATTGTTTGGAGAAAACAAATTCCAGTACTAATTGCGTATGTGATTCTGTGATTATCATTTTTCTGAATCTATTTATACTCTCTAGAGCGATGGCCGATATCATATCCCACCAATCGCTAAAACTATCTAGTTACTGTTATCAGAATCTTCAGCTAATGTTAACGATTCTCGCTATGAATAATAAAGTATTTTCTCTGTCAATGATCATCGCTGTTAGATAAGAAACGAATTTTCCACTTTCTCCGTATAATTTTAATTATACCGCCTTTGAAAAGGCATTTTCCTTCCGTTTTATCTGTTATCTTGATCGCGGCTTCAAGTGATCATTAATTATATAACGCAGAAATGCAAATAGTTTCAAGCACCATACAGTTTGCCAATTTATTGCAATTTTATTGCCATTTTACAGCTACGTGGATCTGTTTCTAACACTCTCAGGAGCCAAGTTTCTATAAGCTCATTTTCTCCGTACAATTGCATTTGATTTCTTAATCAACTGTAACATATATCTATAATTAACTTTTGCGGAGGATATCGCGATAACTAATTGCTAGTCGGATGTAACAAATGGATGTTAATTGTAAAACGATCTGCAGCAAAATGAATCTCACGAAAACACCGGTTATTTCTTGCGTCGTGTAAGCTGTCCCACTGTATCCATAGCTTCCCAGTTTTTCCATCGCATGATCTACATATTCTACATTCTTCGACAAAAGAAACATGGTAATAGCACGTGTCGAGGGCGGAAGAGTAATTGAATCGACGCTTGCTCGCTTCGTTGCCCGTGTAAATGTGGTTTAATGATGGAACCGTAACGCGTTGTCAGTCACATCCGCCATTAATGCGGTTTTCGTTTGGCATCGTATACATAACACACGCCAGCGAATTCCTCCTCGGTCGCGAACACGCCACCGAACCGGCATGCTCCTTTCTCGGCCTATATTGAATTTTCAGATTACTTTGTTTCGTCTCGAGAGTTCATATCGAACGGAAGTTTACGGCCCTCCCCGTTCTCATCGTGACTTTTCTCTTTCCACGTTCTCTCGTCCGACCCCTATAATATCGAAATATCGTCGAGCATGCGCGGGCTTCCGTGAAATAGAATAGTTGTCACGACATAACGCTTCCTCGTTGTTTATTAAAAGGTGGCACCGTCGACCGAGGATTCTTCATCGCAAATGGCAGAGTTCGCGACAATATATGATTTCAATAATTTGATTCGACGTCAACATAAATCGCAAGTCGCATCGCCCGTACGTAAATTATGCTATCCAATATTGCTCAGTCTTGCAAAGTTAATTAGAATCAATGCATTTAGTATTCGATGTCTGCTAGCTCTTTCAGTGCCGAGGAAAGTATGGTACCTATGCGAAAAGTACCGGAGCAATTTGATGAATTCGTTAGGTTTTTGGAAAAAGCCTATGAAAACAAGAGTGATACTTACAAAATTCAAGAAGCATATTACGTAATAAAGGAAGAAT
>CM052150.1:11046471-11082523 GCA_028455555.1 Augochlorella aurata | reverse complement strand
GATGACTTTTTATCCTATTAGAATCTTATTCGAACAAATTGTTACCTCATCTCTCGTCCGTGATCGGAATTAAATTTTGCCCAATTCCGAGTCGAGCATATAAATCACCAACTTCGAACGCAAAAAACATACAAAGAAAATTCGATTGTCTGACCCTTCTGTCTAAAGTAAAGTATCTTGGAACGTTTCGTGCGCGGCAGCTAAAAAGAGAGCCGAGGTAGCTAGAAAAATCGATCGACCCGCAACGTCGCGTCGGCCCAACCGGAATTCCCTCCCACACCTGGTGTCAGGTACAAGTGATCCCGCCGTAAGGAACCTGTTGTGCTTTTTTTCGGAAGCACGACTAGTCGAACTTGTCACTCCTCGGGAGAAAGTTCAAATCCCCGAGCAACAGTTTCTAGCCAGTGGCACCGAGGTGCCGGTGCATCGAACCGGTAGCAAAGTTACCGATCCTCTGTACGTCAGTCTCGCGGTAGAGAGTTTAGTCGCCCTTAACCCTTGTAGTACCGACAAGTTTCTCCAGTCGCTTTACTTTTTAGGAAACTGCCTGTTAGCTACACATTCGGCTCCATCCACTCTCTTTTATTACTACTTTATTGCCGTGTTTATTGCACTACTATTCCGCTAAATTTTCTTTTCCATTCGATTTTATTTCGTATCGTTAACTCATTTCCTTCCCTTTAGTCTTATCCTTCTATTTTTCTCATACTTTTTTGCTTCTATCCTTATTTCTACTATTGTTATTGCTATTATTAGCTTCGTTTTCTATTTTATTTTATTCTATATATTATATATTAATCTCTCTCTTACTTCTTACTCACTTATTATTTTTATTATTATTATTCTTGCTCCTCCTATATTCTTTCAACTCTTTAAAATTATTCCGTTTGAAAAGGTGTTAATATACTTTTTATGGCGACTGTAAGTACCTTAATATTTTCTTAAAACGTGCAATTGATGCACATAATCTTAAAATTGTCATAATAATGCATAATCTTAAAATTATATTCGCAAAGAATACCATTGTTATAATCGTAATTTAACATTATCTAGCTTACGATCTTTAATCATTCTCTCATCTTTAATTAATAGACTAAATCGTTCTGCACATGAGTTGCCTTAGGCTACATGTAAAAAGTATTTGCATAATAGCTAATTCTAATATTGCAGGACCGTATAATCAAGGTTCTTCCGTAGCAATTTTATAAGTTTCTGCATCCCTCTAAATACTTGCCGCAATACTTGTCGCTTTTACGGCGTGCTTTCGATTCCGAAAGGGTTGATTGAATGGCACCGGTTTCGTGGGAATTTTTGCAGTTGCCATCGGGCACATAGCGCATTGCGAGCCGTTTTGCGGTACGCAGCGTCGCTCGTCATAAATAACGAGAGGGTGGGGGGATGCTGTTGCGAATGTAAAACGGCCGAACGGTTCGTCGTCGCGCACGGTTTCCCTCTTTCCTTCGCGGCATGGAAACGGGGATACGCTCGCGGAGGAACTGGCTCGCAAGGCCACAATAAATTCGCATTCCCGCTCGCATTCATTCGGGGCCCCGAGGATAGCAGACGCCTCGGGACTCTGGAGGAAGAAGCCGGTCGCCTTCTTCTTCCTACTAGTATCCTTCTTCAGTCGGTCGATCGGCTGGTTACAGTTTACAGCGTCTCAGCACAGGCTGTGGATGGTGGTCCCCTTTCGCGCTGCTCTCCGCGCGGATGTACACCGTTAGATTTATTCAAACGCGCGAATCCGACGAGTGATTTCGAATGTCAGCCGCGCTCTCTCCTCTCTATCTTCTTGATCGCCCCCGTCTCTCTCTTTCTCTCTCTCTCTCGACCACCGAGCTCTTCGTCCATTTTCCCGCCTTTCTTCGCCGTTCGTCAGTCCGGTTCCATTTTCTGCGGGCTCGGCCACGTTTCACCACGTTTCAAGGTCTTACGTTGCCATTCCTTCCAGGGATTTTGAATTTATCCGGTAATCCATAGCTGAATTTTTTTTATTAACTATTTTTATTGATTTAATGCTTGGACAGTTGGCCTTTTTGGCAAATATATAAGTAGGGTAAGTGGAGCTGGTTACTTGTGGGTGACTGTGCTTTTGATTCGTTTTTGAAAATGATGAACTTTATATTTATCGGATAAGATATATTAAATATTTTTTACTTTCTTATTTTGTTTATTTGTGAATAAAACAATTTAGTATGTCTTATTTGGTAAATATGGAGTTAATTATGTCGGAAGAAAAATCGAAGGCACAGCAATTGGTCGTCTTATAATAACCAGCTTCAGCAGCCTAGTTAGGCTTGGTATTATTTTTTGTTTTATTTGTCAACGTTTTGCATATTTAATTTAGCACAACTCCATGTGAGTAATTAAAAGTGAATTAAGAGCTCTGTAAAATGTAATAATATAAAAAAGTTGTTAGAACCCCTTTAACTTAAAATAATAAAAAAAGATAAAATAAAATGTTAAATTAAATACGTATGTAATAATATTGAATCGAGCTTACAAACAATTGATTTAAACCATTTTTGCTTTAAAAGTCAATTATACTTGATAGATTTATTTACTTTATTTATGATATAATTAACGTCAGAGATTTATTATAGGCTAAATATTACACAATTTCATTCTTAAGGACATTGGACAATTTGTGATTTTATTAAAAGATTAGGAAGCAATAGATGTTTTTTGCGTTAGAAATAGTACACCAAATAATTTCATGTCTACAATCTGTTGAACAGATATGTATTTTCACAACGGCATTTTGAAGTATGAAATAAAATATTTTCCTTTGACAGCTTAATGCGCTTAAAATATTACTACCATTAAAAAATACAACTGTATCAAAATATGAAAACTACTACCTAAATAATTTTTTACGCAAAAGCATGCATTCAGTACAATGCCCAAGAATAGAACAATCTCAAGAAAAGGTGTAACAAATTTACCTCCAGCTCGACTATTTGCATGCAACAGAATGCATCATTCAAAACCTGCATCGTGAACGTATTGATCCGCGAAACCTCGCCAGAAATACCCGAAAAATAGAATGCAACGTTTCGCGGTATCCTCGGGACGGACTCGAACCTCGAATACCGTTTCGAAAAGTATTTACACAGTGAGAAATGTGTTTAAAATTGCGCGGAGGATTGAAACTAAAACGAGCTATTTACCATTCGAAGTAGCGTTTTAGCAGATACGCGCGAGAGGAAATACGAACGAGGGAACCCGGGCACACGGACCAAACCATGAATCCAGAGGATGAATTGTGGGCCCTTGAGGAAATCTACCTCCTCTCCTTCTCCGCCCTCTCCCCCCGAACGGTTCTTCTTCGTTTCCTTTCTCTGTTCGGTGGCCGGATGAAAGGGTAGCGCTCTCGATATTCCCAGCCTGTCAAAGTTCCCGCATTGTTCTGTCAGCCATCGATATTTTTCGCTCCGCAGTCGCTATACGGACTGCTGCCGATGCCTCGATATCGCGTGTGGAACCGTTCGCCGGACTTCGTGCGCGATACGTGCCCGGAATAATGTGGGTCATTCAATTTTCCGGGAACGAGAGACGCGTGATTTCGTTAATTTTTGGGAACGGGCTTCGCTCGCGTGTCTTCTCCGGAGGGGTCTCTAGCCTCTTTCGCTTCGCGATCGGTGTCGAAATTTTTATGCGGCTGTGGTAAAAGTACTTGAACGTTTAAGAAAAGTGTTTACGTTATATTGGTAATATTTTGATAATTTAACTCTCCTTTATTAGTATTTATTTGAGAAGGTGGATTCTTTTCTACTAAATGAAGCGATAGGGCAGATTAAAGAGGAAATCAATGCAGCCTCTTATGACCCAATGCTTAAATATAATTTCAAGTCTGTCTTAGTAATTAAGATATCTAATTCCCGTAGTTAAACATAATTATTAAAATATAGAAATATAACAAATTACTTCTATCGTGAGAAATTATATATTTGTCTTTAATTCATTCCTTTAGGCATTTTTTTAAACGAATTATCTACAACAAGTAAAAAGTAAATGCGTTAACGTTATTGTAACAAATATATTGAAGTTATGCAAACTAATCGTCTAATTTATTACGTAATGCGTAGATCTATTAAAATATTGTTATTTTAGAAAATTTAGATAGAATAAAAATTCATAAAAATGAGAAATTGAGTATTAATCAACTGTGAACTGTACATTTAAATTTCCCTGTCATAGAAAAGTTTTTGTTTGTTACTAATAAATTCTTACGCCAAACAGAAGATTTATATTTATTACATGATAACCTACATTTCAATGTTTAAATATTAATGATACATGTGAAAAATTTAATTTCAATTTAAGAGAAGCGAAGAACGTACATATTTAGTAGATTATGTTCCAAATTATCATGACGAGTCTGACGTTTGAATTTTTCAAGGTACTGCTAGCATTGTAATTAATTATTACAGGTAAGGTTTGAAATAAATTCGAAAATGTATGCAAGTCGAACAAATCTTAGAATTAATCGATAATCAATAGTCGAGTCTTGCAGATTGTTGACAGCTCCAGTTTTTCCGCAGTTTTACTTACAATAAGAAAATCGCATGTTTAATTAGAGTATTTCGAACTGAATAAATAACATAATCGTAAACGTAATGGACACAGAATTTCTTTACCGGTTTCGCAAGTCCCGCGTTTCACAGCGTTTCACAGCGGCTTGCTGAAATTATTTATATTCAAACCGGTTGATCCATTCATGTTTAAAAATGAGCTCCGTTTATGTAGGATGGTGGATAGTACTATATTTTAATAGCTGAACGAGTCGGTTCAATGTGACTCCGATATTAAGCTCTGGTGGATATTCGCTTATTAAACGGAATATATTATACTTGAACGTCTATAGTGCGATATAACGCGAGTTCAGACATATTTTGCAATGCATCGAAATAAAAATTGATCGCACTACTCTAAATGAATTTATTCTACCACAAACCAGAATCAAATGTAAATGTTATTCGAAATACTTTATTCTTGACAATTTACGAGAAAAGACACTTGTTTCTTATATTATTGGCGTAAATAAGAATTTCGTTGATTAACGTGGAACGGAGAAACAGAAATAAATAAATTGTACAAAAATTGTCACATAAATCTGTTCACTTTTTCGGTGTTTGATGTGACGAATCTACTCATTGTTTGAGCTGCAATTTATGAAAATAATGTGTTCACTTTTCATTATAGATTATACATATATTATACCTTATACAATACTTGTATACTGATATACTCGATACTTATATTACTTATATACTTTATATATTTATATTTTATAATACCGATTACAAGACTGTATTCATTTAGACATTCCACCATTTTTATTGCAACGTACGCCTAGATTAAGACATTTAATCATGAATATTCTATGAAAGAGTTTTCATAACCCTAGCAAAGATCAAAGCATGCGAAACCGGCCATTTTGACCGGCTTGCTAGGTTTAGTATTAATTAAAACGAATCAAAATTACCGAGAGATTCTATGCTTCGAATAAAGAACGTTACGATTTCGTGGAGCCGATCATAAACGTCAATGCATTATTTCCTACGATACCGGATACTCGAGTGCACCGCAACTGCACGAAAGCAGCGCTGCAACGGTGGAGCGTTACGCAATACGCGCATTACAATATTCTTTGATTAGTTCGATCGTTACAGTACGCTCTGAAAAATCTCGCCTTCTCCTCACCTAAATTCTTTCGCATGATCACGCGGCGGCGCAACGCGATATCTAGGTCCCGGTGTAAGTAGAATCGGCAAGTGGAACCCGGCTGCATATCGATGTAGAGAGTAGGCACACTTATCGATAGCACTGTTGGCAGGTATCTTCTCCCCGGGAGAGTAGTTTCTACGGTATTTTCTGCGGATTTCCTTGTCGGCTCTCGTTAGTGAATGGAGGGAACGTCACGACATCTGAACGATCACGTGCGTCACGTGTTGCCGATCCCGATCGCGCAGACTGACCCACCTTTGTGGCACGAACGATCCGCAACCTGAATTTCTTTAAAAAATCATCCGATGGCACGGGAATTTCTAACGTGATGCACAAGTCGTTTATTATAGATCAAAAAATACTTTTATTATAGATCAAAGTGATTAAGCTCCTTCTTTGATCTTTTGCGACGGGAAGCGTTTTCTATAACATTAATTTCTACAAGCATTATTACGTAGCATATTAATTGTAACCACTTTATAAGACAAATTAAGAAATTATAAAAAGAATAAAAATAAAAGAAATTATACAGTAATATTAATTTTTCTTCTACTTAATTGCAATAGAATTTGTGCATTACATCATTAGTGACATTATTATTTTTACAGCTAATGTGAAAAATACTTATTTGTCTAAATTTTGTTGGACTTGCACCGAGTGACTTCTGAGCCGGCTGTATATTTTAAATATAAACGACTACGAAATACGACGAGCGCTTTATTCTTTTGTCCAGCACTGTACCCTCTGGGCTGCAGAGTTTTCCCTAGCGTAGGACAGACACGTGTTGTCTACTCGACTCGATATATTAGCGTCTGGTTCCGTGCAGGGTCGGTCCGAGCTTTGTATGGCGAGTGTGCGACCCGGAACAAGGTAGGTCAGCATCCGAGTGAAATTTAGATCGTCGTCGCATGAAGCCCCGCGATTCGGTGCAGCTTGGCGAGCAATTTCGATCCGATGCTTATTTACAGCGTGCGAACCGAAGATTACGACGGCTATCGAACACCTGCTGAAATATGGAGCGGCGCCGTGTGCTGCTGATATTTTTCACGCCCCGCGCCGCAATTAGAGGCTCGCCGGAAGAGCACCGAAACAAAAAGCTGGGGAAAATGGATCGGACGTAACGACAGACTCGACGGGGAATTAGAAAAATGATAGGAAGCGCCGGTGAACGCGGGGACGGTCGCTGACCGTGTTATCGCGAGCCTGATCGCCTCGAACGACATATGATTACTTCCCGTAATTACCAATCGCCATTGATTTCACGCGAATACGGTAGGAACGGAAGGAGTATTACGCCACTAGGCGTCTTATTACGACAATGTGTTCCATGACAGCTATCATCACGCGTAGCATCGATGCCGAACTATCCCGTATCACGGCAGATCGTCGTAAATCTCGCCGACTCCAGACGCGCCTCTCTTAGGATCGTTGAATTCACAAAAGCACCGTAGCAGAGTGGGCTGTTCGTCCGATTTCGCTGGCCAAAATTATTGTTCTCACTGAACGTACTTACTAACTTATTTATGGTATATTAACTTTTACAAAATAATTATAAACAAATAAAAATGATTAATAAAGCATTCAAAATATTACTTTCGGAACCTACCAGCTTATTTATTTATGGTATTTTAACGTAGTGAGAACAATTTTAAATATTAGAGAACAAATATTATTACGATTTTCATTTTATGCAAGATTTGAAAAATTGTATTTCGTCCAGCTTTTTGGATCTAATGCTCCACTGTGCGTCGTTAACGGGATTAGAAAGCGGAATCGTTGCTTTTAGAATCGCGACAGCGCGGCCGCGTCGCTGGAACAATGCCACGTTATTATTTGTCATTAATCTTGATTTTTAACTTTAGTCGGTGGATCGGCTTCAATCTCGTCTCCGACGGGTTTCAAGGAGAAAGCTGTCTTTGATCATTCCGCGCTGCTGCCAGCGGCACAAGGTTTCTACTATATTTGTTAATGTGGCAGAATCCCAAGGAATCCTACTTCGGTCTTGATGCATTCGTGGATGGTGCAAGCGTGCGATTATTTTACTGCTTTCCATATTTTTCAAAGTGCGGCGAATAGTATAGCTGAGACGTTCGTAGTAGAGGATACTGAGCACGCGATGTATTGATTTCTAAATTTGTACTCAACTCTTACAGTGTTTCTATGTCCAAATAAAAATCTTCTTTCTTCGAAAAAGAATATTGGATAGCTTTTTCACGAGGCTAATTTTATACTTGTATAAGGGCACTGTTCCAAGACAGTGTTTAACACGTTGGATGCCATAAGGGTGTCGCTAAGGGGCGGCCAAGCTAAGATTACGAGAAACAATTTTTCATTATTATTTTTGTTACTAAAATGTTTTGGAGATCTCCGGTTAAATAAATGCGTAACACGCGATTACATAATAAGAAATTACACATAATAAAAAATTCATGAAGCCCAGACCTACAGTTTCGACGAAATATTCAGCTACCGAGATCTATAAAACGCATTTTTCAAAGTTCCTTATAGAGTCCGATAAAAAGGTTGAAAAACGAGATTCTCTGAATACCAAGTAACAGCGAAATGAAGAAAAGTTATTCATTGCGTCGTAAACTAGTCTTTCTATCACCTAAGAAAGAAATCTTAGCCACTAGATTCAGGTTTAAAAAGCTTATCGCTTTTTAAAAGGTATTGAAACACTTTCTGCCAGATGTTATACCTTCTAGCTTCCTCTCTCCTCTCAACAGCTCAAAATTTTAGTTTCCTACAAGAACGGGGTCACGTCGTACTAGATCCCAGGAATATACCGTACACGAACGACCGAAAAATCCCGATATCCCAGAATCGGTTCGGATATCCGGCGATTCTTAAATAATTCGTCAGGTATCGCGTGTCGTGACGTCCGGCAGTCCATATATTATGCAACGCTGCTCCTCTCCGTTCGGCCAGGTGCCCTCTTTCTCGGCGAGTATCGCGTCGATCGCCTCGGGCTCGTTTGTACCCCAACGCCGGTTGTTCCTCCTACCGTGCCGCGGATCGCGATAAACCTCTAAAACTCGAGAAGTCAGCTCCGAGGATCGCGGCGTCCGCGGCGGCTGATAATTTGCAGGCTTTACACTTCAATAAATTCGCGCATCTTATCGGATCGTTATGTTTCCGGCGGCGAGATAGTGCAACGACGTTCTTCCTTCTCTCTGCTCCCCGGGCTCTATCGAGCCGACCGTCCGGGAACGATCGTTCGCTGACAATGAATCCTGTACACCCTGTTCAGCTCCGTTTAATGGCGCCCGCGCGCGCCGTCACATCGCCGCGCCGCGCCGGCAAGTTCAACGATCGGGCACCGTTACTTTTCTAGCCCAGCGACCGTGAGGAAAGAGCCCTCATCTGGCCGACGCCATTCGGTGTCCCGGGACCAAAGGATTTTTGGCTATTTTCGACTTCAAAGTCCTCTCCTCCCCGACCGCTCTCGTCCTCATCTTCCCGCGCCGCTCGCCACAGGAGGAACGCGCTTGTCTGGCTAATTTCAAATGCTTTATTTTCACGACCGGTTTACCGGCATCGACTACCGACGCTAACTGTATAACTTAGGAGTGGCCGATAGACTGCGTAGACGTCTCTATCCGGCACATGCTCGAACCACCTACCTCTACGTGTACTATGCGCGGGAGATGCGGACGGAATCTTCGATTGCCGGATTTGTAATCGGCCGGGTCCCGGAGACGTGTTAATTTAATCACTCGGTTACTTCTTATCCGGTCGGATCGATGGTTCAGTGGAACGAATCAGTAATCGTGGTAATCAGAGTCAATAATCTATTAGTTAGAATAAATCAGTCATTGTGATTACGCTTGGTAGTCCGCAATCGTTAATCAGTAATCTGTAGTCATGGACGAATGATTAATTTATCTTTCTCATCGCATGATATTGGGAAATAAAGAAAGTCTTCCGTTGACTCATGAAATACGTGCTGATTTTCTATTTAAATTCATTATTGACTACCATAATCGTTGGAAAAATCGTAATCATTACATGATTAATGATTACTCTGTGAATCGTGACTAACGATTACATTTGCTTCGATTATTTATGTTATTCATCAATCATGATTACTTGATTACTTATTAATCGTAGTCATTAATCATGAACATGATTTCACGTTAGTCATAATCCTTAATCATTAATCAGATTATTTTCTGTCCAACTCTGGAACGAGGTAAGCTGGGAAAATATCGTACATCGTTTCGTCCTATTCAGAATGAGAGGAATTATTATTTTAGATGTCGAACTAATGATTTTAGGAAGGTGATGTCGTCTGTCAAAAATGTATAAATATGACTAGACATATGCAATTTAAGTATAACTACATAGAGTCGTGGGAAAATATATGTATGTGAATACTTTTTGAAACAGAATAATTTCTTTATAATTGGAACACGAGTCTTTATAATTGAAACAGGAGTCTTTATAGCTGAAACAGAATTTGAAATTTTTAAAAATTTTTTAAAAATCGCAGTTGGTAGGAATGATAACTGATGCGACTAACTTGCAGTGTAAAAATTATCCGCACACTGGATTACCGATTTTTGACAAATTGTCAATATTCGAACAGTTATAATTTCACAAAAAGCGTGTCGTACAACAATAAACATGAACACATTTTTGAGCTTGAAGCTCCTACTTACACTATGCATCGTTCATTTTCCTGTAACGTGGTTTTCCATAACGCGACAGATGGGAAATTGAACACATGCTCTTTCCGGAAAATGTTACGGATTGAAACGTCTGTAAGCACAATGGAAAATTTGCATCGCTACCGATGTTAACACAGATTTCAAGACTGGACTTTCCCCTTTACAATGACCACTTAAACTTTGATGTACGATTTTTTTTAGCCATTCTATCGAACTTTCAACGTACTGCCTACTTTACAGTTGCACAAGGAGCACAAGAGCCCTACACGACCGAAATTGTTCCACGTTTCTGTTTCATAAAACGACTGAAAAAGGTCGTACATCAAGTTTCGAGAGGTCACTATAAAGAGGAGGCTACGCTCTTTAAATCTGTGGTCGATTTATTCGTGGAAAAAATTTGTCGATAGTTTTGGAGACGTTTCAGTTTGTAACAGTTTCGAGTAAACCTGTCTTCACTTTTCCGTTTGCTATGAATTGGAAAAGCGTCGTAGGAAGAACTGATCGATGAATTACGAGGGTAGAGACTTCAAGCTTTAAAATAAGCTCCGATTTATCAATAACGTTATTAATAACAAAATGTGTAATTTAAAAATATAAAGCTTATAATAATGTAGTAAATTTAGAACCTTTAATACTGCAATGAACGTATAAAGTCGCATTGGTTCTCTTTTAATTACTTTTTTATCATCTGCAATTCTTTTTTTTATCATTATTGCTTTTTATCGATCTATGATTTTTTTCTAATGAATGACCCACTTAGCTGTAGTCTCATAATTTTCTTCGTGATGAATATAAATATACGATTCCACGGTATTTCGATTTTTTAATAATTCATTTCTATGCTTATACAGTTACTATATGAATGCTTATGTGCGTCATTAGTCTCCGTAAACATTCCGGAAAAAGAATACGTGAAAGATGTATCTATTTCCTGCCATGACATTTTTGCTCTTAGAATATCCATTCGTTCCACCGTAGGTTCGTCGGATTCCAGATGACCGACGTACTGGAACAATTATTTTGTTGCTGTTTGAGATGACTTCAGACGATCAGTTTTTAAATGACTGTCTCGGGTGAAGGATTTAATGGATATCCGTATATCATTCTGCCGCTAGCGCTTCACCTGTTTGCCCGATTTATCGTTTATAGCACCATCAGTTTCGCTTCAACGTCGCTGTAATATATCGTCGGCAATTTATTACGTGATTATGGTGTGTCGAATGTTTTAACATTCACGGTTTACCGGAGTATATAGATTTTATTCCCTTCCTCATTAAGAGATACTCACTCTAAGTTCTAGTTAAATTAAAGATGTTGCGCGTTTATTGGACGTGTCGTTGACCATTTTATGTCTCCTCGCATTATGTCCTGTACGAACAGTTTTGCTTGTTTAATGCTATGTGGAAATTGTCGCAGTGTAAATAACGATGCAGAATGGTTATAGCATCGTGGTATCATTAAGTAACTAACTAATGGTCTAGTAGCTCTGGTACAGGTTGGTCACTGAAAAAGTCACTTGTTCGTCTTCAATCCTTTTTATGGAGATTAAATTAGCTACGTACGATGTCCAGCGATGAGTAAAACTCACTGATTTCCTCTATCTCCGTGAAAAATCGATTATTAAGGCTCAGTGTAAACAGTCGAAGTCCGATGTGTAGGACCTGAGACAATGGTCATAGAAAATGCTGTGGAAAGTGCTTGTTAGCAAAACAATGGTGGTCATTTGAGTGGTGCTGTTCTTCATACAAAATACTGAAAAATATGCACTAATTATATTTCTAAATAGAATAATAAAAAATTAAAAGAATAGTCAAGGACAAAAAGATAAGACACCCTATTAATTTGACAATTCTTATATAACGGCAATGAGGTTCATTAAATGTACATGTTTTAACACTATTTTTGTTTATAAGTTTTAGAAATAAATTAAAATATCAACATTCGGTACAATGTTTTTGGAAGAACGCAAAAATTGAACATAATTAGTGGGACAAAATGAATTTGCAAAGTGGTAAATTGTTTTTGCAAATTCCATTTTATCTGTGTATGTCTCATCATTTTTTACGATTAATTATATTCTATTTTTAGATTTTTCCAAAAAGATCGTATTGTGTTGAAATATTTTAATTTACCCGACTAAAAATTATGAACAAAAGTAGTGCCAGATCATTGCCGTTAAATATTAAATAAAAATTGTCAAATAATTAGGGTGTCTTCCATTGTTGTCCCTGACTGTAGTCAGACTTCCGCAAAATGGTCCACAGAAACAACATCAATGCATAGAATTTCGTCTCATCCAAGAACTTTCCTCGTTATTTGTGCTACTTTTAATAAAATAAGTACAGTCCGCGGCAAAGTTTGGTTTGTCCGAACAGAGAAGGGTGCTCCAAACTTCTGAATCACACTGCGCCCATTAAACAACGTTGTTTGGTTGGTGTTTCGGGAAAGTTTCTACGACCGACATTCGTATGGGCAGAGTGACCCATAGATTCGCTTGGATTTTTTAATCCTGGTTTAGGTCACAGATTAAATAAAACTTTATTCTACTCCGGTGCAGCGACACAATCACCTTCTTGAACTTTGAACTTACCAAACTTTCTTCAAAGGTAAATAAATGCAATTCTTGAATTTTTCATTACAGCGTTCTCACTTCCTATATGATTGCAAAGTTGTGCCGCATTATACTCAAGAAAAGTGCCGAAAAGAAAATACTTTCCTTCCTAAACAAGAAAATGAAGAAACTGCGCGTTTCACCTATACCGTTGTCAAAATTCAAAACGTTCAATTTTCTGATTAAGCCTCGGAATGCGAGGAAATGTAAATATATTCAATTACGAATTCTGAGTAGAGCCTATTATGTAAAAGCGTTCTTGTACTAATTAATCTGCATATCTAATTGCACAAGGGTGGCCTATTTCAGTGTTCACCCGAAGACTAAAGGTTTAACCAGAAAAACGAACGTGCTCGACGAATTCCACAGGCCAAAAAATGCTGTAACGACTCGAAACATTCTCGAAATTTCTCTATCTGATACGATCAACGAGAATGCTCCAACTCGATAGAAATTATGTGAAATACTGCAAATTGACTACGATCAAGTTACGCATGGATTACGCATAAATCCACCAGATTTCACGGCTTGATTTTTCCGGTCTTAGTTTTCATAGAGCATACGCTCGAATTGCTTTCACCAATATCTCTTCAATTAATTCGATGTATTATATTTTCACGACGAAAATCAGAGTTTATGCTCGAATTCATCGATTTGATGGTTTTCCACAGTTACCGTAACTTATCCTAGTTCATTTACGATACTTTTTCGTAATGTCCCGTATGGCCCCGTATTCTTCGCTCGAAACGAGCATTTTCGGGACGATAAAATTTACTGTTCTCTCATCTTCACGATGTAGTGTGGAAGTTTGTCATTAACCTCAAGCCTGCCTCGCGCCATTTGTCATTGTGACGTATGATACGGCGGAGGGAAAGAGGAACCGGCCACGAGATATTACCGATGTTTTAACGATGAATAAAGCATCGGTCGCCCGTAATGAAAATTTTAGTTCGATGTCCTCCGTTCGAGATTCAACATAAAAAAATACAATCTCGCCGTGTATTTTTTTCCTCAAGTTTATATCGCCTACTCGTATTTCCATGTAGAGTTTTAAAGAGCATGCTTTGAACGTCGATACTTTTTAGACTCGCAATAACTTAAATACGAAATCAGTGAAAGATTGGATACATAATTTTTAGAAAAGTGAAATATATTATTTTTAAATTATATTTATTTAAATATACATTTTATAATTATGCATTTATTAGTTTGTGTCCAGTGCAATGCACTTATACAATTTAATATATATTCATTTAATATATTAAATTTGTTTATTAATGTATATATTTATTAATTCTTCTGAAACAAGTTTTAATTTAAGAATTCACTTTTTTAATACACTTTTAAAAAATGTTGAATTAATAATGGATTTCTTCCACCACCCTCCACTAATATACGAAACTCATAGTTTTAAATAATACAGTATACATTCATTTCCAATGATACAAAGCATTGACAAATCGAATATAAAACATATAAAGCAATGTCTCTTAGAATTTACAGTAGCACTTTTCAATACGAGAAAAATATAAATAAGTTCTCCAGGAAACGAATAAGAAGCGGAATAATTTGTCGAAGAAAAATAGTACCTATAAAATGTTCTTATTTACAATTTTTAAAAAGTTTTAGTGGTGCCATCATTTATAAATGTTATTCGGAAAGCTCGTTCCAAATCTTTTATATGAACTCAATGAAACGAACTCTATGATATAGGAAAGCTTTTCGAACAAACCTAATAAATTGTTTTCAAACAAACTTTCACATTTCATCGAGTTCGTATAAAGGCTTTGAGACGAACTTTTCGAATAACCTGATATATTCAATAAAAGCCAATATGAGAAATTTAATTTTTTAGCAAATAAACAGTTAATTAATTAGTAACCTCAAATACGATACCGTAGAATCTCCTTCAATGTTTCCATTAAATTCTTCGATGCGGAGCACAGTAGATCGTGGCGTTTACTATAACGGCGATCCCAATCGCAGTTGTTTACACTGTAGAAAGATAGCTGGGAGACTATTGGCCCCGAATTAAGAAAGAACGTAATTTGCGCCGGTTTGACCGCCAACAGAAAGGATTAGCAAGAGCATGGAAATATCAATAGCCCCGCGGCCGTCAATCGGTCGACGCACGTAATACTTGAGGCCGGTTCGGTTGTTCTCGGGCGCGCTCGGTCGAGCTCGGCCGGCCAGCATTGTCCCGTGTTGTCAGTTCGCGGCAAGCCAGCATCGCGTGCGGTTTGTGTGTCCCCATCCGGCGCGGCTAGCGGGAAAATGTGACAATTCAAACGGTTCGTCTGTCTCTGTGGTTAGAATTGGATCATACTCGCAACCCTCGAAAACATTCCGGTCAATTGGCCATAGAAAATCTAGCGGCGTGTACAGTGAATCGGTCTCTTACACCAGTGTCCTGTGTCGTGCGCGTTCCACCGGTTTGTGTGACAGTGTTGAGTGTATTGTGGCGAAACGATCCGCGGTCGAAAAAAGTAAATCGGTCTCGTGAAATGGTCCGTAGCTTCTTCGTGTAGTTTCGACCGTGGAAACTAAGAATCGTGTCGGCATGTCTCCGTGTCCGTTGACTCGGGGTCGAAAGTCCTTGAGCCCGAAGTTTTTCGGGTGTTTATCTTGATCGCGCGACAGCCCAGGAGAAAAAAGCCGAGACCAACCATAACTAAAGAGTTCCTCGGTGAATACACTTGGGCATCGGTCGCGCGTCTTCTTCCGTGACGTATCGTTCAAGGTAAGCGTCGAACTGTACTTCGAAGTTTTGATTACGCGATCGCCCGTGGCATATCGAAACCTTGCGAAAATATTTTGTGACAGGTTACCGTGAATATTACGACACAATATATACTTGATCAGTCATTCGGATAAAGAGTAGACTGATAATAATGTATACGAGAGTGTGTTGTTTGTTTCGAGTCTTGAATGTAGTTCATTGAGATGTTGCGTTTTAGGTTAGCCGGCAAAACGGCATTACTACGTCAAATTAGTGACGTATATATTGTGAACCGATAAATCATAGTGGTCAGCTTCAAACTGTCAATGGTTTGGATCTCAATCTTATGGCCAGTTTCTTCCACATTAAACATATTTAGCTTAGAATTAGTTTAACGGAATCTGATTTATTTTATACACATCTTTCCTAAACGGGACTGTTCATTCATTCATTTGGGACGGTTATGTGTTTCAATGGACTTTGGAAATAGGAAGTTCGTTCGTTTCATAAGCGGCATAACTATGCACGTCGTGTTTACATTCACGGCATAGTTACCCAGCTCGATCAAGTTTTCTTTATAACCGCGTTGTTCGGCGAGTACTTTTTGATCTAAAATTTAAATCTTAAAGTCAGACGAATTAGCCAGATTAATCGAGGTGTCTAGAAATTTATACGGCCCATTTAAATTTGTATTCCGAAACGTTGCGCCGTGTAATACCATGGTGTAGCGTTTTATGGTTACATTATACTGTGTTTAAAACACACGAGCGACGCTTTTTTGAAATTTCTTGAAATTTCTTCAATATTATTCTTCGGTTACTGAATTTTGCATGAATTATTGTATTCAATATTCTATACTATCAGCGAGCTAGTTATCGACCATATATTTTAATAATTCTTAGAAAAATGACTTGTATATTTTATTAAAAGAAGAAAGACTTGTGTTAGTAAAATGGAAAACTGAGGTTAGTGTATATTATCCTACATTTTAAATGGCGACAGTAAGGGTTGAAAACAGAAAATGTTTTGACAGTGCAAGTGTTATTAATACGAAAGCAGCGATTTCGAATAATTTCGTATTGCACAAACACTTCAGCGTCAGGAATAATGAAGCTGCCTATAGACATTGCCTCTTGTTCTACGCATCAACGAAACACAAAAAGGATCGTGCGGTTCTACAGACTGTCTGCGAGCAGTCTACAGAACTGCGCAGACAGTCCTGGGGCATTTACAGTTCTTGTATGAGAAATGTCTGCAAATAATGTTCGAGAGTACGGACAAAGCCTAGAGGGCTTCCCTAGTTCGATTGCGACGTTTGAGATATTTTAAATGAAAAATAGCAAACATGAAATTTAAACTTTGCGATATTGCATCTTAATCGTCGAAAAGAGTACACAAATAATAACGTAAATCAATAATAAATTAGGCTGCAGATATTTATTCAAAATAAAAATTGTCTGCATCAATTCCAAGACGTGTAGGGGTCAAGTGCTACCTGTTTTGCTCTTTTAAATAACTTTAATAAATTTGAATTAATATAACAATATTCTTAGTTTCTTTTAATGTGTTCATTATTTTTTTATTCATCTATCCATTTTTCACGTAAATGCATAAAGTCCGCTATCCAATGCTAACTTTAAACGTTCAAGTAGTTTGAACTAGCACCATTGAGAATAATGAAAACAATGACGAATAGCATCTAAAAAAGAAAATATTTGCAAAAGATTAGTTTAGTTTTATTTGAATTTTTGCTAGGTTTAAGATGAAAGAATGGACAATTTTTATTTTAAGATTAATATTTTATTATATTTTAATTGATATTTTAATTAATATTTTAATTTAATATTATTTTAGGAACCGTTAAAATTGCCTCGCAGGTGTATTTTTAAATGAACCTAAAAGACGACGCCCACGCTACATGATTTTACAAAACAAGTTTTCATCAAAGGTCCGATCGATCTGATATCCGTTCTCGTCACGCTGCGGAGCTTCAGAATTTATAATCCAGCGAATCCATCAACTGTATAGGAATCTGGAAGAATCTAGTGTAATTTCAGTACAACCTTTGAACTTTAAAAATGTCAGCACGAAATTTACACAGAAAAATATTGTAAAAGTTATTTAATTTCGTTCGTTTAATAGCTCATTGCTGGTATTTCTTAGTTTTAATTGTCTAAAAAAAGTGTTGGAACTGTTTATACAGTATCTTAAATGCTTTATTTTGAAATATTGTAAATTGAAATATTTGAACTCGAAATATCTGAAATCAGAATTTCAGGCCACTAACTTTTCGTCTCCGTAGCACAATGAAAGTCGCAGAGAGCTATTAAACATTGTTATGGTAGCTACAGTTTAATTAAATCTCACAGCGCAGAGTCCAATCGTACTGTTTCAACCGAATGCACGCGGAAAGCGGAGGATTTAGTCGAAGGCTTATCTTTGGCACAGCATTTCGTGTGTCTATAATCTAAACAGAGTGAACGTATATGCGAAGCGACGCGACGTAACGCTGACAGCTTTCAACAGTAACAATTGCGCGGTAGAACGAAGGAAGAAACACTCGGTAATTATACGGAACGAAGCGCGTAGAATGTATTCCAGTTGGTAAAAATGCTTCATTGCTTGAAATTAAAAATACATTCCTCGCCAATATTAAAAATTGTATACAGACTTTTCCCATTTCGTTGAATATTATTTTTTTCATACATTGGGAACCGTAATTTTTAGTTGATCATATTATTCATGATATTATTTGTAAGAAACAGGAGTTACTGGAAGATGTATTTGCTCGTTTAATAGTTTCAATAAATTAAAAAGAATGTAACAATATTTGTTCTCTTCTCTTTTTATCTTTTACTGCTTTGCATAAATGAATAAAATCTGCAGTCTATTTATCATTAATAAATAAAAATGCTCTTTATTAAAAAGAATAGAAAAAAAAGGAATCATAGCAGCATATCAAAGGAGAGCGTTATTACTAGAGAAAATTCCATTTCTTAAAGCAGTAAACACAACCTTGATTGCGCAAAATATTTAAGAATCATTTTTAGCCAAAGATGTATAAACTCAAAGATAAACAATGTCTCGTTTATAATTTATTATAAAGTGGCTTTAACTTAATGAAATTCTTTGATCAGAATCTAGAACTACTTTAAAACTTCGCAATAACTATAACTCACTATATATTCGCCCACAATATTTTCTGGTAAAGATATTTAGACTTGAACCGCGCACTGGTGGGCCAAATTTAATTAATTTCTTCTTACGAAGACTGATAAACATTTTGAAAGGAAAGGAGGTTCAGCCAAGCGCATGCCGGCTCTTTGAACCCCGCGCGAAACTTTTCTCCGGATCATTGCACAAATTAGATTAATCTTCTCATTACAGAGGCTGGCAAACATTTCGAAAGCAAAGGAGATCCAGTGGTTGGAAAAATTGCATTTTTCGGAGGATTATTGCTAATTTCGATACGCCAAACCGCTTGCCGACTCTTTAAACTCCGTGAGTTTAGTCCCGGATGATTGCATAAATTAGATTAAAAGTTTGCCAGCGGTGCCGGTCATTTCTGACAACAAAACCTTAACGTCATAATGTCTGAGATACACTAATTTAGCTTGGGTCAAATGTGACTCGGCACCGCCTTCCGACCGTCCGCTTTCCGATTGTTAATATGTAGATGACGGAGTTATTCTCTCTGATCCAGAAATTCATTTTTACGCTAATTTATTATACAGTGGATAAACAACTATTATGCAGCGGGTGTACTTTTAAGACGCAATAATTTAAAAAAAACTGGACTAAATGACTTGATTTGTTCTCAAATCGCTAGAACTTATTTACTTACACACAATTAAATTATTTTTAATTTTACAATTTACAAATGACTAGTTTACAATGACGGAAATACCTTTTTTTTTAATTTTGTTATTACTTGGAATAAGACTTTTTTAACGTTTTTATCCAAATCTGTAATTTATTTGTGTGATGAAAACTTTAGCTCAAATAAAAAAGCTGGTAAAATGTGGGCAAAATTGAAAGGAAATATTTAACATAACCTCTAAGATCTCCAAAAAGTTCAAGTAATTTAGTTTTTAAAAATTTTCACCGTTTATAAAGATACGCCAGTACTTTTGTTATACATTGTATCTCCTAAATTTGATTAGGTTACGTAGAACGTAAGAATATTGAAAAATGTTAATTTCATGAAATTTTGAGGCTATTGGCATGGCAGCCAAAGTGTTAACACATTCACGGACGTACGAGCAATCATTTCTATTGCGATGCAAAATGACACGAATGCTATCAAATTCAAATTTATAAGCAGCATTATCATGCGTTCAGTTCTATATAGCGTTTAGTTTTCGAAATTATTCTGCACTTTAATTTGATCCGTATCGACGTGGTTGTTACAACGTTCATCGTATATGTACAACTGTTACAATGTGACGTTCCGATCACTGGGATAACATGTGACTAGTCAAAATTTGGATGTCGCAATTAGTTCACGCATAAATTACCTTTTGTATCTCATTAAAATTTTCTCTGTCCGCAAACGTGGTAATCTTCTTATTACGAAGACTGATAAATGTTTCGAACGAAAAGGATTGGCGCACGAAAAACTGTACGTATCGGAGGATTATTGCTAAATTTGCTAGAGCGAACCGCGTGCCGGCACTTCGAACCCCGCGAAAAACTTTTCCCGGATGATTGCTGGTTCGCGGAGCTCGCGTGGATCGTCATCGCGATGGAAACGAAAGTTTACGACCGAGGGAAAAAGTTCGGTTGCGCGTAATGGGTTTTCAAGGTAAGACAGATAGTACTAAGCCCTTGAACCTGCGGGCGCTGCTCGTGCCTTAAGATCGATGTTGTAAGAAAGAACACCGCGGGGCCAGCGTTCTGATTGTTAAGGTTTTATTCAGCCGTTATTGCATCGGTCGTTAGCGCGGACCTCTATTTCATCTTCCTCTGGCGGTGTTACGATATTTCGAGCTGGTTTTTCCTTCTCGCGAAGCGAAATCAGCTTGGCCCAGCTGATCCCGCCGCGATCGCGATGCCGACGCGGGCTTCCCCGTTTACCCTCCGTTCGGAAAACCTTTCCGGCTGGCTATCAATAATTTATGAGCCGGGGCTCCTTGCAATGCGATCGCCGAAAACTCCGGGAAGAGCCGACGAAATGAAGCGACTTCTTCCGCCCCATTCGGGATACGAAAGATACCTTTACCGTTCCACGACTTTTCATTCGCCGCCGTATAATTTCCCCCCGTTAGCAACGTTTGATCCGAGTTACTGAATTTCCAACTGAAGTCCCTTTAACCGCGGCCGCGTCGCATTGGCGGAGGGGAGACCATGATGTGGACATTTCTGTTATGAAATAAATTCTTGGATCGTAAACCTCGGCAAAAAGCCAGTCCACCGGGAAAAACTAATCTAGTGTAATAATTGTTTATGGCTCGAATGAATATTTCTATTGGCATTGCATATCTCCATACAATATTTCGGAACTGCGGTATTAGCTTTATACCAGTCTGTCTTGGTTAAATGATCTAGTAAAATAATTGTTTATGACTCAAACGAATATTTCTATTAGGCGTGCAGTATATTAGGTTAAGAGCATACTCCAAACAATATTTGGAAACCAAGTATTAACTTCATTCGTCTTCGTTAAAGAGAGGATTAGATTATTGCCTCCGTTTTTGCCTTATACATGACAAAATTGGTAACTTTTTTATATTTTTTGTAATTTAAATTAAAATACTAAGGAATGGTAAGGTCTCCAAAATGCTTTATAAAAATTGTAACACTAGAATGAATCGCGATTAAATCGATTTAATTAAGAATTTTCTGTAGAACTATTACGATATAATGATAATCATAATAATAATAATAATAATATATAATCATCAATAATCAGAAAATAAATTATTCGAATATCCCTTTGATCTTTTATATTTTTTAAGATCATTTTAAATTATCTTGAATCATGTTAAATCTTTTGAAATCGTTTAAAATCATTTTAAATCATTTCTCAGATCTTAAATATTAATTTGAAATAGGGTTTCGAACATTTAGGATTGAATTGTACTAATGAATTGTAATAATTTTAGAAGACAGTTAATAATGTTTCACGAGCAAAATTCATCGATTCTGTTATTAATCATTACTGAAATATCGGGCTGGCTTTTTGTCTGAATGTTTTTGGATGTAACTGTACACTATTACGCGCATGGGAGGTTCGCATATCCTATGATCAGCCTCGTGGAGATCGCGACTGATGGGAAAGATTGTGACGTTTTAATGAATAACACTATGATATTATTAGAATAATAGCCTATTATTATACGCAATATGCACAGTTTCACGGTAATTTGACGACATTAATCTACTAAATTTCACCATATAGCAGATGAAAAGTGTTTAATAGTAAATGCTAATCATAACGATCGTCATTGCATAAATCTTAACATAAAAATCTATATATTTTACTAAAAATTTTGTAGAATCGCCTTATGCTTGTGAACATTTTTAATTTTTGATTATTTAAATTTACATTAGTACAGAAATCCTATTAGATACTTTATACTTATATCTATATAAAATTATTAACAGTAGTTGAATGACTGATTTACACGTATAAGGAAGACGGAAACCAAGTTGACAAATTTGATGTACCATATTATTTCTTCCGTGGTCATATAATTGGCACTTACACATGACATGATTTAGATCTTGCTCCAAACAACTCCACTGACACCTCGCATCATTAATAATATTAATTCGAGAAAGCCAGATGGTACGGTTTTCACGGCATCTGTTGGTCCAGGAAACGAAGTCTCTGGCAAAGTTCTTGTGAGCAAATCACTGCTTCGGACTCTGATATAAAAAACTGTTCTCAATTAACAACTATTATCTTCAATTGAGAAACTGTTATTTGAATATCGTGTTAAAATAATATTTGGAAGGTGCTTCCTTAAAGTCTATAGAAAAACTAAGCTATCTAGAAGAAGTGAATTAAAGAATATAAAGAAAAAGATGGATAAATAAAATTACTAATGGTCCAAACAGACTTTTCTGTTGTATTGTTTAGCACATGTAGGAAGCTATTTTCCGGCTACCACGCGTGCCAATCATTCCTCGAGTCATCATCAATCACGTTTACGATTTTCATCGAACACGCATCGCTAAGGGTAGCATGTTTCCAAGCATCCAGGAACAGATTACTCCACTTTTGCTTGATTAATGCTTGATTCTGATGACCCCTCGTGGCTCTCTGATCGCTCGACCACGTTCTATGAGTTTGCGTTAAGGTATTGGAAAGCAACAACTTTGACCACTCAACTATTTGCATGAGTATCGTTAGAAAGTTCCAGCCTGCTAACCAAATGCGATAGGATTTTATTGGTACGTGGCTGAATTGTTCCGAGTATGCGCCGCAAATGCTCGACTCTTGAGGCAATTAAGATATCACGATACGGTTGCTATCGTATTCGCATGAGCCTCGCTACGAGCACGACAGTTGTTAGATACATTAGATAAATGATAGAGTTTTCTTAACATATGATACTTTCACCGGGAGGCTTCATCAAGATGGCTTTGCTAAATAAACGGCTGCAAGTTTTTATTCAGTTTAATCTCGTCAAACCGCGTTCTAAATATTTTGCAAAATTTATCAAAATCGCTAAACTTAAAAATTTCTTAATTTCAGAAAATTTTTTCATTTTATTTGTTTTTCTTTTTATGTTTTTTTTAAATTTGATTCTTAGGACACATCTGCGTACTGAAAAATCAAAAAATTCCTCGCGGTTAGAGGAGTCGCGCTTATGTGTGGAGTATTTAAGTATGTTCTGAAGTATGTATGTTGTGTCTCTGATCACGAAAATTGCTTTTAGTGATGATCAATACATTCATTTAGTATACTCATTTTCGCATAGTTCTATGAAATAGTTGCATAACAGTTCGTATTTCATCCATTTTTAATTTATATTTCAATTCAGAAATTGCATTGCATTAGTAATTTCATATTGTAAATCAGGACGTCAATATTTATTAATGACTAGAGATAGAAAATTTACTTTTTCATTTCATTTGTTCAAAAACTCAAGAAGATATGTTATCTACTACCCTTACAGCGAGTTTTTTCGCAAATTCAAGAAAATTATACATGGAAATATTCAAACTATTAAAATGTGTGTATATACACAATTGTCACAAATACATTTTGATGTTAATGAGTAGATTGTTATAAAAATTAAAATTATTATAATAAAAGGATTATGATACGAATAAAATACATCGAAGCACAGTCGCGATGGCGATTCCATACATAATCAATTACGAACATGTATCATCAATTTCTTCTAAACCGAAACTTTGATTCTTCTGTTATTAAAATCTAAAAATGAAAGCAAATTCAGAAAAACAAGAAACAAAACTTGTCTCGTTCTATCAAGCACGAAAAAGTACTAATCAAGTTGACTGCATTTTATAAAAATGCACATATGATTTTATATCGACAATCTATCAATGCAAAGTTTTTTGTAAGAAACTTGTTACCGAGTTACGATGTTGCTAGTTATAATTTCCAGTGAAAGAAAGCAAATTGTTCGCGGAGGGAATAAAAGCATTTCAATTTGTACGATCGCCGACAATACCGAGAAATTCTTGGCACGAACGGCGCACGGAGCGAACGGTAGCCGTCTTTGGAACACAAATTGCTCGATTTCGTCGGCCTCACCTTTGACAAATCTTCCTCGTATCGTTGATTTAAGAAGGCGTTCTGTTGGGCTCGCCAGAAGGCGGCTTCCCTCTCAGCTGATTCGATCTCGTTTCTGGTTTCTCCTTTTAATCCGTCTTTTTTCATCGGCTTGCCTCGCTGCTCCTTTTCGTTCGCGGTCCACGGCATAACAGCGTTGCTGTTGCTGTTCCTCGCCTTCTCTCTCCCCGCCTGTGCTCTCGTGGCTCGCATAACCAACTTATAAACAGATTCAGATGCACGGAGAATATCTCGGTGAATTTAAATTAGCGTTACGAATGCGATCGCGAGCCTTGCCGCGTAATTATGTAATATCAGCGAACGGTTATCATTTGCTCGTTGGTGCAAAATTGCGTTCAGTGTTGTCTATGGTGTCTTTTTGGTCAAGGTATCATAGTGAATTTTTATTTCGTGTCCTCTTGTTTTAAAATATGATATTTTTCTTTTCGTGTAGGAAGTACTAATTAGTACGATTCATTGGAATATAATTATTCTTGATTATATTCGTCGTAGTGGCAAGTTAAAATAAAACATGTACGCTCCTTTTGAATTTATTCAATTCAAACAGTAATGAATAATTGAATCAGAAAGTGATTGGAATATTATTTTTAATACGTTAGATAGGATGATCAAGTTTATTTGTTTAGTCTATTTATACTTGCTAATGAAATTGTCTGATTTACTGCGTTTTGATCTATGATGTGAGTTATTGTTAATTTTACGCCAGATTTAATGTCAATAATAATTTGAAATTGTTATAAACTAATTTAAGGGTAAACGTAAATGATCAGAGCAATGCGAAACCTTATTCAATATTAAATTGAATGTCAATTAATATTAAATTTACCGTAATACAGATGTTATAAAACAAAATCATTGAATATAAATAAAAACAGTAGAATACGATACTTGAAAAAAGATACGTAACGGAAGCAATCCGAAAATATAGGATAAAGTTATGAATGAAGGAATCAATGGCTGAATAAAGAACAACGTAAATGATACACTTAAATAATTAACTAATTTTTGAATCGCCGATAGGATGGTTGTAGTCAGAATTATCGAAATAGTTGGAATAACAAGAATGCCCCAAGTAGTAAGAATACTTCGGGCAGTCCCACTGACGAAAATACTTCAAACGTGTACGTAGACGTTTCTGAACAATCTAACTACTACCATTAGCTGCAATGGCTCGAATAGATGAAATAGTCTTGCCGAAGAACGCAATGCAAATAACTCGTACAGCCCTATTCACGAAAATAAAGCAAATATTTCAAATAATCTCCCTGACTGAAATTCCCCTAAGTCTTGAAATGATTCTTTTAGCTGGGACACTCAAAATAGTTGACTCCTTATATTGCCTATCAAATAAGTAGCTCAGATTCCTGTAATAGCTTCCAAAGAATAAACATTTAGAGCGATTTTGTGGTATTTTCACAACATTAAAAATGTTCACAACAATCTTGATTGCTCTATAATAATTTCCAAAGGAAAGGAATTCAAAGCAATCTAAATTGATAACAATAGTTTCCAAAGAAGGAACATTCAGGGCGACCGTATGATATTTTTAGACACCGGGAATGTTTAAAACAATCTCCATTGATGTCTAGTAGTTTCTAAAAAATTAATATCCGGAAGGATTTTGTGTTAATTTTGTGAAAATTTTGGAGACAACTGTAGTAAATGGATTAAACGGAACTTTTAGCTAGAGCTAAACCTTTAGAGGAACTTTTAGCTATTTGTATAGAAGAATCCAAATGAATAAATAACAAGGCCTCGTTTCAAATTTCATCTAGTCAGATCCCGAAATTGTAGCACTCTATAAAGTCTGGTCCTGGAACCGATGCAGCGTTAGCGTCTCGTGGACATCTTCGATATTTATGTGCGAGACGTGGTGTCATCATGAGCCGAGCCGAACCAATGAACTTTACGATGCCGCTTCGTCACGTGCTTCCTACGGATACGACCATAACCTCCGAAGAATAAAGATGTATCGCGTTCTACATATAGTATAATCTGTCTAGCTGACAGAATGCTGCCAAAAATTTATGTACAAGCATTTTTCAATCATTTTTCCCGTAACAATGGGGTCATTACTTTCCTACTTTACGATCATAAAACAAATTATTTTGAACAACACGACTAATTTTTTTTTTTAATATTATCGTTTAATCATTCTGTGATAAAGTTAGTCCAATGTAGATCTTCATGACTAAAATGGAAGAATTGTTTATACTTGTAAATTGTTATTAGTAATAATGATAAATAGACAGCAGATTTTTATTTTTTAAGTTTAATTAAATCTGTATGTTGAAAGAAACTAGTTGCATTATTATTCTACGTTCACCATAAATTTTCTGATTGATCTAAGAAATCCCTTTCTTCCTCAGATTTTTATAAAAGTATTTATATAGATGAGATTATGTGCACACAGATTGCAAATTGTGGTAACGAATGTTGCAATAAATCACATATTCGTAATTTTATAAATTAATTATACAATAATTAATATCGCTTATTTAGGGCCGTATGGCCGCTTTTAGGGCCTGGACGAGGTCAGAACTAATTAAAAATTGTTTCTTTCTTAACATAAAGGCAATGATGTTTAATCCTTGCAGAAGTTTTATATTCGTAGTTATTGGTTAAATCGTCAATTTTCTCGGTTTGATCGAGGAAAGATTATTGAACCCGACTGTACCGATGTAATTTGAGGTACCGTTGAAGGCTGTCCGGTATTTTCGACGTCCCTATGACATCATTGATGTCACATCTACATCAACGTGAAATCGATTCCATGTTTTAGCAGCTTTCGCCTATTTCCGAACAATTTGGATCCCCGACTAGCACGCAAAGTACATAAATTTTCAATGAAATGACAGATTTAACAGAGATTAGTAAAGTTTCTTCTTGTTAAGCCGTTGCGCAGCCACACGAATTTCTCCTTAATTTTATAATTTTCGTCGTTCAATTATTAATTTGCGGTTCATAGAATGAGCAGTGCGTGGACATACGTCCTGAAAATTAATGACAGGACAATTACCGGTTAGTGTGGAAGGGCTTTAACTTTCAGTTTCTCTTCGGATAGTCTGACCATGTGAAACTTTACCGCCATGTGCTACTGCATTAATATCTACGCGGCGTCGCCGGGGTTCTAGTCATTTATTTCGCCTCCGCTTTAGCGCCATCGCGACCCGCCGTTGCCTCGTTTCAAGTTGAAATTGCTTTCACTTCGATTTACAAGAGATATTTTATTCGAACAACTCGCTGGGAAATTAAGCTGTTCGCAATTAAAATATATCTCGAGCACGGGTGTTTTTATGGAAACGCGATTATCACGATCAGTATAATTTGATTAAATCGTTTCGGGTTACACGTTTTCAAATAGAAGAAAGTTGCATCATTTACATAATGAGACAAGTTACACGTAATTGCTCTTTCATAGCGGGCAAAAATAGTATTCATAGAGCTTCTACCATCAATTAGAATTGTAAATGACGTTTTCACTATACTGTCGCGTTATTTGTGTCACACTGTTTCGCAAGAACGTGATTTCATCTACGGATTGATGTAAATGATGTCTAGCGTCGGATTTGTTAGACTAGTTAAAATTGTAAAGTATTCGACTAATTTTCAGTCTGTCTGGTCTTCAATTAATTTGCATGTGGGAGATACTCTCGCTAATTGGTAGCCATCTTCCCGAACTGAATACTTACTCATGCTGTTGCTACTTCGCAAGCCGAACAGTTTGGTAAATTATATCGAATTTCAACATCGTAATTATGTTATCGTTACTTTGAAATCATAATTGTATCTTGATTGAATATTTTCTATTCAATTACAATGTATGCGTATATTAATATTATTTATTAGGATCATTATTAATACTAAACGTACCAGCACTTTACGTAAACCTATTATTGTCATAAGGGGTGATTTTCGGAAAGAAATTCTTAATTTATTAAAAAAAGTAATTTGCAACATAATTTCTGATTTCTAATACAATAATCAGACGTATATTTTTACTCTTATATCACACTGGTTTCTCCTTCATTTTAAAGTAAATTTTAGAAGGGGTCATTTGACCCCCGCTTGGTACATTTAGTGTTAATACTATATGTCTCGATTCATCACACGAATTTCACACAATTTTCACATAATTTCCTCTGACACACTACTGAAAATGGCTTCTATCTTTTCTCACATCTTTCATAAACATCTTTCATAATAATTTCGACTAAAAATACCAATTATCATTTTCAACTTCTTAACGCTTTGCACTCAGATGTCGCCAATACGGCGCCACTAAATTCTTACTTTCTTGTTCACATTGTAAGATAATCATGTAAAATATATAAATAAATATCCATTATTTTTTATTTACTTATTCCTACAAAATTTCGCAGCGATATAATGACTTTGATTTCAATTCACATTTTGGTATAATATAATAAAATCTATATATTTTCTTTTTATTTCATATTATATATATTAAAACATATTTAATACAATATAATAAATATATATAATGTAAAGTAAAATGTACTAAAAGTTGAATTTAAATAAAAATCATTATGCAGCGAAGTTTTATAACACGAACAATTTGATTACACTTTTAAGTAGTAATAAAATCGATAACAATCTTATGTTCCTTGAAAAGCGTCCATAATAGGTAGTTTCACCTTCCACTCTGCGTTTACAAGACACACCGCGAAATCACACGCAACTACCGAATTTGAATGCTCACGTTCCCGCCAATCGTAAATCTGCCGGCCGCGGCCGCCGCGAAAAATCGGCGGAATGTGATCTTCGGCCAACCGAGTACTTCCAGGGTCGTTATCAGGCCGAGTGCACCTGGTATCCTTGTTCCTGGCCGCGGATTCCCAGGAGACCTCCATCCGATGTTTACGAGGGATCGCGGTTGTCGTAAGTAGGCACTTCGGGTTCCCTCTTTGCTCTCTTCCTTTCCGCTCCGGCCGCGGCCGGCTCGCCGTAAGTAGGCATCGGTAAGGTTCTCATGGTAGCCGGAACAGATCCTCTCGAGATCCTTTCCAGAGGCTTAAGGTCGGTCGCGTACTACACGTTCGTTTAGCCTCGGTTTGGCCTGGCCTGGCTCCGCTCGACTCCGCTCGACTCCGCTCGACTCCGCTCGGCTCGCTCTGCTCACTCCGCTCCTCTCGGCTTTGCTTGGCTTCACTCTCTCGGCTTGCTTGGCTCTCTCATCTTGGCTCTCTTGGATTCGCTCTCTCATCTTGGCTCTCTTGGATTCACTCTCTCATCTTGACTTTATTGGATTCGCTGATCTTGACTCCGTCGGATTCACTCACCTTGACGCTCTCCTTAAACCATATATGTAGACGTGGCTTCAGATAATTTCGCTGAAGCGAAGATACGCCATCTGTGTGACGTCACATGTAGCCAAGATGTATAAGCTATGCTAGTATGATGTACAAGTACTTAGCTATGTAATTTCTAAAGGGCATACCGAAATATCAGTATGTAAAACAAGTTTAATGCCTGATTTTAATCTGTTGTTAATTTTCGAAAGAAATGATAGATTTATTTGAGGAACTGGATATGCAATTATAATTGAACAGGATATAAATCTGAACGTATGAAGACGTTTTTCAGAAACAAAAGTAATGCCTCCGATAAAATAAGTGAATAAATGTATGCATGTATTCTTTTTAAAATATCCAAAATAATAAATATTTTTATAAGTATATGTTACCTTTTAGAATTTTAAATAATACTTGTTCTAATAGATTTTGGCACTTATATTTTTGCAAAATTTATTTCAGTTCGATGTCGAGTTACTGGTAATAATCTGTAAATAATGTTCGACTAATTATTTTCTAAAAACTTATTTTCACTTAAATAAAAAACAAAAATAAGTGGACAAATGCTTAGAGAAAAATTATTTAATTACATTCATATTACATTTAAATTATACATTTACATGTATTGATTGCTCACAGTCTTTCTGTCGTGTCAACTATTTTAAAATTACCTTGGTGCGCTAAGTGACGCCACATGTTACTCGATATTTCTGCTTAAATGGACCATAATTTCAAAAGTATTACAATAATTGAACTATAGCATATTTACCAGAAACGTATTTATCAGAAAAGAACATTGTGAAAACAAATTCTATCGAGCGAACAAAATGATGCAATTTAAAACGCTGCTGAAACGAAGCGAAACATCTCAGGAATGAAAATATGTGACATGCGTCGTTCTTCGTTGCAATCACAGATATACACGGTTTAAGACTCCTTCGGATTCACTGTCTGGTCTCGCTTGGCTCTCCCGGCTGGTCCTGGCCGTCTCGAAATGTCAGAGTTCATCAACTTTTTCTTTTACGATTTTACGAGGCAACGTCTTCACCGGCCGTTTGTTCCCGCGGCCGCGCGGTCGGTGGTCCTCCGCGTCGCACCTGCTGGGCGATCCGTCGATCGCGATGATTGCTGCGATCACCGTTTAGTGTGCTTCCCGGTGATGGATGTAGGTGGTGCGGCCTTGGCGCGAACACCACCGGTGAGGCCAGTAATTAGTCGAGCGGCGCACGAACGCTTTCGGAAAAACTGTGATAGACTGGTTATTGGGCTCGCGTGAGACTGCGCTTTCGATGCAGACATTTCACCGAGTCTTTGTGAAATATTGTTGCGAATGTTGCTCCTGGATATCGACGTCTTTTTAGTTTCTTTTGTATTATGATGAAGAGTATAAAATTTTAATTATTTAATTATCCCATAAATACAAACGACTAGGGTTACAAATGACTCTAATTTGCTTGCTTTTAATTCGCCTATATTGAAGAATAGGAGGATTATTAAATAACTAAATTATTTTTAAAAAATTATTTAAAAAACTAAAATTTTTAATAATGTTATCGACTGCCCAGCGTTACTTAATTCACTTATCTTTAATACTCTGCGCGTACTCCAACCCCTGGCAAAAAGTATTTAAACACCTTTTTAAACATTTTTAGAACTGATCTAAATGAGTTTACTTTTTTTAAAAAACTGTTGAACGATCTAGTTTACTGTGCAATGACTAAAATGATTTCTTAAAATTTTGTTATTACTTGGAATGACAACAAAATAAAGAACTCTCCTTTTTTAACATTTTTATCCGAAACATTTTATTAATTTTATTCATTTCATCCATTTCTAAAATTTCAAGTAGATAATTGTTACGTATACAAGAGAACATGAGAATGTATTGTTCACTTTCCCTATTACTTGCGTCCCTAATCTGGTTCTCTGATGAAAAAACTCGTAGTACTTTCAAAATTGCTCATCTCCGAAGGATTAAAAAGTAATTAATTTCACTACCGTGCGTGATAAATGCGAGGAAATTCTAGAATTTTACATCTAAATGAATAAATGAATAACAACCAAGCGAAAGCATTAGAAGCACTATTTTCAAGTGATTAAAATTGTTAAAGGACGGAGTAAATTTCTCGTTCAAATAGATATTTTATTTTGCATAAATATCCATAACTTGATTAAACGAACGTTCTATGTTACCACGTTTTATTTTGTAACTTTGAAAAAATCGATGCCTTTTTCATAAATTGGTTGCATTCGGGAGACCAGGTAAAATATCATGGCGTTGTTGATGCCAGGATAGGTAGTGCATCGAGAGCATCAGCAGAGGTGCTCTGGAAATTAGAGCGTGAAAGTATATCATCCACTAAATGATTCCCATCGATTCAGTAGGTACTTTCATCTTTCGATGTACCCTCGAATGAAAAACCTGCAGAAGTAATATTGCACTAGTTTCCTAATATCAGACTTTCCAATGCTTGTCGCATCTATTATTCTAAATACAGAAAGTGTAATACAGTCAGATTGATCAATCATTTCTATCGCAACTTGCACTTCGATAGTGCAAGTACATGCTTAAAAATGAACACTATATTACGGATTTTTATGTAGAATACTAAATTCTATCATTAATTGTAGGATGCAGAAGTTACATGGGCACTTGCGTGTTTTCTGAATCATTTTAATTTAGTTGACAGTATAATAGAATAATATTTTCAATTTGTTTAAATGTTTTCACCATTTCGCATTGGATCTATTCATTGTTACTTATAAATGCATCAAATCCGCAGTCTACTTATCACGAATCGTTATGCAAAATAAAAACTCAACTGTCAATCGCAAGCAGTGTCGATTGAAAAAGTCAATTGTAAAAAATGAAATTAAAATAACTATTTATTTTTTCTTTTAATAATTTTAATAAATCGGAAATAGTGTAACGATGTTCTTAAATTATTCCAATTTCTTTAAGGATTTATATCTTATCTATAAATTTCTGTCATAAATCACTTACCATTTACGTTAACAAAAATTAAATCGCGAAGTTGAGGAAAATTTTGTATTTCGTGATGATTGTTTTTATCTAACTATATTATCTCTAGACAGAATAAGTATTCTACGTGTTCCAACTTTCTCGAAGGTTGTCTATAAATACAGAGATCTGCATAAATATTCTCAGTTTGCTAATGAGCAATTTACTAGCGTTTAATGCGACTCCGCTCCCTACATGCTTCAAGTAGCAATGTTAGCTGCGCGATATTTACATACAGATAATTTCCATATTCCAAGCTTAGTGATTTCAAGAGTAAACAACGTCACCCAGTGTTTGTCCTGTGTGAGATTTAACACGTTTGCTATCAGTGTTGTATGCGTGTGACGGCCGTAATCTTGTATTAAACGCGACGAAAGTCAAATTAATTCTATGCACATTGTTATTTAAAGCCGGTTCCAGATTACAGATTTTTATGCTTTTATGGCATTCGCAAATTTATAAAACGCGATAAGACCGGGTGATTAACAAAATTTGCAGTTAGCGTTGAACAACGAGGCCATGATAATCCTGTATTTTGCATTATGAAAGTTACATTAATTTTATGCACGTTGTTTAACGTCACGCCTAGATTGCGGTTCATTGTGCTTCTATGATACTTGCAAATTTGTAAGAAATAGGAGAACACGGTTATCTTAACAATGGTTAATCGATGTAGATAATTTCTATTTCGCATCAAAATACGTTTTTATTTTATTTTTCTATTAACTGTGTTTTAACGAATGAGATCAATTTTGTTTTCATTTGGAATTTTAATCAACAATTACTCTTCTTCATTTCTTCTTCTGCATTTTAAAGAGTTATTATTACTTTATCATTTAGCAGTGCATACGATTGCATTAGTAGTATTATTTTTGTATCAGTTAAATATCTTATGAGAACTTCTATTTTACAAAATATCCTGGACACTTACGAAGGGAACTAATGAATAAATAATGGTGAATGTATTAACAATTACGTATGCACTAATCTCGCAGTCAAACTTCAACAGGTACGCGTGAACCTTCCCTGAATTTTGGTGCGTCTGAATTAAGACGCCATTCACTGTGGGTGTAAATTACGTTCAATGCAACAGACGAAGGTACACGCGATATCAGGTTGCAATACGAAGACTGGAAATTAAACCGAGCATCACGTTGCATTAATTTTTGCACGTCGGGCCCCTGATACGCGTGTACAAACTTTTTCACGGTGCCTTGGAATAAATCGCGAGTCAGCATTTGTATCACCATCATTAATTCGTCCTCCTTCTTTTATACGTGTATCAGCTTACGAAATCGTTTGACTAACATTTGGAAAATACTGTGGCTCGCAAAAATTAACAGAATGTCCATTAACATCACAGAAAATCGGACAACTTATTACAATAATGTACAGGGTGTTTCAAAATTATGTAACTCCGGGAAATGAGGGCTTCCTGAGGCCATTCGAAGTAATATTTTCTTTAGTGAAAATGCAATTCGCGGTTTTGTTTACAAGTTATTCACGAAAAACAATGGCCAATGAGAGGCGAACGCGGGAACTTGCAACGTACTGCCATGTGATTGAGCTAGCGAGCGGAAACATGTTTCTTTTCTTGGCGAGACGGAAGGAGGGGGCTACGCTGAGGCTCCGAGCCGCGTTCGAAGGAATGAACAAGTGCTAGAGCGTGAATTTTCCGAATTTTTTTACTACGTGACAGTGACAATTTTAAGAAAAAACGCTGTTCGTCCTCATTTTAGAATGTGTGAAGAATTCAGTAGGGGGAAGGGCCAAATCAAAAGAGGGAGGGGCCAAACCAAAAGGGGGAGGGGTATACAGATCAGCTTTGCCGTTTTTCATACATTGTACAAGGTCAATGCACCGAGCACGGCTTGGATTTGCAATTAAAATTTAGTTAACAAGATTTGAGAAAACTAACGCGTTAATAACAGTCGTGCGGTTTTTCGATATTTTTCAAAATGTTTTGAAATATGAATACCTGAATATCTTTTTCTGGTTGAACTCGTGTGTTCAACCAATTTCGCATCGTTAATGACAAACGAACGCATTGTTGTTTTAAAGTTAATAATGTCAGAGGTCGTTGAATTTGTCTTGATATGTCCCACGGTGCTGTGTTACAAAAAGTAGGAGCTAATGTGCAAAGATAGGTAAACATAATTATTTAATTTGTCGATAGCTTCGAACGTCGCTTTAATGGGCACAGTAATTGACACGCTCACCCTATCTGTCTCACGAAATTGTTAGACGAAAGGTGTTTCCATTGTCTACGCGTTCAGCGTCGATGCCCGCAGGGTTCCGGTCGAAATGAAGCACGGGGGTAACGCGACGTTAGGCCGTTAGATGCAAAATTGCAACCCTTCCGGGCGGCGTCCGGAATTTCGGTGCGCCCTTTGTGGAATAAGTGGTGATGCGTGCCGTTCGGCAATCCCTTTCCCATAGGATCGTTCGTTACTCGTCGGCGAACGTGTTGGCCGACGGGAAAGGGGCGAGAGAGGAGAAAGAAAGAGGGCAAAGAATCCTACGCCGTGGTCACGAAACGATTACAGGTTCGCCCGCCAACTTCGAACTTCGATGCGAACGACCTCTCTTCCAGCTTTCCTCGTTCTGGCCCCGTATCTCGCCCCCTTTCTCGCTCTTTCGCCCGCTTTTTTCCTCCCCCTTTCGGCTCCACACCCTTCCATCCTCCCTCTTATTTTGTCGTTGCACAGGTACGCGTACGCATACGCTGGGCCGGACGCATACTCGCGCGCACACGAGCACGTCAGGCTCATCCTTCGGGTATTCGCGAAACCAGTTCACGTGCCGCGATCTTCGACGTGATCGCCGCGAAGCGTGATCTTGATCTTTCCACGCGGTCCTAATAAATTTGGTCCGGTCGGTACACCTACCCGTGTCCATCCCTTCGACGGGATCATCTGACGGATTTATTAAGGGATACTCGGCGGACGACAATGAGAGCAAGTCGTTTTTACGAATTTTTGATTAGGGTTGTCGATAGGCTGTGTATCTTTATGAGAAAGACACATCTTCTCGGGATTTTTGATACTTTGTCGATTTATTAGGTGTAATTAAACTGCGGATTTTATGCATTTATGGCAAAAATTGACAGGGCAAATACAAAACTGTTAAGGTATCGGAAGAATTTATGGTTATTATTACATTATTTCCTACTAGTTACAATTATTAGAAGCAGACAGACATTTTCATTTAATTTG
>CM052150.1:11024483-11046371 GCA_028455555.1 Augochlorella aurata | reverse complement strand
TAACAAAAGTAGTAATAAAAAAGATTACTTTTCACTTAAGTCGTAAGTAACTAAGTCACGTTTGCAAATTACTTTTTTTAAATTTTGCAAATTATCAGGAAATCATATATTTATTTCTATGCTTATTAATTTGATAATATTGCAAATAGTACAGCAATCGAGTATAAATTACAAGCAATAATGATGTACATCGAAGTCAGAATTGATGTTGTTAAATTATTTTTAACCTCAACATGTAACTTTATAATCGGATAATTGAATTAGGAGGGAGAGATAGGATTGGAAAAGACTGCTCGATAATTAAGCGAACGAAGCGGTCTTTGCTTTCAATTTATTTCGACAGAACGCGAAAGAAACTCGCCGCAATTAATCTCTTTTCATAAGGCTTCGATTACTAACCCCCGCAATTTCCAGGGTCATCGGAGCCCATTGTTTCTGAGAAATTGGAGCATTCACAAAAGTCGATATCTTGCTTTCCCTTGTTCTCACCAATGCTGAGAAGAATTGACAGACAACCTTGTGACCTAGTTAAACTCCTCCACGATTGTTTAACAAGCCTTGGACTCGATTGTATTTCCTTCTATTCAGCGGATTGTCTTCTTAACGATCAATTAAAAAGTATTGCTAAACTCGACATATCGCGTTAATATGCAACTAAAGCATTAAATATTGCGTATTGGCAATATAATGTATTTTTTCTCTAGACTGTGAAAAAAATTATTTGCAACAATTGTATAAAACGGAACTTAACTGTGTTAACGAATTGAAAATAGTGTAAGGATATTCTCGAATTCCTTTGTTGTTTTCGCCATTCTGTATTCTTCTTAACAATTTTTGCTATAAATGCACAAAATCCGCAGTTTAGTTACTTCATTTATGTAATAATTTTGCATATAATTTTTTCCATTTGAACTTTATGCAATTTATACTTTGTTTGCATTGTTTTAATTTTTAGCATATTTCGTTTTAGGAAAAAGGTTCATTTTTCATTTATTGCAATATATTTATTCCAATATTTCATTACTAATAAATCTCTGCTGTCTTTACTTAAACAGAAGGAGATTTTCTTTTCGGATTGGAATTCTTCTTGTAATAGCAGTGATATACTTCGATTGAAGTATTTACTTCGAGTAAATATTTTCCGCCCTATAGCATCCATTTATACATGTATAACTACCATTTGTATGTATCGATACATCGTACTTGACGATGAGGTCTCCCCTGATTCGCAGACAGGCTGAATGCATTGTGTGCTTTTGTCAATTTTCGCGATTCCCAGTTAAAGTGGGTTGTTATCGAGTCGCTTAGAAAGAGAAATGGCGGAAAGAATGGCGAACGACGGGGAAAAGGGTCCTTTTGAATAAGACGTCTTTGTATACCGATCGAGGGAGTTTCCATTCCGCTTAACTCTCGTGGAGAGACCGGGGGATCGCTGAGATTCATTTGTTGCGAACGCTTGATATTTTATCGAAAGCAACAATTTGCAAATGACAGTTCGCTTTACAGCTGTGTAATTCTATAGGAACTGATTGATCGCGCGAAACTCTCGTATCACTGAATTCTAAAGAAAGCTGCGATCGTAATTCGATTTCCTGCATTAAAAATGATGTGTTTATGAATTTATTATATAATTAAACTGCGGATTTTATGCATTCTTATAAAAAATAGTTAGGTCAAATAAAAAACTCTCAAGTCATTAGAATAATTTGAGATTATATTTCCGTTATGCACAACTTAATAAAATGATTAACAAGAGCGGAATGACATTTTGACTTACGTTTCTTGCAATTAACTTAGGCAATTTTTATTTCGCTTAAATAATCTAATTATAATCGACTAAAGTCTAACACGCCGCTAAATTAATAAATATTTAATAATAGCCTGTGTTTTTAACCTGCAAAGTTCAGATAAGCGTGTTGCAAATATTAATGTATAAAGTCAGGAATAAATTTCAATAAATACGTGATATTATATAATAATACTATAATTAAAACTGTTATGTTAATAATAATGGTGTAAAAGGGATTTATTTCGAGTGCAGTTTCATTTTTACTGTTAAAAAATCACGTAAAATTGCTTTTTATTGGAATAACGAAATTAATCCGGGATAGAAAATGATAAAATGGGAGTAATAGAGTCTATTTAGCTTTCGTAAAGATAAAAAAGCCCTCTGCGGCCCCGGGTTCGTGAAAAGTGATATTAATAATTCATTTCCCCACGGTTCCACCTCGAGAGTTGACAGTTCCCTTCTTCGTGTCCCGTAATTTTCATGCTCTACCGGTTACTGACTCATTACAAGTCTAATTTCCCTAAATGACGACCACGTTTCGCGGCGCGACATACCTAACTGTTTTTAACTCGTTTACTACTGTACTCGACATATGGTCTGCCATCGAGTTCTATTAACTCCTGTGGTTTTGGTACAATGTTTATCGCACTATAATATAATAGAAGAAATCATAGTGTAAACATATTATAATTTCAACTAACGTAATACGATTTCTTCGTAGAAGAAAGTTAGTTTAGGAAATTAATTTCATCCGCACAGATTAAAAACGTCGATTTCCGTTTCATACAAGTATAGCAACTGCTACTATAAAATCGCTAAAGCTACGAATGAAATCGTTATGTTTACTTTAAAAATATAATATAATAAAAAAGAGTTTCCGAAAGTCATATGCAGAGTTGCCAATATTTCAATAAAATTTTATTCTTAACCGAGTATATTAAGATACGAGTAACATTTAAATTCTTCGAATAAGAATATTTATAACAAGATATTTCGAATAAAATTTGATTCGAATAATGTCCAATTCTGGTCACCTCCATCGACCGTCTCGCAATCGGTAAGAATTTCCCTCGAGTACAGTCCGTTTGAAAAGCCGTTTCCCGGAACGGGACGGGGCGCATGTTAATTTATGCGGGTGCAGTTCTAAACACTGATCAGTGTAATTGACCAACGGACAAGGTAACGAGATTTCTGGATTAATGGCTCGCCTCGTTACACGTCTCTCGTTGCCCGGTGTTTCTATCCAATTACGTAATAGCCGCGATCCGAACGACGCGATGGCCGCGTTCGTAAAATAAACGACGATCGTTCTCCGGCTCTGCCGTGTTCTCCCGCGCTCTCCCGCGCTCTCGCAATATTGTCGAAGTGTATCGGCTCGTTGGCACGTGCTGCCGGCGGAGGATCGCGCTTATTAATTAACCGGCGCGGCGCGGCGGCAAGGAAACGTGGGAAACGGAGAAAGGGAAAGAGCTCTTCCCGGTGGAGCGTACGAAAAAAAAAAGGAGAAGATTCCTCTCGGACGACGAAGAAGTCTCGTGGAAGAACAAGTCGCAGATAAGATCGCCGGTAATGAACTATCCGGGTCCGGCGCGGTTCTAATGAGGACCGTAGGAAGTAATTCCACCGCGAGGAGCGGGAAGAAACACGCTCTCCACGGTTACTCTCCTTTGCGCTTTCGACACGAACGCACCGAGACTCCGCTTCGAATCTCCGGCCCTCCGAAGAGGACCTCTCACCTGCCTCACCTGTCCGCCGCGTTTCCACCTTTCGATGTCCGCGACCGCTTCACTCTACGCGAGCTTGCGGTCGCATTCACTGGACCGTTGAAATTCTGCATTTCTGTGACTCTTTCATCTCTGTGTTCCGTTCGCTGCATTGTTACAGGGACTTTAGAATATTGCCATACACTAAATCGGGGACAATAGCTTTTGTATTTGCCTTGGAAAAAGTCGTTGCACAACGATTATTGTTTCTGTTCAAATGTTTCTAGTTACAGATAAGAGAGGAAAATCGTAAAATATGCAATTTCGCTATTTTTGAGAATTTAAGAAATTAATATCGGTCATCTACTCTACTTGAAGATCATGCACATTTTTTAAAAATTACTTTGACATTGACAATTGTTTAATACAGTTATTATAATTATATTACCCTATTCGAAAACGTGTTAATAATTGTAACAAATTGAAGATATTACATCGATACTCTTCAATTATTTTACATTGTCCATTGTTCTAAATTCCATGTATCGTACGTCATATTTGTCAATATTTCTTGCATTTTCGAGCATTTTCGAGAAAAAAACTGATTCCCCATTGTTACATCACGCGAAGAAATTTAAAAAAAAAAAAGACGAATAGATTGTGAATATAAAAGCTTCAAGCTTGGATCTATTATTATACATCTATCTAGCACTATAAATCTTTTTTACCATCATTTTACAGTTATAGGGTTATACAGTTATAGTCGTCGTAAAGGTTAAATTATCGTTGGTCAAATTGAAATGCCCATAAACGTTGCCTATTGCCAGTACAGTGGTAGGGTACACTATAAATGTCAGAGGAAATAAGGGCACCAGAGATAGGAATCTATTGGATTTAATAAAGTGGGAGAGAAGCTGAGCAAATTGAAATGTATTATGAGACGGAAAGTGCCGCAAGAACATTGTGCGTACTAAACGGGCCATGTGTAAAGATAAAACTGAAATGAAATAGACCAATTCTGCGACAACAAAAGCGCACGTAGGCCGGAGGCAGAGTCGTACGTGACGCCTTTGTAGGATATTCCGAATGTACATTCCTTTCGCCTTGCTTTCTACCTCTCGGAATAATTCTCCTCTCTTACTGTAGAACAGATTTCAAAATTTATGCCAAAAGTATGTTCCAACTGTGCACTGTATTTGCAGGAAAAATGTTTCTACGTTCGTCTCTTTAAAAGAATTTCTTTCGCAAAGTCGGCAATTTGTACGACTTGAAAGAATTTTTATTAAAATGATAATCACGAGATAAGAATAAAGAGAATTTATAATAATTAACTCTTTTAGTATCGAACAACGGTATATCGTTGCTGACTACATTTGACAAAAGTTTATTTTCTCAATATTTTCAACGAATAAAACTCGTATTTCTTAGCGTGCTCTTTTACAAAGTAATTATTATTTTTTACAGTGTTTATAGCTTTTTTTAAAGGGTAAAGGAAATGAAAATTGTAAGAATGATATCTTAAAATTTGTACAGTGTGAACATAGATTTGCATTATTTTTTATTATTCTGTTTATCATTCTGTAAATTGGGTCTTATTTTTATTATCTTATTTTATTATTTACGTTGTTGTTAATTTGGGAACAAACGCCATTTACTAGAATCTGTTTCAATTGTCAAAATTGTAAATGTTGTCATGCTATGAGAATATTTTGAAAAATTATTCCGACGGCCATTTATTTTATACCAATTGAACTTTCGCCTCTGTATGCGCAAGTTGAAGCACACTTCCCTTTTTATACGACGAACGCTTCACACACACGAGCGAATGTGCGTTGGATTATATTCGACTTGGTTGCAAACTGTATCAAAAATATTCTGTTCGAAATGAATTGTTGCAGCCTGGAGGACGCTTCAAACTTGTGAGCACCTCTAGTTACATATTTCAATAAAAATTACTGAAACTTCTAGAGAAAGCGTCGTTTGAAATTAGTATTCCACGTGATCGATGCATTTTATTTACTTATTAACAATTAGATATAGCAATCAAAAATATATTAGCTACACCAAATTGCCTTATTTCGTTACTTTGATTTCCAATGGTTTCCGCCTTACTTTTAATTTAACTTAAAATTAATTTATTTAACGCATATTTACACAAATTCGTGTTTGCTAATATTAATGCATCGAAAAAGTCTAGCGCTAAGAAATTCTAAAATAATCTTCTTAATTGTCGCGTAATAATTCTATTCTCGATTGATCTGAATTCTGCAAACGGAAGATCTGATATAGAATCGAATTGAAAACGTATCGAAATTGCGGAGCAGCTTACAAGTCAGTTCGAAATTGGCATCCTACAAGCTTTACCGATCTCCGATACGGAATCCTATAATATTTCATATTGCGACCCTTATTCGTCGTATCCGTAGAGAGATACGACGCTTCTTTACGATTGTCGCGTGAGTTCACGTCACCTCGCATCATACACCGTTACTCGAGATCTGGTTCTGTTCCTCTTTCAACCGGAAACTTTCAAAGAAAACCTTTTTTCACTGGGCGGTACCATAATTGCACTTTGCCGCCGATTGGATCTTTGACGGGTTAAAACAGGCTGCAGCAGGAACCGGTGGTCTCTTTTATGAATCCCGGCGTCAACTGCAAACTAAGCCGCGAATATTATCCTTTGAAGCATTGCTATTACACAAGAACAGTCTTCTTAAAGAATTTTCATTAAATATTATTTTACAATAGTCTGCGAGGAGAATAATTTTGAGCAGTATAGACATCGTGTAACGTTATTTTTCGTCGATCTTAATTAAAAATCGAGTAAGTTTCTATTATATATGTTATGTTATAATATTATTTTCCAGTGTAATGCCGTTTTTATTGCATTAATTCGAACTTATTAAAGTTATTAACAAAAGAAAAAAACAGTGTCTCGATTCTATGGCTCCGCTCTGGAGCCCTCGAGTGCAATGTGTGTGTGCGTGCGTGCGGGCGCGCGCGCGTGTGTGTGTGTGTACGCTTCTTTCTAGATAAAAAAGGTTATTAAATCTGTATTGCGTTTTATTAGAATATATATTTATTTAGTCACATTTGTTATAAGCGCTTCTGTCGATATCGTTTGATCTTCAAGCTTAAATTCTACTTTCAAAATCGACGTAACATGCGCACCGCTTTGCTAGAAATAATTTCAATCAGTCACTGTTGCTTGGCGGAATGTACAATTCCAAGAACCTGTACAAATTCTGCTCCCCTTCTCTCGTTCTACCATTTTTTACCTTATCCGTCTGCAGTGTTCCTTGCTCGGGTCGATCGCAGAAGTTCGCAGAACTTACGAACCCTCCGAAGTATCATCCCGGAGACCGAACTTTCCTACAATAGGATGCAATACCATGACACTTGAGTATCGGAATTGCCGCGTAAACCACGCGAGCAGGAGGAACAAAGCATCCTCGGACATTTTCCAAGTTGTTTCACGTTAATTACACCCGAGCAAGTTGTTAAGACGATCGCGTAGAACTGTATCGATTACCGACCTCCGCGATTTTGGTGCTGTGGCATGAAACCGTTTCAATCGCTTCGGCTGAAGCAGCTCGGAAAAGTATTGGCAGAAATAATTTTTCTTGCCTCTACGTCCGTCTCTCAGTTTCTATTGTTGCCCAGGAAAGTAGATTTCAGATCGATCGGTGCATTCGGCTGTTCGAAGAATAACACACTTTATGTATTATTTAAACGCGAATGGTTTACAGAATTGTGATCGAGCTGGGAACAATTCATACTGGATTGTGTTGCAGGCTAAAAGAGTAGTTTACCAATTTTATTAGTTAGCTCGCTTTTATTTTATTTATTTTATTAACCTTGGTTTTAGTAATTAACAAACAGAGTAAAGTAAAGGAACGATTCTTCGTTCCGCAGAAATATCAAAATTTGAAATGTTTCTGATTTTGTTAATGTTAAAGCGGACTAGGTGAACCAGCGCTTCTTTATTTAATAGAATGTTAGATTCTTATAATCAATATTATTGAAATTATTATTGTTTAAATAAATATTATGTTTAAACGAGTGCCAGCACTTAGAGATAAGGCGACAAAAATTGTTGTTTATAGTGAAACTTAAATGTTCAAATATGATTTTCCCAGAATTATTTCCTCAAATAATAAAATTTTATTCAAGATTTATTAAACCAAAATTGAGAAAACTCTGTTTATTGAAATTGTTTTAGTAAATATTCCGCATAAAAATTCGAATAAATATTCCGAGAATTTCTTCGACATATTTCTGGAGTCAAATTTCGAAATATTTTACAAAGAACTTATGCGAGGTATTTTTCGAAAAATTGATTGGAACAGTGTCGAACTCCGCATTTGATTCTATAGACGATCCCGCTAATAAAACTCGCCAGCAGATCTACTTTTCCGTTACAAAGTCTCCGGAGCTTCAGCAGACGAGTTTGAAGATCCGATCGCGAAGCTTCCGATTTTCCCGAGCGTCGAAGTCACCGGCACTCTCCGATCCAGCGATTTCGCTCGCTCGCGATCCCCGGTTTTCCGGGAATTCTCAGGACCGGCGGTCGATTTTCCGACGAGCCGATGATTAAAGGAGAGCTCCGGTCGGATTAAGAATTCCAGACGAATATTACCGGAGCAACTTCAGAGAAAGGTTCGCTGGCGAGAGGCCAGGAATCCGAAAGACCTTACACCGCAGTCGTCATCGTGATCGTTTGAGCGCGCTGCTCTCGTCTTCAGCAATATCGGCGAGCATTGTGCATTGTCTGCCGTGTATATTCGAGGCTTCGTTGCTCCGTCGGTTCTCCATGCATATGGATGCACCGCGTGCGCTTCTCTACGCCTCGGCCCCGCAGAATGGTCGGCCATCGCGCGCCTACAAAGACGGCACGCGGCGAGAAAAGAAAAAAAGAGATGGAGACACGCAGCTTCGGAAAGCTCCGGGGAGCAGACGCGTTTGTCGATCGCGAAGAGATGGCTCGAGATGTCGCGTCGCCTTTGAGAGATCCGTCGGGAATCCACGCACGGCTGGATTTCAATATCAAGGAACACGCGGCCGCGCCACGGCTTTGTCAGCCAAAGGATGCATTAGGCGCGACAACGAGCCCATCCGTTCGTATTCGCCTAATTTCGTGTGGGGAGGCCGAAACAGAAAGTAACTGCGCTTTCGTATAGTATTATGCAGAAATTGGTACACTCGAAACGGAAATTTGCATAGCAACATCTTAACTGGTTATCGAATATTATAAAGCCACGACAGTTTTGATCATTTTTTGTATACGGGGTGGTCCATGCTACTTGTGCACCTCCTGCAACTTCCAAAATATGCAGTTGGCAATCAATTTTGCAACAAAAGTTTTTTTTCATAGGTGGTCTCATTCCGGAGATTAATTTTCTTTTCTTAAATGGATTTAAGAAAAAATATGTATTTCTTCTATATTTTTTATATAAAAATATATATAAAGATAAAATGCAGATTTATTATAGCAATTTCTCTTGTAACCTTATAATCTCGTAGATTCCATTAAAGTAGTAAAAATTAATTTTCAAATTTGATAACAAGATTGTGTCAGTGTAAATAAAAAATGAAGACTAACGTCGCAATTATTTCTTATCTCGTTATTTAATAATATTACCTTATTAGTAAAAACATTTATTAAATTGTATTTTACCAGCAAATAAAGAGATATACAATAATGGTATCCGCACAAAAAAAGAAACTAAGCGAAATTCTTGAAGAAATTGCGCTATTTTTACTTGACTACAGATTATTCGGTTTCACAATTATTATGACACGAACGATGCGAACGTGTACATCGTGTTGATTTGTTCATTCTTTATGTACTCAGTCGTTGCACTCCACGCACTGCGCCCATTTTTCATTTAGATTGCTATGAATCGATGCATGCAACGAAATAACACTCTTTATCTTCTTCATCATTAAATTCCTCATTCCTGTTTTCACCGTTGTTCAATCTCGAATTACATACTCGTCTCTATTATTATCCTTATTTTACTCTGATTTTCCTTTCGCACTAATACCAGCGTAGATAACTTCCTTCTCTTTCGCTTATTCAGTAAGTTGTCGACTTGAATCAAATTTGAGCCAAAACTGATTTTTATTGTCGAAATACAGCGAGCGATTAAATGAATAATTTCAGTAAAGTTATTAGGTGCAGAAAATATTTTAATCGCGCAGAAATATGTTATATTACGATTTAGTTACCTAATAATTATTATCAATCGTTGAAACATTAGCTTATAAATAAATAAGATAAAAGTTTTACTAAGAAACAAATGAAGCTAAAGTTTGCTTAAAAATAAATGCTACTAAAATTTTTCTTGGAAACAAACGAGGTAAAAGTTTGCTTAGAAACAAATGAGATAAAAGTTTTGCTTCCAAATAAATAAGATAAAAATTTTATTTTCGAATAAATAAGATAAAAATTTTATTTCCGAATAAATGAGATAGCATTTTTGCTTAGGAACAAACGATAGCAGAACTTAGCACAAGAACGAACGAGATTAAAATTTTGCTTGCAAGGGGAGGGAGCGCGCGGCCGAATCGGAGCGCAGGAAAGGAAATGGAAATGTCTGATACGTTTTAAGATACCAATAACTTGTGGATACCGGTATACAAGGGATATTTTCCGATAAGAAACGAAAGCTTTATAGAGGCCATACAAGATCCCGGGAACCCTTGAACCCGGAGCGCAGCGGAAGAAAACGCGAAAATAATGCGTCGTTGGTTCGAGCCGGGGGAACACCAGCCCCAGACGACGACGAGAGAGAAAAAAAATTTATCGTTCGGCAAGATCTATAAATTAGAAAGCCGATGGCAAAATCTCTAGCTGGGGCGTGAGTTTTTGCCGGTCATACCTCGAGCACGCGCCGTGTACATTTTTCAATATCTAGTGAATCGCTAGAGTCATATAGTAGGGCGACTGTAATAGGAGTGGGCTCGAAATTTATGTCACGCCCCTCGTACATCTGAAACGGAATGGTAAAACATGTAAAAGAAACTTTGCTTTCGTCGTCGTGCTGTAAGTTCAAGAGTGGAGAAGAAAGTTCGGCTCGGGAGTTCGGAGAGTTTCGTTTAAAATTGATTTTTGATGGATGCATAGCACGAAGGGAAACTTGCGCGCTATAGAAATTGCCCGCACATGACTCCTCATACGAAAAAGGCTTTTCCATCGTATGGAGTTTTGAGAAATTAAACAAGTTCTAATAGTTTCCAAGGCCCGAACTTTTGCCACCTAAGTGTTCTTCTTCTTTGTAGCAGCTTTCGCTCGACTTGCTCGAAGCTGCTGCAAATATAAAAATTCTTCTTAAGAAAATATTACATCGATATAGCAATATATACTGTTAAATCACTATACGTCGATACTTTTATTCTTGCAAAAATGTGTACACCATTGGTTTCCTTTAATTCGCGATTATTTAAGATGTAACGTTCTAAAATGGCGTTATCGTAATTTTTAAAGTAATTGTCAGGGTATCGTTTTGTTCTTTATTTGAATTTATGTTTTTTCAGGAACATTTTAGTTGAAATGGTATTTTTAAAGTACCTACGAGATATCAAAAGTTAGAGTCCTAATCTGTAATTGCAATATAAGAATCATAATTGTAATGTAATAATCTCATTTCAAAATATTGATCATTAAATTACATTATAGATCATTAAGAAAAAGGCACTAATTTTTGTCAACTAGCAGTTTGTAACTAATATACAACAAAAATATATAAAACAACGTTCAACTGATAATACAACGTTTAAAAACTTATTATGGACGTCTTATTAATTCATTTTCCTTTGTGCAATTTTATATAGTTGAAGGTGTCTTTAGATGTTGTCAACAAACAGTTTGTTGTCTTTCCGTCCAATTGCTGTTTTTTAAAACATTGTTGCATAAGTTATCTAGTAATCTTTATATAAAAATTCAAATCATTTGGTTCAATTTTAATTAATTTGTTCTGTTTACAAGGTGTTCACATTTATACCTACCTACAAATGTTAAGATGAAAATTTGTTTTGTGCCAACAAAATATTAATTTCATCTTTTTAGAATCTTTTATTTTTATTTTTTTTATCTTTTCTTATTATCTTTCCATTTTCTTTATTTTTCGTATGCGCTAAATAAAACAATATTGCAATATGATGCGTGTATGCTTCACTATATCATGTACTTTTAATTCAATAAGACGAATGTTTATTAAAATATCAAACTTTGCTCAATTTTACTTAACGATATGTAAAGTTTCTTAACTATTGTGGGTAAGTGTATTTCTGAGTGTATACATCGACAGTATATATATTGGAACAGTAGTTTCGCATAATGTATGCAAAATTCGCGATAACGTCTGGAATGAATTATTTACACCGTCATTTTCGACGTCGGCCTTCCCGAAGATCCTATCGAATATATTCCGAATTGTATATCAAGATTTTCATTAGGAGCGGACAAGACGGTGACGCCGCGAAATTCTCGGCGGTTTCACGCGACCGTTAATTCGACGGAGTTTCTTTCGCGTCTCGTTCATTTAGGCGTCTATGCTGCCGCACGTGCGGCTGCGGTTGTAATCCGCAGTTCGTGCGCGAGCACTCTGCAGGAGAAACAGTTTCGCTACGTCTGGAACGTCGAATCGATATCTGTTCAGCCCTTGCTCCGGCTATGAGTAGTGCGTTCAGTGGGTACTTTCTGTCACCCTTTTTTCCCTGCAGGCGAACCGCCACGCCGGTGAAAAATTGCTGCATGTTTCTCATTTTGCAGCTCCGTCCACTGCCACTCCGTTTAATTCTCTTTTAATCTGTTGCTGGTCACGCGAGGTCGTTTCGTTTCGCGACTAGACAAATCGCAATAAAGTCACCTGCACCCGAGTGCTTCAATTTTTCTACCAGCCGGATGTTCTATTACATAAATAGAACCTCTCTTAGTGTTATTCCGAATTCCCGTTAGAACGATTTAGCACCAAGTGTAGGTTTGTTCAAGAAGTAATGCGATTTGACGACTAAGGATCTGTAAATATTTAATCGAACCGTCGGTCTTTGTGATCTTTATTTCCGAATTCTGCTTGAATAAGTAAAACTTAGTATCCGACGAAGTGATTGTCCAACTTTCTAAAATCCTTTTAGCTGAAATTTATTTTTGCTCTGGGCTTGCTGATTCTCTTGCTGCTATTGTATACGTCTCCATTGTCTTCCTCTCTGCAATAAACGAGTTTATAGATAATAACTGGACTGCGTATTTTTACATTATTACATTAATACATTATATATATATATTGTATTATATTTATATTGTTATATATTAATATTTATTAACATATATTAATTATATATACATTTACATTGTGCATATTATTTACATTATTAAGGATTACTTGTGACAACGATCAGCCGATGAAATACATAACAATGAAAATATAAAAAACACTGCTATCTCAACTCATTAAAGTTATTAAATAACGAAATAAATATCTGCGTACATCTTGCATTACGCAGACAATTTTTATTTTGCATATAAACCCGCAGTGCAATGACATTGTATTATAGATAGATCTTATTATTATTATTATTACGATTACTATTACTTCACTAGCACAATAAAGACATTATTCTCTGGTTCCATTTTCTCTAAACCGTCGATGAAAATTCGCATTTATAGAAACATCTGCAGATCAAATACTCTGTCTCTCAAGAATATTTCATCAGTCGCATTCAGTAAAAATAAAACTTCACTGTCTATCTGTAATTTGTCGTTTTATATTCAAGCCAATGTATTCTTTGATATTTCGCTCACTGAAAAAAAAAAACGAACCTCACGACTCGTCAACGAGCGACCACATAGTGAATAAATAAACAGGTACATCTACACGGCTAGGTGGAAATGACACTTTGTATTTGATGTACGAGGGTTACTTGTCAGAGTGTCACACAGTCGGAAAAAGGAGCTGAGTCATGCGCAGTCCGCGATATACCCTGTTATTTATGCATTAGAAACTAGTCTAATAGTATTGAACATTAATAATTGACGCTTCGATCGAAAAGAGGCGCCTTTTCGAACGTTAATTAACCAGTGACCCAACTCTGTTGTTGAACTGTTAATGGAACAACTTTGGTTCGGTGCTCGCTAAAATTCTTTTCCAACGATGTGGAAAAGTTTGACGGGTTCTTTTCGAAGAATTCTCTTCGAAGTTATAATTAATGTAGTTCCGGTAAGTAACCGAGTTTCCGCCGATGTTTTTTCGAGCGAGTGAGCAGGATTTGCTGTTCAAATAGGAACTTGGATTCGGAGAATCCTGCATTAAAAAGATGCTGACTTGCAGCGATAATGCTGTCCCTACAGTCATTTCTTTTAATTACTGAACATAAGTCGATTCGCAGATTAACTGCGAGAACGTGCTGTGCATTTTATTCTGTTGCACTTTTTTTGATAAATACTTCATGCAGTTTGTTAATGTTTATATATTTGTAACAATTCAATTGTGCACAATGAAGTGGCGCAAAGAATTATCATAAAATTGCTAATAAAATATTTGTCCATTCGATAAAAGCAGAAAATTAAGGTTTCAAGGTGTTTTAAGGAGCTTTTAACTATCACCATGACAACTGTTTATTATAGTTACTTTAACAATTTAAAAACATAAAATAAGAAACTGTATATTAGTTCACAATTCCTTAAAATATATACAAAAAATCTTAAACGAAGAAATGAAATACAATTGCTTAAAATTGATGAGAGAATTCTAAATTTCGTTAAAATTTATACAAAGATTTATAAGTTCTATAATTACTTGCCATCGCTTAAAATTTGCACAACGAATCGCGAGCTCTGAAATTAATTACGCAGTCAGCCCGACGGAATCAATTAGACAGTTGCAATTAATATAACTCGTCCGGGCCATAACGTGCGCGGGTAATTACTATAGCTTAAAACAACGCAAATTGTTAGTCCGGCCGACTTAATATTACGAGCCGGCGTTCCCCGTCATATTTGCGGGGGCTAATGTATTAGGCAGTTCTTCTAATCGTAATGTAATCCCACGTCAGTGACAAATGGCGACGCGGCCACGCGGTTTTCTACATTCATTCCGGTTACGGCAGCGTGTTTGCGTTACGCAATCGTTCGCCGTCGAAATTACTTTTCCAGACGGCAGCGAAAGAGCGAGGAACAATAGGGATCGCAGTGCTCTCGCCTTGTAATTTCGTAGCTGTAATTTTCGCGTGGCTCCTCCGCCGTCAGAGGAGAGATTTAAAAACCATTCGTACGTACCCCCCTTTTTCCTGTTTCGGTTTGCCAGGCCCGGCGACAGGCACAAAAGAATTCCGGGCTCGATTTCGCCGAAAAAACGTTGCCATTTCCGACGCGTTTCATCGACGCGAAACGTTTCGATCGCGGCACACAGGATTCGTTTACATTTGAACCCTTTGGTTTTCGACTCCATTTCCTCGCGGCGTTTGTAACTCGGAAGAAATTGAAATGCAAAGTCCTCGGGCGCGGATGAAAGGTCTATTGTTTTTGGGAAAGAACGCTCCGAATTTACATATTCTTATAGGATTACGATGGAAACGCTGCGTAATAAAGAACTGCTAGTAAAATGGGATTAGTATTGCAAAATTGTGAGTGGATATTCTGAACGACATTTTGTGTACAGTTAAATGGCCGCTTTTTAAATAAAAATTATATTATTTTTCAGTCGATTACAAGTAATAGACAGTTGAGCATCAGCAATAATAGACAACATAACTTTTATGTGATAATTAGCCAATTAAAAATTATATTTTAAATATTTATATTTTATTTATATTTTATTTATTTTTATACATTTTTATTTATATTATATTTATATTTTATTTATTTTTATGTATTTTTATTTATGTTTCATATTTTATTTTTAATTGAAATAAAATGTATTGTATGTCGCATTTTTTACGGACGGTGAGCCTTCCCAGTGAACATTTTCACAAACATATTTTTTACATGTACAACAGGCATTTGTAATTTTATATATTTTTGCGAGATCCAATTTGACAGGTTTTTCGCTTTTTAGAAATTGTAGTGGAATCTGTTGATAATGTTCCCTGTTCCTGTTTCCGTGAATTTCGATTTTTGGCGCTATTCCACTATTTTTATTTCTTGTTAATATTCCTTATTCGAACATTTTACTCGTACCTGTAAACTTGACGCACAAAAATTGGAAGTTTAGGCGTTATTTTTATTGCAAATTGAACTTGTCGCGTCGAAAATATAAAACAAACTGTGCATGGGCTGTGCAGAAACTGTGCTTAAAACACAATCGGATAACATTTTCTTTGGAGAAACTGACAATAACGATAAGTTTGTGATTTCAGCTCAGATATTGTTCTAAATATTCAGGCAATTTTCAACTGTCAAAAGACTACCCGTGATAGATGACGATATCAAGCATGAGACTATCAGAAAATATGAAAGAAGAAAGGAGATAACTACTAAAAAATTAAGTAGCTATATATTAAATATTATTGTCGCGTAGAAGAAAAGCAAAAGTATTGAATTGAACAATTTTTTAAACTAATTAGTATAAAGATTAAAACAAAAAAAAATATCAATACATTAGTTTCAATCTAGTAAACATATTAAAGAATAAAAGAACTTTTTCATTTCTATTTCTTGCAATTAATTTGTATTGCGCATAAAAAATCGCAATATTTACCGTGAACAAAATGCGTTCAAGACTTTTCGGAAAATATCTAGCATTTCATCGGTTAATACAGAAGTTGAATTGGGTGATTTCAATGCGTGGTATAAAGCCATGATCGAATGCATTACTATAGTAGGTTTAATGTATAATCGACCATGTTTTTCGATTATCCCATTGTATTAAAATAACATTTGCATTTCTATCTCTAAACTGCAGGTAGAAAGTAACGCGAATATTAATATCAACAACAATTATTACAGCGAATCGATTCTCTTTTGTAATTTAAATGCCGTATTTGAAGTTAGATCGCGGGATTGCGATTCTGAGCTGCATCAAACAGCGGAAATAGTATGCACATTGGTTCCATTATACTGCTACAGAGTGGTATGAGATACATTACTCACTGTACAATAAGACCTCGATTAACCGAGTCACGTTTATCCGAGATCTCGATTATCCAGGACCTTGATTATTCAGAATATTCAAGAGAAAATGGGCACGTAACTGTCCTTTGTTCGCGGTGTATTCGTTACTTCCTCGTTTCACTATGCGATAGTTATTAGTCTTTATTTACGGATGGTGAAAGATCGGATTCTTCTGAAACACTTTCGAGTGCGAACTTCGGATAATTAAAGCTATCTTTCTAAACAAACGTGAGTATGCATTGTGCTGCAATCGGAACGCATTCTCCGAGCTCGAAGAGAGAAACTATTGTGTCTGTTAAGCATGATTCCGATTACTTAGTTTCAGGAGTCTCATGTCATGTCTGGTAAAATGCATGCTCATCGAATTAGCGAATCGCGACGATAATTAACATTACGAGCTCATGATCTGTGACATACATAATTATTGTTTACAGGACCCGATAAAATTATGGGATCCATATTTTAAAATCCGTGATCAACAGTCGAGAATTTCTTAAAAAATTCTTCAAAAATTACAATAATCTCATCTACAATCTACCAAATTACTTAGATTAATATAATTAAAAAGTTTCTTTGAAATTATTATCTAAAAGAAAATTATTTATCGATTATTATTCATCTCTTAAACACAGTTCAGTCATTTTGGAGTACATAAAGAGTTAAAATTGCAGAGATACACTTACGAGTAATTTATATAACTTTTTCACTTGAGACAAATATTATAATAACAATCGCTAAAAATCCGAATGAATATATTACTTAATATATATTATATTAAGAAAAATAAAGCAGCTGCTTTTAGCGCTCCTAGCAACATATTAATTGAAAATTTATCGTTTCTTCTAAAATCTATTCTTGTTGCAACATTTAAAAAATCATTGTATATATTAAAAAATAATTTGTTTGTATCGCGATGATGATTTTCAACCTTTTAATTACTCATAAATAAAAACCTGAGTTTGATGGTGTTTATACGATAATATTGGTGAACACGTAATTTTATAATGAAAACTGTTCGCATATTATGAGCATACATTTTTTAAACATTTATATGGAAACCATTTCTCTGTAACGCTTTTATAACAACGTTGAAGAAGCATATTTTCTTCTCTGCTTACGTAAGTCTACTCTGTTACGTACTTGCAGCCGTTCACACGGACAGAATGACATTGAAAATCGAACTGCGCACTCCCGATGTCGATGACCTCCCATTGATCGGGGAAAACATTGTACCGAGATGGTATAGCATTTCAAAGCTGCTGGTTTTTCTTTCGCGGTAATATTTACCTGCTTAGGGAAAATGTACTACCGATCGATCAGATATATTCGTACTCGAGATCAGTTCGCCGCGAACATCCGCGGATTACGCATCGGCGAGCAATCTTTTCCAAAACAATACTCGCCTATATACGATACTTTTAAATAATCATTTTCGACCGGGTTTTATTTCGATCCGTCCTTATGTGTCTTTTACAATTTTTCAAAATTTTTACTTTCTTCTATCTCTATGTTTTTTACGCGTCGGTGTACGTTTACTATTATCTACGGTTCATTATCATGCTGCTTCACGTGTCTTTGTACATTCTGGCTCGACAATGCGTGAGAAGATACTAGCACACGCGTGAACACCGAGAACACTTCCTGATATTCGCGGTGCTGGTGTGAAGATAGAAAATGGAAATTTCTAAAGTCGTATTCACCGGAAGGTAAATTATTCGAAATTTTAAAATGTTATTAATATTTTAGGTGATCAATTTTAAGTAACTAGAAAATTTTTTATATTTTAAGAAATGTGGTTGCTCTTTTAAGTTTGTTCAGAATTTTGTTTATATATTTCGATATCTTTTTTAATACAAGATGTTGCGTAGTCAAATTAGCAATGAAATGCATCAAATAAATGTAAACGCTTCACAATTGTACGCTTTTGTTTTATTTTTTTTTTGTTTACTTACATTATGTAAATATAATATTATTTTGTTTCATCTTGTTTGCTCATTCATTATAGACATTTCATGGTTGATTTAGGTACATACAGTGTTTCATCTTATCATAATTTTTGTATTTCTGGCGAAAGAATTCACAATTTTATTATAAATATTCTACTGTACAATTTCATTTCGCAAATGTCGACATATTAACAATATTAACCTTATGTTTATACTTCTCGAAGTTACAAAAATGTAATTTAATTATTTAAATAATGAAAGATGTATTTCGATTTCCGTATCCAGTATGTGTACACAACTTCTTCTAGAACAAAGATTAACAAAATGTTTAATATTCTGCAACAATCTCGTTCATAAAAGTATCATTTATTTCACATTGACATTAACATAGTTACAGTTATTTACTACCTATTGGGTCGTTCGAAAAATTGTTTCGTTCTTTAACGACAAAATGAAGGATGATATTGTAATGTTTAAAGTACAACATTTTTTGCTCGTACAACTCCTGTTTTTTATTGACAAAGTACTAAATCGAGCACTTTTTAAACACGAAACCAAGTTCTTTTCCGAGTCATCCAATAATTAAAAACGACAGCAGTTCGATTAATCCTCGATTCTAAGTATGATCTCTTGCACTTGGATAACTTTCTGTAATCGCCTATCAGAAACGCGAACGTGTTTGTTCAAGAAAATATAAAATCATAGAACGTTGGAAATAACTAGACTGTTCAAACAAATTTTGACGAAAGATTATATGGACACGGCTTTTATAGAAAAAAATTGTTAATTTTGAAAGCGCCATAATTATCAGCAGCGTCGTTACATTCCCCGGGAAGGAACATTTCAGAGGGTTGAAGTGCGCGAGGTACCATTTCCCGCAAGGATGGCTACCAGTTGCGTACGAACGGCGACGTCCGGTGCGGGACACGGCGATTCCGAAATTAGGTAATTAATTTAGTGGCCCGCCGGGGCCACGCTTTCCAGATGACGACGGTCGCAGCACTGTCCCTGCACGTACTCGAACCCTTGATCGCTCCAACTGGCGGCCGCCTGCTTGCGTAATACACAGATACGTTTTGAGTAATGTCGTTAAGCACCGTGGACATTAAACGACGACACGTGGACACGAGTTACGGGGACGCAACAGTTTATCGATTGGGTCCCCCTTTTTACGCTTCGGAAGACATTTCGAACGATTAAATTCTGCCCCTCGGCGCCGCTTGCCTTTGCTCGACTACCCTGCAATTTTATAGTAAACACGCGATGGCCGCTTGTTTCACAGATTTTGGAGAACGCGCACTGCACTCACTTCGTGTAAGTTCAAATTATGGGGAGATAGTAATTTATTAAGCGGAGTGAACGAAAGCTTTTACTACACTGAAATCATTTTAAATTGTATTGTTTTACAGTCTGAGAGATAATTTTTTGCGAAATTCTTCAATTCTTTCGGCAATCATTTTAGGAACATGTATTATAGTAGACTATATTATAGTTGCATTATATTTTACCGACTGTACCAACGTGTCAGTTTCGTTATTGATTATTCTATTTATTTATTTAAATAATTCTGCATTCGAAGAATTCTTTGTTACTATCCTTATTTTAATAAATTATTCGAGTGATTCTTTATTATTGTTTTCATTTTAATAACTCATTCGAATAATTCTGTATTATATTTATTTTTGTTTGTTTCCTTTTATGTAATTTTTCAACTCCAATTTTTCGACTCTAAATAATATTAGACACTACCCAAAGGTAACAAACATTCCGATAAGGAGAAAACAAATGTGGAAGAAATAAATCAATAAACTATTTTTAAGAACACGTTATACTTTATCATTTTTATTAATATCGATTAACTTCTGCATGAATTCCTGTACAAATGAATAAAATTTTATCCGAATAAACTGTTATTCGAATGAATTCTTATTCGAATAAAATCTCCGGAAAGTATTTATTCTTAGTTTTTCTCTCTTATCCGTCATTCGAATAAATTTCGCCGCTCTGTAGCAAACCAGCCGCGGCCGCGATATGTCAGCAGTAATCCCTCGCATTGGGACGATGACTCGCAAAACCCTGGAACACTCACCCTGTCGCACGGCCCGGCATCAGCGTGAGAATTATCGATCGTTATCGATCGCCGAGGCGGCGCGAAGATCGCGTAGCGCTTCCTGTTGCGCTCTTCGACGGGGATAATTGACGCGGCTCCCATTATTCTTATTGTCGCAGCTCCCCGCGGACTTTATTCTCCTAGGACAGCGCCGGCACAATGGCCGCCGGCCGATCGGCCGAGCTTACTCACCCGGGACAATCTTCCTCTTTTTGCAGAAGCCGAATGCTGCGTCGGCGAAGCTGCCGGAGAGGCGTGCTGGGAACCTTGTTACTGCGTTCTCCTCCAAGACGAGCAGACTCTCACGGCTTACAGGAGCGAGGACATGGCTGTGAGTACATACTCCTTGACGATTTTCTACCTACCCTATTCGCGGACGCGAAAAGCCTCCCCAATTTCGCTCAACGAACCGACCAATCCCGCTTTCTTTGTCCGCAACGCGTCTTCGCGCACCAACACAACGTCTAATTCTTCAACTAATATTTATTTTATATTAAGCTGGAATTACCAGACTGCAAATCTTTTAGACAACAGCTTTTTTTATTTTGTAGAATCTTTGATCACACTTTGGATCAAGAGAATGTCTTTTAGATTATCTACTAGCATGTATTTATTCGTGAAATAGCAACGCTTTAAATAAAATATAAATATATTGTAATATATATTATAATATATTAGATATAATACATTATTATAGTATATTTATAATACATTATTATAATAAAATATCTAATATATTAGAATATATATTTGATAAATATACGCAAAATGATATATTATTACTTTACTTAAATAGAATTTGTCGCAAGATTGTATTTACGAAGATTTTACGAGAGAAAAAGTTGTAATCGCCCAGGTATGATAATTACCAACAATTTCGTTGTGTTATTACGCTTCCTAACAAGTTTTCTGGTCCATTGTTGTAGTTAGTTCGTTATTAATGTTTCATTATTCCCGACGAATCTAATAGAAATATTCACATGTGCACAGCAGAAAAACATTAAATAAATGAGAACACAGAATGGACCATGTTCATTAAAACATTCATTAAATTACATCGCTAAACTCATAATGGTTTTCAAATCCTAGCAAATATTTAAAAACTTTTAAAAAATAATCAATGTTTGAAACATAGAAAGTACCATTAATTCAGTAAACTTCATCTCAGTTCTGTATAATATCACTTCCAACGTAATTTAAACTAATGAAAAAATATGTTAATATATTAA
>CM052150.1:11008253-11019153 GCA_028455555.1 Augochlorella aurata | reverse complement strand
CAACAGCTATAAAAACTCCATCCCAAATTGTCCATTTTTGTTTACAATCTAATTGACAATCGGAGAGAATTTACTGTACTCCTATCTTTGCCACAAATGTATAAAATCGCCGCTAATATTGTTTCATAACAATTATAATTTATTCAAATCTCGCTGAAATTTCTATTCTAATAAAACATTGAATAAAGTAGATCATCAAAATATTTCTCATAAGAACGTTTTACATAATAATTCCAGTAATTGCAAAAGAAAAGATCGAAAACAATTGCGTCCCTGTATACTATTCTCACTTTGCTTCTCGTCTCGCGCAGTTAATCAATTTGGCAAACGATCTGATCACAAGTCGTAAAGTCACACAATCGACGCGACAATGACGGGGCGTCTTGTGCTCGTTGACGAAATGGTTAAAAGTTCAGTTATCAGATTTGATCGTCGAGAATCGTTGTTGACAAACAAATATCCCTCGGTTTACTGTCACGATTCCGTTTCTCTTAGCCTCGCGGAGACGCGAGAGCGCACGGTCGGGCATTACATTGACCCAGAAGCAGTTTATTTCGTGTTTCCGGCTCGGTGTCGTAGTCCGATTCAAGAGCTCGTGGAAACGCAGCCCATATTTCTGGAAGAGCTCGTGTTTCCTCGATCCAAGTTTCTGGTAGCTACACGACTCCGTCCGCCGTGTAAGTGGTAGCCATTACGCGTTTAAAGGTCGGCTACAAATCCCGTCGAATCTGGCTGCGGAAACCAGCCGCGTCTCGGCACTCGTGTTTCGCATGAGAGGACTCTCCTTGAATTTATTCGTACGCCCCTGTGTGCATAATAACCATCCCTGGGCCGGGCCTCAAGTGCTTTTTCTACCCGTGTGTCGGTGAAAGAGAAATTTTCCTCATTATGGTATCAATGTCGGATCTCGAAGCGGAGACGAATCGACCGTCTGAAATCTCTCTCCCCTCTCCCTCTCTCACTCTCTCTTGCTCTCTTACACACACACTCTATCGACGTCTTGCTCTCTCCCTCTCTCTCTCTCTCTCTCCTTCTTCTCGCTCTCTTTCCCTCTTTTTCTTGAAATGCAACGATAACACTGTAAACAGTCAAGGCAGAGAACTATCAATAGTACTATCGATAATGCTGATTAATAATCCTATAATTTACAAAACAGTTGTAAAGGAAAATTTTACACTCCTATAGTACAATTTTTTGCGCAAGAATATTGTTGCACTTACAAAATGCAACTGCACTTTTTTTCTTTAACACTAGAACTATTGAGCCCTAAACGTGACTAGTACATATATATTGTTTTATGACAATGACAACATTGAATTTATTTAAACTTTCTACGATATGTATTTCAATGAAGAACTCCGTGTCAAAATTTTCAACAAAAACATTTTTATACTATCAAGAATTGTAAAAAAACAAAATCAGAAACCAATCATTTTGACTGCTTCGGTAGTTCTAGTGTTAAATAGAACTGTATATTCTGTTGTAGGTAGATCGATTCTCTAGAGTATTCTCAGTAAAAAAGCATTAGGATACAATGCCAAAAAGATTAATATCTTACAAAATGTTAATGTTTGAAATGGAAATGTCAATTTTTTAGGCATTGCTCCCTAACACATTTTTACCGAAAACGTTCTAGGAAATTGATATATCTGTAAGAAGATACACATTGTTATTTAAAAAAAAAAGTGCAGTTGCAGTTTGCAAGCGCGCTGATGCATTTCTGAAGTAAATCATTACGTGGGAGCTTGTTAAATAGTGTAAAAGTTTCTTTTACGACATTTTTTAGATTTACCTGGCCCAATTACTCTACTCACCTTGGATTACGTATAAAGTGTATTACTCATTCTTCGTACGCATCAATCATCTATATTTCTTTCTTTCCATCTCTTTCTCTATTTCTTTCTATCTCTATTTCCCTCTTTTTCACTGCCCCATCTTCTTGCTCCGTCGTTCCCAATTTCTCGAACGAAACGACTGTTTCTTTGGTGAACGGAACCGTCTCATAATGGGACTTTAAGGATCGTTGGTATCTTCGGGTACGATCGGCTGTGATCGAGGGACGGTGATAAATGGCCCCCTGGAACAAAGGGATTCTCCCATGGCTGAGTGGAAATTATGTAATCACTCGATTCGATTGCCTGCGATTGTAGAGTAAAATGATGTCCCCCGGGCGTAATTATTTTTCATTTGTTTGGGAACACGGGGGGATTCGGAATCGTTGGACGTTCACGGAATGCTCTTTGGATGCTTCTTCTTTTGTTATTCTTTTCGAGCTGTTACACCGATCCGCTGCAATCTTCATTAGATCTTTGTACAGCTGCATTCTATACTTCTTTAACACTTTCACATAGTCGACACTAAAAAATACAGTTATATTAGTGAAATATAATATAATTGTTTATCGCGATTTATCTCCATTCCACTTTTCTATAGTTGCAAGCTTGGATATCAACAGAATGGGCACTTGTTATGGCTTCAGATATCTTTCGAAAAGTAAGCTATAAATAGCATCTGTATGATGAATATCTTTCCGATAACGTTTTTAAATTAGTAGAAGCATTGTCTCTACTAATTTAAAATAAACTCTAGTACGTGCATAAAATCTGAAGTCTAATAGTAACTAACTACAACGAGTGCAGCAGAATGCACACGATGCACACTGTTTAACCGTCGTTCCAGCTGCCTACGAAATTTCGTAAGGCCACATTAATTTATTCAACGAAAAACTTGAAACGTACGACGCTTTTCCAATATTTTTGCATCTTACAGATCCTAATCAAATTTGGTGAAATGAATACATTAGAAATTTTTAGATGATAGGTAAAGGTCGCATGAAGTTTAAATAAATCCAATCTTGTTATAAAACAATATACATCAATCGTGTTCAGAGCTCACTAGTTCTAATGTCTTAGACATAACTTTATCATCGAAACTTATTTCTAAACCGTGGATTTCTCTGCGAAATTAAATTTTCGGAGTCTGCCGACTGTAAAATGAGCTTCATCTCTCGTTTAAATAATTTTTGAAAGTCGACAGAACTGAATCAATATTTTGCAGTTCTTTTCGTCTTTCCACTATTTCAAACTCGTTTCTGTTATAAGTGTATGAAGTCCGGAGCATTGTCTACTTATCTCAGGAAATGTAAATTTGCACGAAGTCGCGTCTATTCATTATTCTTCGATAACGGGAACTGAAGTAACGAATATGTAAATTAGTAACATTTTTCTCAAGCATAAAACGATGCCTGAAAAAGTGAGCACTCGAGTAGATGAAAAAATATTGCAGAAACTTGATGCTATTAAGGAGAAGGAAATATATACTCACGGTAATGTATTGATCAGTACAATTCTCTAGTATTGCGAGTGTTCTATTACTTGAGCCGCTTGTAGACAGTCCCAAAAATAACCCATCAATATCTGGAACATCTTGGATCTAATATTTGTCAACATGCGCAATGGACGTGTAAGTACGAATCGATAGAACCAAACGTGTTTTATCGACTTCATTTGGCGACTTAAAAATAATTATTTCATCTCGGAAATGTTTGCGAGAATGTTCTAAACGATTCGATGTAATATTATTAATTATGTTACATAATATAATTAATATATTATGTAATATATTTTTTAATTTTGTAAATTACTTGTATATTATACTTATAATATGTTATATAATATAATAAATTATATTATATAATTAATATTAGATGAAATAATTTCCAAGCCTGGAAGCATTGAGTGCTATATAGGGGTAAGTTAGTTTCTACGAGGCGACGCGAACGCAGCCGTAACTCAAGAAAGGGTAAATCGCGTGGTATGTAAACGTAACTACTAATTCGCTCTCTAATAATTCTCCGCGCGACTGTCTTAGCTTCTCATTCGCGCATTACTGTAAATCTTTCGAGCAGTTTGGAGATGTTGATCACTGTTTAATCGCGCCCTAACAAGACGAAGATCTGTAAGGGGTTACTTGAACGTAGTAAGTCTCGGTAAATCCTATTAACGTCTGTGTTCCAAACGTAAATACTTGTTCAAGCCGTTTATCACGTGTAGTATAAATTACGTTGCAGCGTCGCCGCATACCAAATCGTTGGTAACATTTACTTCCGTTTCGTTCTTCGAAGAGATTGAAGAAATTGAACAATAGGAAGAATCTTTACATAATTATAACTTGTTTTATTTAACTTGATATCTGTTTCTTTATACAACGAGTAATCAAATTTTGGTTTTCATTAAAATCAGTTCGAATTTTTAATTATCCAAAGCAGTACGCAAAGCAGTATGCAAGACAGTACGCAAAGCAGTATGCAAAGTAGTATGCAAAGAAGTGTGCAAGCTATTATGCGTTTTCGATTTGTATGAATTCGTAGCAATTATGTAATGCAAAGTTTAAACGAACTTCGCTATAGTTTTGAACGCGGTTTCTACTTTTGTAATTTAGCGAAACGATTCATAAAGGCAGCGAAGTTTCATACCGTTACGAGAGTGGAAATTTGCATGAACTTCCGCAGCCTCGTAAGAAGAACAATGACATGATTAATTAAGATCTTAATGAAGGTTCATAAACCGGCGTGCACGATGACCTCCATTCGATACAATCCCTTTAGAATTGTTAAATGCAAATTTCGGAGCGCATAAACGAAACCTCGCCGAATGAACGTCCGTCGACGTTGTAGAAGCTAATTCGTTCCACTTGCATACGAAAAAGATATCACTATGTCAACAGTCTCGGGTGCCTGAATAAATTTGAATAATTTAAAAGTACAATTAGTTTCTCTGTATAGCAACGTCCGCCTCGAGCATCGCTCCATTCGTTTCGCGCCTGCATTAATTCCGCTAGATTTTGTTTCTCTTAATCGAACTGCGAATTCGTTCGAGGGGAACGACAGAATTCAATATTAATCCATCGTCCGTTCTGATATCACGTTTATTCAACGTTTTCGTCTAATTTATTTATAAACCATTTCCAAGCTCGCTGCGTTTTTATACATTTTCGAATGTTGTACGACTACTTTGAAAAATAAAAGCAGATCGAATAATGGGACGGTAAAATACAGAGTTTCGCTGAAGTTAATGTAGTATTTTAATGATTACTGCTTTAATTATTAGGTCATTAAATATGAAATGCATGTTTAATTTATTTAATAAATATCTGAATTGATAAATAGATTTTCATTTTTAGAGAATTTATTTTACATTTCTTAATTCAAGTATAAGTTACAATAACAGTGACTACAAGTATAAATAAACTCTGTCTTGTAATTGTTATGAAGCAGCAATCGTCATTGTTAGACTGCGGATTTTATACATTTATGATAAGAAATAGTATCACTTATTAGAATTATTAAGAAAATAAATTAATGTCTACGTAATTTATATATCTTGTAATTCATGAAAACAATGTTTATTTTGCATAAAGGTCCACGGTCGAGTCATTATTTACGGTTGGTAGATTTAGTGTTAATACCCACAGTATAATTATTAAACATTATTGTTAAATAGAGAGCAGCGTCTTATTTCGGATTGAGACTTTCTGTATCATCTCCAAGAAATAATACCAGTGTTATCCATCACTGTCTTGTTATCACACTGATTCGGTTGCGTCTGCACTGAACGTGTAAAAAGGGAAGAATGCTGAACAAGACGACGCGACAGATAAACATTACCGTTCCACCTGCGCTCGTATCAAACGCTCGTCTCCGGCATTGTCGTCGCAATCGATTGTCCTCCTTGTTGGTCGTTGGTTTTCCCTTGATTTTTCGAATGTCTCGCAGGTTTCTAGTAATTCAGGGCCCCTCCCCCGCGCCAGCCACGCGATGGTTGAGCCCGTGTTATTACTAAATCAAGACCACCGGCAGCCCTCTTTCACCCTGTCCCGGCTCACGTCCTTTTCTCCTTCCGTGTAATCACATTCGAGGGGTCTAGGAACACGAGACCCTTCGTTACCCGACGCTGAACCGCCCCGAAGGAATAGGGTTAACGGCCGTCGCGCTTTTTCTTCTTCCTTTCAAACGATTCCTCACCCGTTCGTTCCGGGATAGGATTTACTCGGCAAGTAGAAAACACCCGTATACGATCAGCCTTACCGTTATGTCACGGAACATGGTCATTCTTTTTTACCCCTGGAACCGTCCCTCACACGGGTTAACGTGTTATCTCGTGATCATGCTCTCAAGCTTTCGAATAGCACCTTGTCTTCCCTCCTCTTTCACGTGTTCAGCGATATTTTTACAAGTTATCTTACCAGGGGTGATTTTATGATTTTGGGGACTGTGTAATTTAATGTTAAATAATGCTTATTTGTTTAATGGTGCTTAATATTTTAATTAGAAAGCGAAATGTATAGGTATCACTCTTTTTTGAAAACATTCTGTTGGTATTACAGTGGCGTGTGTAATTGTAGATTCAAAGTAACTTTTACATTATCATATTAAAAATATCATATTTGCGTATTTTTGTTTTCTATTATTTCTAATGTAGAAATATGCAAATATGATATTTTGTTAAGTATTTTATTCAATATACAGCGTATCTCGGCTAAAGGAGGTCTCCTACAGTACTGTGAATAATTATAAAGTCAAAGTAACTTTTTGTATTTTTACTGATCTTTAAACAAAATTCCAAAAGAAACTATATTTATGTAATTCTATTTTCTATTGTTTCTGATATAGATTGTATATTTCTATTTTATATTATTTCTAATATAGATTCTATATTTCTGTTTTCTGTTATTTCTAATATCGATTCTATATTTCTATTTTATATTATTTCTAATATGAACTGTATATTTCTATTTTGTAGCATTTCCAATATAAACTGTATTTCTGTTTTGCATTACTTTTAATATAGACTGTTTTGCAACTTTCTTAAAAGTCTTCTAACAATCTCAATAATCTCATCTTACGATGTCACAATGTTTTTAACGATTTAAAAAAATATTAAAAGCATTGAATATTGTGCAAGAAAAGACGAACAAATTGTTCTTTCTTATAAAATACCTAAGCAGCAAACACTGAAAAACTATTAACCCTCTGACAATACTGCCTACCTTCATTTTGACTCAGGATATCAGCAACTTCATCCGGATTTCGTAATTTCCGGCTGCCAACTTCATCTGGCGGTTGTTTGCGTTCAGATCTAAAAGGTCGCGTCTTCAGAATATCTAGAAAAATTGTGGAGTAAATGTATTTGTTTTAACAAACACCTACTGCTTCGCTAGATTTTATTGCTGTTTGATAATTTCGCAATCATCAAAATATTGTACGATATTTATTACAAAATACATCTGAATAATTGATCACAGTGAATGGTCACAAAAGCATCCTTATAAATTCAATAATTACAACCATTTCGAAAATCTATTTTCCCAAGCTGTGGAAATATTACTGTTTTCACGATGTTCTATTTAACAGAGTTGGGCAAAATTTTATTCGGATGACGAGTTTCAAATTTTATTCGACGTTATCGAATAAGAATTCATTCGAATAAGATTTTATTCGTACAGTTATTCATATGGAAAATCACATTTTGTCGATTCATTTCTCCCATATGACTTTTTCGAATTATTCGAATCAAAAATGTTTGAAATTATAAAGGATTTTTCTAAATTATTCGAGTAAAGAATTTTCCAAAATATTCGAATAAAGAATTGTTCAAATTATTCCAATAAATATAAATAATAATTTATAACAAATAAACGAATTATTCGAATAGATAGAATAATTTGTAGCGAATAATTCGGCTAAGAGAGTAACACCCAACTCCGCTATTAAATATTCAGCGGTTGATTAAAGTACTCAGCCGGCGAAACAAGAAACGAACAGGAGAAGAATATTAGACGCGTCACGCGTCAGAAGGATTGACATTCGGTTTGCGAACCGATTAAGTATTTCCCTCAGTAATCGCCGCGTCCGTTTGAAGTCTCATTGTAGGCGAGTTTATTCACACGGTCCAGTCGAGGATCCTCTAGTCCCGCGGCGCGTGAAAGCGAAGGCACCGGAGAGGAGTTAATACCTTTAATACTCGGAGGGGCCGGGAATCCTCGCGGATTACTTTCGCCAGGAAACTTGCGACCGTAAATTATTACGACTTATTCCCGGCAGAATCGAAGTTACCCAGGGGGGAGGGGGGCGGGCACTTCGACACGCACCACGGAATTTGATCCACCCCGACGATAAATTATGCACAGGGTGCCACCGAGCGGAGGCGCGCACCCTGCGCTTTCATCCCCGGATAACGGCTCCCCCGATGCACTCGAGGACATCTCCTTTTCCTCGACCAATCGTTGTTCTCCCACAGCCGCCCCCTCGAACCGTCCACTTTTTTAGTCGACGCAGCTTGTCCGGAATATTCAGGGGCTACTCGTCTTTTGCGCGACACTCGATATTCACGAGCCCCCCGTGTTTGCTTTCGAATAGACAACCACCCTATTTTACGCCGCACCCGATTTGCCATTCTTTTTCTCTAATTAAGAAACTAAGGATTTTATGCGTTTGTGAAAAGAGTTAGTATCTGCGTTCGAAACGCTAGGAAAATGAAAATTATTTAATAATGTCGGTACGAAGGATCTTCCAACGAGAGCTACCGATAGTTCTTTGTCAATAAAATATGGTTTATGTTTAAAATATTTGACAGATTTTTATTGTAATTTTTATTGTAATTTTTATTGTAATTTTTATTGTTGTTTAGTATGACAATTTTTTATCATATCCTCGCTCGATGACTGCTCGGTCGCTTTTATAACCTGTCGAATATTATCTTCTAGTTCATTAGTGATTTGTAGATTACAATATAATATAAAATATTGTACTGATGTAATGTATTAATAATGATATAATATATTATATTCGTATAATATATTAGTGATGATATAACTTATTAATGATTAGATCAATGGTAACATGTAGCTTTAATAACACCTGAGAAAATGGAAATACGTGCTACGCACTGAACAATATAAATTTTGCCTTGGTTACTACCGTCTTCCACCACTTCAATAAAAATCGGAAGAACGCACGTTGATGAACAAATTTCGACGTCTATAGTGTGTGTTGCAGTTGAACTACCACATGTTGCGCTCGCGATATGCATCAAAATCTGCCGTGGTGAAAGGGTTAATCACTTGCCCCGTGATTTATTTTATGACTGCAGTAATTAGAACCTTTTTATCGTTCGTAATATCTTGTAAGAAAATAAGATTTATGTCTAGGGCATGTCCGTACCTTCTTTGATCACTAAATGATGAGAATAGAAAAATAGATTTTTATTTCGGGTAATAAGAAATTAAAAATGTACACGTAATTAGCAGATTGTAGTCAATCGGTAATTTTTTACTTCGTTTTTATTCATTTTTTTTTTTACTTTTCTTGCGCTTTGCAAAGTTCGTACTTATTTTATACAATCTGCGATACGATTAAAATTTTATTGTTATTATAATATAATGAATTCTTTAATTTTAGTAACGCTCTTGGTAATTGCGTTAATTCTTCTTATACATATTTTTAAAGCTATATAATTCTTGCAACAACTAATACGTTCATAATTATTTTCGACCTCATTAACACATATTTCCCCAAGCTTTCTCTCCAATAGAACACTCGCAAGTATTTAATACTAAGTTTACGGAACCCGCTAAAATGACGATCACCAATTTTTTAATTTCCTCTTATCCAGATTGTAAAAACACATTTACAATTTATTTATTCGATGCATGTGTCCCTAGCGACAAATATTACAACAGCACTCCAAAAATCGGAACAAATGTCTTACAGTTCCTTTTATAAACTAATATAAAATAGTTGCTTTTAGTGGTCCGTTAATCCAACGATCCTGTTCCAAATTCCCGTCCGAAAGGCGTAAATAACAATTTCCAAATCGCGAAATAAAAATTCCTTAGAGCCAGTACAAAGGAGAGTTCCGGCGATTCCGCGGCGCATCAATTAAAAGCGAGCTCCAGTCAAATGCGGCGAGTCTTTAAATTGCCGGCAAGAAAAGGAAGGTCTGGTTCAAAGGGGCGTAGGAAGTCGAAGCGATATAGGAGGCCATCGTGGCACGTGCGCGGCAATATTTTTGCTCGCGCGATCCGACAATCCTCGTGTGCCCGGCGCTCCTTTCCGGCTCGGGATTCTTTGGATTCGACGCGTTCATACTCGTCACGTACAAGACAAACGGCACGCGAGGAAAAAATGCAGCCTTCTCCATGGTATCCTCCCCCGGGGGTGAACCAATGGGACTCTGTATTAAATTGTATCCCCTTCCCCCTTTTTTTCTCGCTCTCGCTCAGCCACGCCATTTTTTTCGTTGTCCGTCTTCGTCGATCCTCTCCCGTTCCTCTCCCGTTCCTCTCCCGCTTCACGTCTCCCTCGCTGGACGTGAGAGGAATAGGGTAGGTGCGATTAAATCTATCTATCCCGTTCTCCCGGTGCCGCTATCTCCACTCCCTCCCTCTCTCTCTCTGTCTCTCTCTTCTTCTCTCTATCTGTCCGCTGGTAGCTCTCTCTCTCCCTATCTGTCCGCTGGTAGCTCTCTCTCTCCCTATCTGTCTTTGCTCCCCGAGTCCCTTTGATTCATCTGCGCGTCTCGCATCTGCGTTGATGCGAGTCCTCTTCTGTCTCCTCGCTGCTGACTTTCCTTTGCCGTCTGGCCAAGGAGCTATCGCCGGATCTTTGACGGGCAATTTAATGGAGGTTTTTAAAAGATTGCCGACCGTCGATCCCGGTCCCCCGATCCGACGACCTCGCGCGACGCTTTCTAAGTAATTCGATCTATTTCGGTGTTGGTTTTGCGACGCGGTAAGCTGCGCCGGTTTAACGCGCCGGTTTCCGGAAGGGTTGCTTACAGGAAGCGACGAGTCTGCGGTTTTAAAAATATAGCGTGGGACGGCTGCAGACGCGGGATACGAG
>CM052150.1:10902734-10975699 GCA_028455555.1 Augochlorella aurata | reverse complement strand
ACAAAATGGAAGAGACTAGGAAGAGACCACTGGGGTGTAAGACGGTGATGGGAGTCAGGCGGCGTTGTTTGTTTATAATCGGCCAGGCTCGAGTCCCTCGTTTCCTGGAAATTGGGGATAATAGGAAGGGATCGTTTCTGCCAATAAGGGAAACGCGTTTACCCTACTTCGACGAGGGCATTAACACGAGTAGGTTGATGGGAATTGATCCTACATTTTTCTCTGTGCCATCTTTTAAGCAACGGACAGTAATTTATTCACTACTTGGTAATTTTTGCTATTTCAATCTAATTCAGATATATTTCTTTTATTGTAGATCATTGTTTATTCTGTTTCACCGACCTTGTATCTGTTTATTTCGATCACGTAAGCAATGTATTCCGATTCACCAAAATTAGCAATAATATTTAATTTGTTAACACTTCGAATGCCACATCAACCACATATGAAGAATTTATAGTACGATGGCGAATGTGAGTTAAAAAATTAAGCGAGTCTTTTTGTTGTATAAGAAATTCTATTTTCTGTTTTTTACTAAATATGTTCACACGTTGTTTGATTACTTGTATCAATAAAATTAATTGTAAGAAATAAAATGGGAACGTATTTCTGATTTTAATTAATTAAATATTAATTCTACCATAACCTCTATAGTGTTCCGCAATCTTGATATGACATTTATATTCTCCAACTTAACCACAAAACATAATTCTATCTGCAATTTATAAATTTTACAACCCTATGAATTTAACATCATCCTATTGAAAAATATCGAATGTATAACTTTTACTATTCAGAAGATTGTAATCAGGTATGCTAATGCGCTGCTTTTCAATTAATTTGAATCGACTCTTGAAGATGTTCCTTGACTCGATACCGAGATTTCGAATGGAGCTCGAACTCGGAGACGTTTATTGTATCGCGAATCTCCTTTTCCTGTTACAAGACGTACAATAATAACTAACGATTTTATGACTTCCCCCGTCAGCTGGGGTACAAGAGTAATGGCCGCTTTGTTTCGAACGGGGTTTCTTCTTCCGCTTCGCTCCTTTCCCGCGTCTCCGACGTCTCTTTTGGTCGACCGATCGTCTAGCCTCTCTCGCTCGTTTCTCTCTCGACATCTGTCGTTTGCAAAAGGAAGTCTGGCCTCACGGTAGAGCTGCAGACGCCAAATGGCAACGAGATAATCGCGAAAGGGGTAAAGAAAGTCGCCTCGTCAAACTCTTCTGGTCGAACGGGAGGAACTTCGACGAGGTTTCACTTGGAAGACGATGCTTTTCGATCTGAAGACGAGGAGAAAGTGTGATTTGGCGGAATCTGCGAACCTTTCAACGCGTACATATGTTTTTCGGACTCATTGGATGTAGGTTCCACTCGTGACTTAGCAAAATATATGCAACATAACGAAATTTATATAACAATGCCTAATCAAATTAGCCTACATTTGAAGTCAGCAGGTATCGATCTGTAGATGTAAATTATCGAGTGATGAAATAATGAAATTGTAAAATTTCTTGTTGTACAAAAGTAAAATTAAAGCAAGAGGGGCGTACACACGAATTCGCCGCAAATTGGTTGAAAGATGACTACGTAGAATCGAAATGGTTAAATTTAACGTAACAAGAATATTGTCGTATATAATTCGTGCAGCGTATAAAATGAATTAATTGCCATATGTTGTATAAGTCACATTTTTACAACAGAAAATTCAATGCAATATTGGTACTGTATTGTTTGTTACAATATCGTTAGTCGAGCGTGAAAAAATAAATTAATAAAAAGTTAATTATGTTATCACAATCACTATTCTTTCGCTATATTTCCTTACAATAAAGCTACATTCTGTTACGAATCATTACACAGATGTCGAATTTTCATAATATTAAAGAACGGGACTTACGCCACTTGTCAACTAAGAGTCTCAAATGTCAGTTGGATCATTAAACGAACGAACACTTCATTAATTTTAATCGTATCCTCAGCAGGAACGGTTACTGCATTTGTCGAGGCAGTTGAGCAACTTACACGAACCCAACGCGTCAATGGTGCTCGCATGCAGCGGCTCTTTAAATTAAACGAATAAACGAATCAAGCAGCAGATATTGAAGCACCTCGTCGCGCTGGACATCAAATTATCCCGATCGGGTCGGATTATTAATGGCTTCGATTCTGGGAAGAGGACACTCGCTCTGAGCGTTGCGTCGCGTTGCCAATGGAGGAGGAATCGTCTTATCGGACAGTGGGTTAGGTCCATCTTGCTCCTCCTACGTTGTCGCATGACTCAACCTCCTTGTACGGCCGACAGGAATACGTCGTTCGCAGGAAGTGCATCGTAGTCACAATGTTGATGGCCTTTCCTCATTACGTGCCGCGCCTTTGTTCACCCATTTTCTTTGGCTCCCCACCCTGCGGCCAATCGAACGATTCTCTTTAAACGCTCTCGTCCATCGCAGTTCGAATCGATCGACTTTGATTTACAGATGTTCGATTCCCTTTACAGAATCGATTCCAAATCGAATCGTGAGAATCGATTCACTGAAAAATTTAAATCAAGGAACTAATTTTGCAGGAATTAATCAAGAATTGTTGTTTCCAATTTACACATCGGAACTTTATAGCTTTTGTAACAAATTTGTAATTTAAATAATAGTTATTAGTAATAAATTATATCGCGTAATTGCATAAATAAGCTTTACAATTGTAGAACATTTTATATTTCTTTTTGTTATGCAGTGCATTGCGTTTGTTAAAAATTAAGTTGAACTTGAAAATCGGTTTTCGATTTTCAGGGAAAAGAATCGATTCAAAAAATTGTCTATCAGCAAAAAATCGATTCAAAAAATAGATTTTCTGACCGATTTGTGTCTGGATGTTTGAAAAATTAAATAGATATCGCAGAAGACATCTTATGTACTTTACCTTGCGAAGAAGCGATATAAATGTATTTAAAAAGTCATGCTTAATGTCGAATTTATTATTGAACCATGCCTGTTAAACAATCTCAATGAAACACGATGTTTAGAATTTTTTCAGAAAAGAATTAATGCATTGTGCTTATAGTTTCATACAAAAATGCAATTTCCCAACGTTTCAATATGTCTTCCATTAAGAAGAGAGTTTTCATTGCAACGCGAGCTGTTTTCATTAAAAACGAATTATTTTCACTCTTAACTGAAGTATCAACTTTAAAAAAGAGCTGAATTCTCAGTTCAAAATCTGATGATTTTATGAGAATGACTAATCTTCTAATCGCAGTCAAGTTCTTAATTGTTCAATATAAAATCGCGGGCTATTTTGATGAATTAATTATGACATTTTAATAATAATATTATTATATTTTCTTAGAATTAGGCTACGAAAGATATAAATAAAGAAGCGAAAAGGCAAAAAGAAATTGTTCTAAAATTTTAAATAAAAACTTTTTCAAATTTAGTTTATTTAGAATAGTAAAGGATACGGATACAATACGTTTTGAACAAAGTTACGAGTCAGTAATTTTGAGCGCTCGGCAGCTTCGTGTTGACGCGATTAGAAGATTATTCGTATTATCGAGTATCACGCAGACGGAGGTTAATGGAACTTAGGGGAACTAGATCGCGCACGAAAGTTTGCGCGCTGGATAAATTATGGAAATGCAATATCTCGAGTTAGGCGACTGGATAGGAGTAAAAGGGTGTCGGGAAGTTGCGATGCGGATGTTTAGCGTGCTACGTTGGAACGACGAGGAACGTGTCGAGCCGATTAAACGAAGTAACGAATTCGATGAATTCCGTCGATGCCGAAAGACAAGACTTTATACCGCCTCGTGGGAAAATCTAGTATTAGTAATTGTAATGCGGCACGCGTCGAATTTCGGGTACAGCTTTCGGGAGATAATACTGCTTTACTGTGCATGGAATTTTGATGCTGCTTTGACATGGAGATTCGGAGAATTGTAGCGACGTTGCAACGACCTCGATTTGTTGGGACTGTTCTGTGTCGGATTTGGAAGTTACTCTAATTGACTTTTCGAGTCATCGTAGTTCGCCAAATTTTGCAATTTTATTTTTTTAAACGATCTCTGGAACTTACTTTTATTTAGCTTGAAACTTAACTCATTTATATGGAAACATTGACATTTTGACAGATGAAATTTATAATGGTACAAGATATATTTGACATTTATTATTTAAAATTATTGAGTCATGAAATCAAACTTATCATTTTAGGAGACACACTACTGTCATCTTGTGCATGGTGCTATTACTTTAGTCTAAAGTTTATTATTACATTTATTACTATCTTCTGGACTAATGCTTCTGTTCAAGAATTTGAAAAGAACTGCAGATTTATTAGTCAAATAATTTCATCGTGATTAATTCATCTGCTCGAATGTCCCATTAGGAGTTCAGTAACAAAATGATAACATAACTAATTTATTTACTCAAAAAGTTGAGTGTCGCATTAGCAAATCAATAACAGAATGTTCATATAATTGATTTAGTTGCTCAGAAACTTGAATATCTCATTAATAGTTCGACAAAAAAATAACTTTAATATCTGATTAAAGTAGTTCAGCAAGAGAATTTTAACCGAATTAATTTGTTTGCTGAAAAACTTGAACTCGACATCAGTACCCAGAGAAGAGGTTTACTGGAATTGTCCGATCAGAATCTGGATTCGTGCTGGAGATATATAATGAGACGAAAATCGCAGCAATTTGAACAGGATTTCCTGTTTTGTCGAATGAAGAACAATGGTTGGCCGCGACGGCGGCGAGACCCGATGTAAAAATGACAGTCACCTATCGTGTATCTGGTGGAATTGATTAGAAGCAACCCCGACGTGCCAGAAGATGGAAGATAAATGGTTACGCATTCCCGAAACCGCTTTCTAATCGCGGACACGGCGGTGCAACGGAAGACACAGAAACCGTGAATTACAATGCAAAGTCGGGACTGTTTCCCATTGTACGATGCAAATGGAAGTAACTGTAATGCGATGAGAATGGGCGTGAATTCAATCGGAGTGACTCGCTGCAATTATTGTTGTGGAAATGAATGGACCATGGCGTGTGTGAGTCGGTGCATGTGCACGCCGTCGATGCAGACAACTGTGCTCGCAACATGATGCAGATAGGCTCACGGACGTATTTCCGCGTTTTGTGGCTGATATCTGCGATTGCCACAGTGGTTCTCAATTTAAGATGTTGCGTTTAGGCAGCTGGAAAAATTCATTTTATGGAAATATGATTGGGGTGAACGACCTTTGCCGATCACTGCGATGAGGTTGTTTGTGCATAAAGCTTATCTTCGTCAATTGCAACAAAGACGAGTCAAATAAAAATGTTGTTATTTGCTTCATAATTTCAGTGAGTTGAAAATAATGGATCTCCTTAAATTCTTTTAATATTTTCATTGTTTGAAATTTTACGTACTCATTTTTATTAGAATTGTATAAAATTTTTGTTCACTGTTTCGTACTTTATCCACTGATTGTTCACATAAATTTATTAAATACGAGGTGTAATTGCGAGCTTTGTTTACTAAGATCTGCAAATACTTTCGGCGGATATTAGTTATTAATGACGATAAGATGCCTGTTTTATTTGTTCTGTGAAATTGAAATTTAGGTTAATATAATAGTAGATTATTATTTATTATTATTAGATTTATCATTAGTAGATTAGTAGATATTTAGATTACTAAATCGGATGGACTCAAAATTGAGTAATTGCAATTTAAAATAGTTGAAAAATTAAAAGAATTAAAAAATGTCATTTAAATCTACTAAAATGGCGAAATAAAAAGTGTTCTCGTTATTTAATTCATATTGCTTACAATCGATGCTGACAGTTTTTATTTTGTTTAAAATCGATTTCTAGCCTTTATCGAATTTAATTAACAGTTAAACGCATACAAGGTTTTTACATAGTACATACAATTTTTAGTTTCAGATAACAACAGCGATTGAATAAAGTATAATTTTAAAAGCAAAATTCGTGAACGGAATTTTACATTCAGTTTGATAAACATTAAAGAATCAGACGTGTCCTATTAACTACAACAGCGTTTATGTAGCCGAACAAATTGATACCAACTTCTCTAGAACAAATTACATGACATTTTGAGATTTTATTTGTAATATTATATTATAAAATCGCGACAAAGTTTCTGCACAATACAATTCACAACATCGAACTCTTGGAACTCTATATTAAACCAATGCATTTTATCTCATGGAAGCAATATTTCACATCGAATTCGTTATCTGGCATAGTTCACTCGTTCAGCTCTGTTCGTTTTATATTGAATCAATGCATCTATAATTATCTCCGACTGTGACACATCGTAACTTTGAAGCTTGAATAATAAATTGTCGCATTTGTGTATAATTTAGTGGGGTGGCAACCCGGTATACGGCGATCAGAAATTTATTACGTAAAATGACATTACAGGTTGATAATTACAAAATTACATATCGAAAGAAAAATTATTTCTCTTTGAACATTCACACGTGTCGAAGTGGCGCACTTTCATTGCAATTCATGCCTGCTTGTTTTGTCAACCATGTTCCCCTGCTTTTTCCAACAAATTTTGCAATTTTCATAGCTTCGCAATCGAGCATTGCCGACTTCGTCCTTGCATCGATGTATGCACTTCGCTTCAGAATCATGCTTGGCTATTGCTTGAATTGAATACTGAATATTGTTTTCGTAAAACGATTCTGATGTTTCTATAGCGCCATTGCTAAGAAGGGTTACCACCTTTCCGAGAAGTGGAATGAAAATGAGACATACTATGGGCTCTGATATGTCGATGTTATGCGCGCACGATCCAAATCATCTTTTCGTGGAAAGTAAGTGTGTTAATCCAAGCGTTACTTTATTCGAAACATCGTACGCGTCATACGTTAATCTGCACATTAACTTATTTTCTTATATTATTTTCTTATATTATAGATTTTTAGTTATATTTTCTTTCAGATAACATTCAACTTGTATTGATGTAGGTATACCTACTATTAAAGAAGGAAGAATTTTCCTAAACTGAGTACAATTATCAATAAGGGATGTACTCGTTTTGCTTGAAATAATAACTAAACAAAAAATTGTTATTTAATTAAACTGTTACATAAAATATTCAAATATAGGTGAATTTTACCATGAACCATGAAATGAATTTAAAATACTGCTGTATTATTTTCAAGTCCTTAAAATGATTAACAAAAGAAAAAGATGTCTATTTTTCCTTTGAGTAATATGATAATAATTGGAGACTCAAAATAGTAATAATATGTAATCTAAACGGAATAATAAATACACTAAATTATAAACTAAAATTGCAATAACGTGACAATAAAGGTAATTGTAACTTTTAAATCAGCATCCACCTTCGGAGATTGATATAGTTATTAAAATGTACAATGCTTTTGTTTATCGATTTCATTTTCATCGACAATCTGTCGAGAAACAACATTTCAGAAACATTCACGCTTTGAAGCATGCAAATTCCTACGAAATTCAACGAAGCATTCGAGCTTCATATTTCATCGGAGTTCAAACTCCATTTCCCTAATATAAACAACAAACAGTCGCAAAAACAACGCGATCCTTGGAAACAGGCTTGCGACGACCCATATTTGGCGTCGCGTCGTCGTCTCTGTATCGAGCATCAGCCAAAGAAGAAAGCGCAAAAAGGAGCCAAAAGTCCAAGGAAATCCCTGCTCGTGTTCACCAGTTGTCCGACGTTTCCTCGTCCCAGTTCTATATTGGCGCGCTTCGATGCTTCCGGTCGGAAAGGAAAAGCATCGAGAGTCAAGGAGAAGGAGGTGGAGACTAATTCTTCTTTACAAGTTCGATTTTCGCGTCCCAATTCGACTGTGCTGAAGGACTACTAATAAGTCACGGTTTTTCAAATTGTATTTTCTCCTTTTGTCGATAGTCCTTTTTATTCGAGTTTGTAAAAATATAAATCATATAAATCATGTAAATCATATAAAAATCTTATAAATCATATAAAAATCATATTAATCATATAAAAATCATATAAATCATATAAAAATCATATAAATCATATAAAAATCATATAAATCATAATAAAATTATTAATTATATAATGATTTTAATTTTAATTATATAATAATTTTAATTTTAATTATATAATAAATTTGAATGATTCCTTCATGACCATTTTTATTTGAATTGCTAAACCTCGTTTTTGTAAATAATTTTGATGGTCCTTTTTATTCAGGTTATTCACTGCTTCATAGCCATTTTATTCAGTTTGATAAAACAAAAATACCTATAAAATGAATTTATAACTGGCATATTATCGCATATCAATGATTCCTTTGAAACAACTTATGAATAATTAATTGATTTTATATATGTCTGATAGAAATGAATGGCCAAAGAATGAATATATACTTAAACGATACCCAACTCTGCATATAATTTCCCCAAAGCATTTCGCGATTATCTCTAACAATTATTTCAAATAATTGCAAAATAAAATGTCATGTTACTTGAAATAATATTTGATGCACAGTGTTAAGAAAATCTGTAAATATACATAATCGAATTTATCCAGTGTCGACAATATATTCAAATCTTTCCGACGTATGATGTAATTCGATTGCCTAATAGTTCATTTATTCGCGCCAAAACCAGCAGAAACAGCGAACAGAGCGAGAACCAAATTCTGTTTCTGGGTTCGATTTTCCTGGCCCGTTTCGACCACGTGGTGGCGCCGTGTGGTTTTTCGAATGTTTACGCAAGAAGATCACGCGTTTGGACGATGGCCAGCGATATTTTTACGCGCCTCGATCGGCGGAAAGGGCGGCGGAAAATGGCGCAACGAAACCGCAATACTGGGACCGATCCATGGCCAGCAGCGGTCGCAGGATGCAGGGCAGAGTGCAGGAGGGCCGGGGAACTGGTTCCGCGGGGGACGCGAAAAGAATTTCCCCGGGTGAAACTGCGGCATTCGTATTCCGACACGGTGATGTGTAAACGGTGACCCATATTCCCGTTCCATTCCGAAATAATTCCGGATCGTCGATGGCGGACTTCGCCGACCTTGCGGAGTTTCCGCATTCTGCCAAAGGAATTGCTCCTCCGAACTTATTTTCCGGGGATCCAGTTATTTGATCGGGGAATTCCATGGTACTCGAGCTCGACATTGTTCCGACCGCCGTTTCTGTCTATTCAAATCGCTCCGCTTCGTTTTCGAACTACCTTCTTTAAATGCTAAGCATCTCACGGTTACGGCTAATTTGAGCCTAAATATCTAATTTGGAAACTTCACATTTTATTTGTCAAATAAATTACAGATTAAGATGGTGTTCGTTAGAAATATAAAATTTTATTTGTAATGGATCAAATTAAGAATTAATTTCTGATGAATCAGATTAAAATTTTATTCCTAATAAATCTGATTAACTTATTAAATTTAAGTCAGATTAGAATTTTATTTGTAATAAATCAGATTAATATTTGATTTCTAGTAAGTCAGGGTAGAATTCTTTCTGTAATAATCAGATTCAAATTTCATTTCTGATGAATCAGATTCAAATTTTATTTGTAATAAAACAGATGAAAATTTTACGTATAATAAATCTTCCTTTTAAATTGTTATTAAAGTTATTAAAGCATATTTTAAGTATAAAATTAAGTATTAGATTTTAAAGTTGATAATGATAAAATAAAATGCGTATTTTACATGCATACAAGTTTTTCGTTGACTTTGTTACACACTAAAAAAACTATTTAAATAATAAGCTTAAATAAATAAAATAGTAACTCGCTAAGAAATCCTCAAATATCCACATTTGTTTTTAGAAACATTAAGTAATGCTAATACTTAAAATGTTGATATATTCAGTTCAGAATATACTTCGGATTTATTTGTTCTAATTTCCACTTCGATAAATATATTCTGCGTTATACTTCGGCGATCCCTGTCAATGATTTTAAAAACGATTTCTACAAGTGATTTCTAAAAATCTCGTTTCAACTGTTAATGCAAAGCAACGTGCACCAAGTACACGTATTTGCAATTCAACGATGCTGAATAGAATTTCGTGTTTGGCATTCCACATTTCTCTTTCTCTTATTCGAGGCGCATCGTTCCAGCTCGCTCCAAACCGTACTGTCCTAAACAAAACCATCTTTCCAGTGGACATTCTACGTAAAAGCAAGGGAGCGGCGTCGCACATTTTGAAATGTCATGAGTCAAAGCATGTTTGCGTCGAAAATGGGTGCATCTATCATGCTCTCGAATTTCAGTTCGATGTTTTCGGTGGAAATGCTGCTCGTAATATATTTCCCTATTTTCGGTTGGAAGTTTGTAGACATTAAATCAGCCAGCTTCTAAAAATTTCTGTGACCCAGTAAACGAATAGCTTTTGGTAAAGTTTCTATAGGAAACTGTGCTGGTCGAGTTATCTCCGACCTATTTTCGTATCTTCACGAATGCGTGTGCATGAAGCCGCTAAGAAAAAAAATTGTCTATATCGATATCCAATGCTATTTTCAGTGGCCGCATCAGCGGTGTTAGTGTTTTTATTTTCCTCGTATTTTTAGATCAAAGACTTCGCTTCTGTTATCAATAGTTGTTATTCGCACCGAGAACGTCTTTATAATATTAATTTCATATTAACATGTTACGTAATTAATAATTGAACGCTCCGTGCACTGTGCTGGAGAAAGTATGCTACCGTATGACTGTAATTACAAAACTATTGGGTTTTTTAAGATCGCGTAATAAATATACAAGTAGAAGTCACGAACCACGACACGTATAACGAAGATAAATCGATCAAAAGTAAAACGAGAGATTCGTGACCCCACTAACTATATCCATGAATGACATTTCGATACATCGATGCAACCATTTCTTGCAAAAACGTAATTAAAGATAATTGTAGAGCAACATAGCATGAAATAAAATAAATGAAAAAATGAAGTCGCTCCTTTAAAGGAGATAAGCTAACAAATAGAATTAAGAAAAAACATGGTGATAAGTAGACTAGAGATGGTAAAATAAAAATTTTTGTATCAATTGTTAACGGATTGGAAATAATACATTGACACTTCAAAATTCTTTTAATCTTTTCACTATATTAAATTGCCAATTTTGCTATAGATGCATAAAATAGATAAACAAGACCCAGAGTAGAAGAATTTAAGGATACTGTTCTACTTTATTAACATCGGTAGAAGAAGAAATCAATTTTTATCTATCTTTTGTTTCATATAATCGACAAGGACCATTTTTGTTTCGCACAAAGGTCCAACAATCACTCGACTGAAAATGTTCGTGCAAAACGCTACGATCTTGTTCCATACTAATCGATGCTGATTAAGCCATAATTACATCCGATAAACATAACGTGCCGTATAATTGAATCGATGCGATCGAACGTAGCTATTTGTAGCAGGCTGGAAACTGAAAGTAATGGTCCTATAATTTATTCGTAAGAACAATAGGCAATATCCAGTAAACCGTTCCTAATAATGTGGTATGTCGAAAGGAAACAGAAGATAACATTGAAACGTGGGAGAATCGTTACTGTAATAGTATAATATATGTTAAAGTGTAGCGAGCAGTGCGCAGGCGTGAAGATTTAATAGCTCCTCCAGCGCCGAGTGATTTACGATACAGTTACGAGGCATAATTGTTTCTATTTTACTGCGAGCCAATCGCAAGGTTCGCGGGACACGCAACGCGGCAGAAAAATCCTGCGTAGACAAGGACAAAAGAAGCGGATCGGCTGGTGGAAATTGGTGGAGACTCGGCTTGAATACGGCTTTCACCGGGTTATGCAAAAATGCCACTGTTGCGAGCAGAAACCTGCCGAGAACGCGAAACAATGACCGAGCCGCATGCTAATTCCCGATCCGGGATAAAAAGGCCGACTTTTCTCACACGGGGAAATTGTTCCGTTCCCTCTGCTGAGAAAACATTGTTCGCGATTTTTTGCTCCGAATTATTGTTCCCGTTCTCCTCTTTCGGCAGCTCGCGGAATTCTACGGATTTTTCGGCGTGCCGGCGATTCGTTGTTTCGTTCCCGCTGCTTTCAGTTCAAAGTTCGAGATCACAGAACTTTTTTGCGGACGTTGCGAAAGGATCTGCGCGAACTTTCATCTTGTGCAGTTCCGTAACTTCCATCCCGTTCTTTAATTTTATTTTCCGTAGCCTTTGTTGCGGATTCAAGCAGATTTTTATCCAGAACCGCGCGATCGTTTTTGTGCACTGTTTTTTATTCAGTGTTTTCTATCGGGAATATTCGCCGGTAGTCTATTAGTAGGCTTTTCAATGCGTCTAAGAAAAGCTTGATAATTTTGTGTTATATAACAATTTCAAAAGAACTTGTTAAATTATATTAACATGTTCGCTACCAGCGTCACTGGCGTACATAGTTATATTTACGCCATTGTACTTTTCGCATTGAATACATCGTATCCTCTTATGAAATACGTGAAAAACGTCGTCAAAGAGAAGCTATAAATTCTCGAAATATTATGGGATGTTGTTATATTTATATTCAATAATTAATTAAATAACTTGATAGATTGTGGATGAGACTATTGTAGTTCTTGTACGATTTTTTAAAAAAATGTTTAACTCTTTATCTTCGATTTTAGGAGAACTATTTGAAAACTGCTGGTAAATAAAATATTTGCATCAAGTGTTTCATTTTTTCTGTAGTTTTAACTATGAAATTTAACAAGAAACATTAAATTGCGATACTCTTTTTACTAAAAACAATTCTCGGTTACAAAATTTCTGTTTGAATGAACGAGCTTCGAAACAACCTGTTGTTATCCGGTATTTTTAAATCAATGAAAGAGGTTCGTAGACATAATTTTATATAAGAATCGAAAATTTGCTCGAGTAAACACGTAAATAAAAGCTTATTTTGAAAATTTATAATAAAGCGAGGACCTACTCATATTATTACAATTAAAATATTAATTTTTATACTATTTCTGACTTCTAGTCGTAAAATAGCAACAGTTTAAAGTTTGTCGAATCGGTTTTAGGTATCAAATGATTATAGAATTTATTATTAAATTATATTATCGTCTAACTGAAATAATTTATAAATGTAAAATATAAACAGTTTAAATTTATTTTGACGATGTCATTGAACGACTGCTATTTAATTATTCATGCAAGTACTGAACAATGAGAAAGTAACTTATTTTTCGTTCCTATATTCTGTAGAATGTTGAATAATGTATTTATTTAAAAAATTGCTATTGGATCTCCTCGCATTTTCAAAATCTGCAGGTGCCTTAAATACATAAAGATCCGCAGTCTATTAACCCTTCGATAATTAATAGCTAAGATAATTTTTCTTACTTATAGTATTTCCATTTTATATAATACTCATACAAGGGTTACACTTTTAACAATTTTTTAAACCTAAACTTTGATTATATAACAATTATCTTGGAATGCGATGTAACAATTTTAATGGCGCCTCAGATTCGCCACTCGAGGTCAAAGGGTGAATAATTTTCCACAGAACTTGCAGAGATCGTAAACGAAAAAATCTGAAACGGATCGAATTACAGCAGCTGAATCGTTAACCCTTTGCACTCGAGTGGCGACTGTGCAGCGCCATTGGAAATAAGCTACATCATGTTTCAAAAGAATGTTTATGCTACTAAATACTGTTATATTTAAAACACCGTTAAAAATGCAAATGCTCTATAAAGTAATAAATTCAATGCCACGTGCTTAACATGAAATAAATCATGTAAAATTGAAATACTGTACGCCGAAAGAAATATCTTGGTTCGTGAGTTAAAATAGCTTCGAGCGCAAAGGGTTAATTGCGCACCTTTCTTTTTGCAAGCATACACAACTGGCCCGAAGACTTCGGCACAATCACGGTTAATGAAGATCGTTGGTTGCTCGAATAAATTTCCGCGGGATCGGAAGCGATTCCGGAGGACAAACAGTAATTTGAACGAACTGTAAACAACGGTCCCGATGGGTGGCCAACGAAAACCAATTTCGCGGGTCGGACGAATCGGCGGATCGGGGAGTCGCGGGCGCCGTGTGTCGTCGCGGGCAAAAGTCAGAGGTGAATTAATTACGGGCGACCTCATTTTCCTTCGGTGTCAGCTTGGTCCGCAAACAAGCGTCGAATTTCACGTGGATCGACGCAGGACGTTATCAATGCCATCCAAGGCTGGGATAGAGAAGATATTTGAAATACTATTTTAAATAATAGATTCGAATAAAATAGTATATTACTTCGAGTAGGACAAAATTCCAGCAAGGAAAATATCTAACATTAATAATCATAAACATCTTATTTTGAGAATGTAGAACGCAAAATAAAATAGTTTATCTTGTAAAACGAGATAACGTAAGAAAACATAATATTTGCAAATGGAATTTATTGTCATTGGAAGTATTCATTGAAGAATTATTATTGAATGAATGTTTATAATGCAAAGAAAAAGTAGGTACATACTTCGTTAGTTTGAAATTACCGAAATAATTATAATTTACGCTATGATCTGGTAAAATCAAAATATTTTATTTAATGATGATAAATTAAATAAATAAAATATCCCGAACAACGTCATAAATATTTCCAGTGTTTTTTTTCAAATAAAACACTGTTTGAAATGTTAACCTAAAAATTTGTTACGACGAATGAAATATTTCATTTTTAAAAGTACATTCTTTCGAGCAAACGAAACATTCTATTTTCCAAACTGTTACACATGCACGATCTAACATGCGACATCCATTTACTATTTGCCATTTAAAATTCTATCTTACCCAGCTCTGCGAAGGGAAAAAGAATACCGAGCAATCAATGAGCAAGGCTAATTAATATCAATTGGCCGTGTCGAAAACGTCCGTTGATCCCGTCGGATTTTCGATTCACGATTTACGGTGTCAGGGATTTAATTAATTTTCGGAATCAGACGCGAGAGCGCATCGCAGCGAGGGAATTACGAGCAGCTGCGCGTTCAAAATTTGCCGTCGACTTAATTAATCTATTTTTCGGAACAACAAAAACCTGGAGCCAAATGAAAAACGCATTGTGCCGCCGTGTTCCCTCGCAACAATACGATAATTAGACTGCTTCTCGGTACAGATGCGATAAAAACGCAAAACACGCCGACTGGAAAATAAAATTAGCTCCACATTGTTCCCTGATACGCGAAGCCAGGTATGGTTCTAATGAATTTTTCCGAGCGTCGTATGATTAATCGCAGACCTGGCCGCGCTTTCTCTTCGCGCTTAAAGACGCGGCCCCGATTGTGTGTATATCGCGGTGCAAAACGTGCAATTAAGTGGATCGCGAGCCGATGCTCCGCCGCGATAACAGTTCAATTAGGTGCTGACGTAATTAGCCCTCTTTTCGGCGTATAACTAATGAATTAATAGTGCCGGGTCGCTGGTTGCCGCCGGCGAGTCCGCGCGACGCGTTTCGAGGTGACGGCTGCTTAATTGTTCAGGACGAAAACCGCGAATTATGCGATCAGCCTGATAAGGATCGGGACCATCGGAGCGGCTTGATTGTTTCACGTAATCCTCCGTCGCGCCGACCTCGCGCCGTTGCATGCGTTGCATTGCTTGCGTCGTTCACAGTGTTCACACGAGTGCGTCGCTGCTCGACCGTGTGCGTCCCCGTCTCGAGTGGCGACACCGGGATTAACTCGATTAACGGTCGAAAGTTTTAATCGTCCGGGTCCTGCCGATTGTCCTCGGCGAACTTGTCGAGGACAGTTCGAAACAACAGCTTCACACATTGAAGGATTCTCATACGAAGCTTGCAAAACTTCTACGATGTCGTTCGCGAAAATTGGAATGAAGACATTTCTAACCTGTGTTTATTCACATTTGTTATGTTTTTGTAGCTTTTGTTCAAAGTTATGTGAATTTTATAGGGATCATGTTAGAACGAAGCAAAGACAAGACTGTTTTACATGAACGATTAATTTATTCGGAATCAATAAATTAACTTTCCTTTGGCTTGTTGTATGTAAACTGCGAATCTGATACATTTATGGTAAGATAATGGACAAATAAGAATAATTAAAGAGTATCGATACTCTATTCTTAACTTGTTGAAATGATTAAAGAAAGAATTATTAAGAGGCACCTATCTACTACACTTGATGGAAACAATGTTTATCTTGCATAAAAGTCAGTCTAGTCACTGATGTACCACAGATTTTTAAGAAACCAATATTCTATAACTGAGTAAAAAATTGTTCTGTTTTATTTTCAACCATTTGCGCCCTAGGACTCCGGAGCGGAGCCCTCGAGTTTGAAAATAAATTTTAAATGGCTCTTACGACAGAAATGTAAGAACTATCTTAAATTTCAGTAAAATTATTTGTTCCGCTGCTTTGTATAGTACTTTTGTGAATACTCTAGCCGTATAAAATCTGCATTTTATTTGTATAGTATAATCGAAGACAAATAATGTGACTTTTCCTCTGTACTTTTATTCGAATCGTAGCTAGTTGGAAAAATAATGAAATAATACTGACGAGTTCATGTAGAACAAGGGAAGAGGTAGGAATGTAATTACTGAAGTGCGTTTCTTCCTTCATTGTTGAAGGGAAGTTGGGGGATTAATTGTCTGGAAACTTTTGCACCCGACTGTAAGGCGAGTTTGTTATTCTTTTGAAGTCCCTGCAATTCGAAAACAAGATTAAACTTTTAATAGGTATAAATAAAGACGAGCAACTGCTGTCTTCTCTTATGTACATTAATTTGTGAGAAATGAAATTAAACGAAAATAGTTCCCTCTCGTGGAATCTCGCGTCAGATTAAATATCCAACTATTGTAAACTATACTTTATTGTTTTATCGTATTCGGGTTTATTTTATACGAGTTTCATATTTATTACTACATTATTAATAACGGTCGTGTAGTTTCATTTTATACTTTCTTTTGTTTGATTGCCTATAATTAATGAAATGTAATAGTTTAACAATTGTCGTTTCAACATTAGTTGGTAGATTATCATTGTTGAAGAAATAGACGTTGAGATAGTATTTCATAATTTAATAAAACAATATTTTGACATTAGAAAAAAATGTTTGTTCGCATAACAGCATAGATCGACCTTAATAGTATCGATATAATTATTCTTTTTATTATGTTTAACACGATTATCTTTTTGCAAGAGAATAATTATTCTCTTTGCAAACGAAATAGAAGCAAAAATTATTAATCAAATATTCCAATTATATAATTCTCTAAATTTTGATCGAGCGTCCTCGTCGCAATCACAGTAATGAAAGAACAGTGCGACTACGCGGACAAAATACTCGACGAGTCCTACAGCCATTTTCGGACGATTCTGTACCTGAAAAACACAGTAGGGTGCCGAAATTGGTTTAATTGACAGGATTGGCGTTGCGTGAACGGTCACCCGATAGTGTATCACACACTTGACCCGAGTGGAGTTCAATGGAAACGCTTTCATTAATTTCGGGGCTCACCCTTTCGGTTGTCGGCTCGTTCAAGGGGAGAACACACTCGGTAGCCCATAAGTCCTCGCACGCTTATGTTACTATTTCAATATAGAATATCTTTCAATATAGTGTATTTTTCTCTCGAAAATATCCTCTTTCCAAGCAAAAGATAGAAAATCCAAGTAGAACATTATGCAGAAAATTGATTTGCACCTTTATCCACGTTTCAAAAATGTCTTCAGTATTGTATGAAATTGTAAACTATAAATGCTGTTTAGACAATATTATGTAAACAAGTAATATAAAATATATTCTGTGATGTAAAATATAGTTTTACATAAAAAGTGTGGTCTGTGTAATAATTCGTATTAAAGAAGTAGCTAGGGACTTATGGTGAATTATGCGCATAAAGGGTGATTCAAAATTTCGAAGTTCCTATAGACAAATATAAATAAGAAATAAATAAATATAAGAAGTATAAATTTATTAAATATTCGTAATTATAAATGGAAGCAATAAATGTAAGGAACTTTTGTTGTATTTCTATTTGTAATACAATAACTTAATATAGAATATTTTTACAACAGGTGTTCGTAAATTATAAATAAATTATATTATAATAATAATTTAATAATAATATAATAAATTATATTATGATTATAAAAAATAAATTATATTATAATTATAAATAATAATTAGAAAGATACAGCACTGCCATAAAAAATAATACGATTGCACTATAAATTAACGTTAAAATAAATCGACTTTAGAACAAATCGAAAACGGAACAAAAATCATCAGCGTCGTTAAATATATTACAACTATTTACAAGTAATTAGTTTCATCATGCAATTAAATAGATTTTCGTATAAAATATTATTTTTGACGCCACATATTTTTGATGAACATTATTGAAAGCGTTAGCCTTTTTTGTTACAGGTGAGTTGAAATCATTGTCCTTGCCGAGGAGCTTCCCGCCAGAAATAACGGTGACTCAACACAATGAAGGTAAAGATATGCACAGCTGATCAGCTGCAAAGTTGATCACCGTTAATTACGAATTTTATTGCACACCGGGCGAGCTAGCCTGGAGGCAACTATAATTATAAATGCGATTGTTCCACGAGAACGCATCGGTGCGTTTCCTCGATAATCGTGGCCAGATACAAAGGATTCGATGAACGCAAGGGCTGGGATGCCTTGACTCGTATTTATCGATACGTCGGCCTTGGCTGCCGATTAACCAAATGCTCTAATTTCGAAGCGAATTTGAAGTTGCAAATTTGCTGCTAAACAATTATTATCAGCGGAAACTGATTAAACGAGTAGAAATTAATGACTAGAATAACATAAGGAATCGCATACGTGTTAAAAATGATGCTATTAAAATAATTGATTTTATCATTGAAGATAAAATATGATATTAAATTGTAATAATATTCACGAATTTCGACATACAAATTAGTTTGATGCTTGTATTAACCCTTCGCACTCGAAGCCATTTTAACTGCATATCTAAAATAATTTTTCCGGCTAATAGTATTTCTATTTTACATGAGAAAGTGAACTTTATGCATACGAAATTGATTCTTGTAACTCATACCAATAGTTTTGCTTACAACAACTTTATAAATCTAATTTTTTGTTAATGTAAACATTATTTTGGAACACGATAGAACAATTTTAGTAGTGCCTCAGAGTCATCACTCGAGTACAAAGAACTAGCAGTTTATTAACACCAGAACTGTTACACTATTGAAAATGATTGGTTTCTCAGTTTTTCTTTTGAAACTTCTTTATTATGCCATTATTATAAAACAAGTCTTGGTGTTAAAGAATTTTATAGATCACAACTTGATTTGTACCGCGAAGTAGAAATTCTGTTAAATTTCACATAATTTTAGGTTCTGTATATCTATTTGTTTCGCTATTTTAACCCATTATAAAAGTGATGACTGTTGAACAGATGAGTAAGGAAAGGCGATCAAATGAACTCGCTACAACAAAACGCGGAAATAAATATCGGAAGTTCAAAAATATATAATATCTGTTATTTTAATTAGATGAAATTCGGTGTTTAATCCATGGCAGCCATCGATACGCTAGAAACTGTCTTTGAACTCAGGTTCTCCGAATGAATCTATAAAAATGTGAGTTTATAACAACATTTGCAGTCCAATTGCAATTGACTTCGCTGGTATTTATCACCGAGGAGACTTCATTTCGAACGGAGCCAACGATCCCAACCGGACACGACAATTACAGTTGGGAATTTCGCGAAAAACCGAATTTTACGTTCTGCAAACAGCGTCCGCGAAACTAACTGGCAAATTTATGAGACGTGAAATGAACGAGATTCCATAACAGAGGCACGCCGCAATTGTCCTCGGTAATTACAGACCGGGACTGATTCTTGCTGGTAATCCGTACCATGGTTTCACCGAGAGCATCGCGCTGGAAATGCGAAACAGCTCGGCCGTGGCAGAAACAAAAGCTCTGCAGAACACGACGAGGCCGTATTGACCGGACTTTTTTGTTCGTTAAAGTTTCTAACAAAGAGCCCGGACACTTTTCAGAGCGTTACAACGATCGGAAACGCTGCGTTTCTTTCCCGGAGAGAACGAATGTGCTGTTCGCAAGGCGCTAACAAGTCCTTGGGAGGAACGGCGCGACAAAGGGCAGAACTTTCTTCGCGAAGTGAAACAACCGATTCGAAGTTTTGCGAGGGCAATCGACGATCCGATATGGTTCGAACCTAGTTAAACTATTTGCCGTTAGTTACAGAGTTCTGGCATCTTTCACGTGGTCCGGTAATGACGATAAAGAAACTCTGAGGAGCGTGCATTCTCCTTAAATGATTGGTAATCATTCTTGTGTAACAAAGAGTTTGGGATCTTTTCCATTGCTTTGCGAACACGTTGATTTAATATTTCTTGTGCTCTCTGAGTATTTTTTGATCAGACTGTAAATTGTGTATACTTTTGGTAAATATAAAATAACAAAGTGTTTAGGAGAATTTGAGAATACCTTGTTTATTGACTTAATAAACTCTTATTGATAAGTATACTGTGGATCTTTATGCAAAATAATAATGTTCTGCATATGTCAATCTAATAATAAAAAATACACTGTTGTTTATATCTTGTGTTTTACGATAAATAATTTTGATTTTACAGAAAGATTTACAGATTGCTTATAATACATTGAACGAGTGAAAAACACCGTAATGAAAGAAAATCAAATTATTGAAAAATATCGTGCAACAGTCTGTCTACAAGTAAAGTAAAATTGTAGAAAGTTTTGCAACATATTCGCAAATCATGGTAGAAAAGTGGATGTCCCTAAATGTCTATCGACGAAAGCGAAACTAAAGAGTGAAACTCGCTTACGTGTTCTGAAACGTGTTTGAAGCGCATCAATAAGCCATTAATAAATCATCAGGGAACCATTAATAAGATTTAATATCGTATGCCGTAAAAAATATTTCCATATACAAAGCGCACCGATAATTAGACTGCGAATCTCAACGAACAACGTTTACAAATTATTCGAATATATTATCGAAGGTGGTGCAACACGTTGCACAGCGACTGAAACAATCAATTTACCGAAGCGAAAGTTCGATAGAACGAATATTTGAAAAAATGGAGTTGTTAGTTAGCCGCCTCGCATACTTTCTCTTTCATTCAACAAAAATGTATAGCGTTCTTAATGGAAATCCTTTTCAGAACCGAATATCCAGGTTACACGAAGATTATAGATAAAACATTCCGCCCAGTCACGTGTGCACGTTTGTTCCCCTAGCGATCGAATCATCTGTAGCAGTAACTACTCAGCCGGTATCAGTTTCCCTCGTTCCTATGGTGGTCGAAACGCATTTGTCCGACTGATTTGCGTAAGGCTGTTGCTTAATTATTCAAATAGGCGCATATGCGGCTACGATTCCGCTCGCAGCTGCCGTATAGCGAGGCGAACGAGCAGACCAGCGTGTTTCCGCTTGCGTGCGCCCGACTCGCAACGGATAAACGCGGATCCCATATTTCTGAACAGGGGTCATGCCGTGTTGTTCTTTATTTTCATTTATTTTGGTCATATACTCTGCACGCTATTCGGCTCGCAAGTTGAACTTTGGCCGGGTCGTCAACATTTAACTCCTTGCACCACGACTTCTTCCTGAGATATCTTAATTAGCATTTTTCTTAATAAATTATATTACATATATATTATTATATATATTATTATATATATATATATATATATATATATATATATATATCGATATATAATTATCGAATATTGATAACCAAACAATTAAACTTAAAACAAGTGAGTTTCTTGTGTTAGTCATAATAGAAGTTCGATGGGTTCCGGAAGCTGCATCACAATAGCAATCAGGTTGGCAAATGAGTTCAACAAGAAGCTTGATTTCTTCAGAATTACGAAAACAACGAGTTAAATAAAGATCCATTTAATCTCAACTATTTCGATAAATTATAAAATCAAGAAATTCTTATAATGCCTTTACTGTTCCCCGTAAAAGCTGCAGAATATGATGGACACAGTACGCAAAGTTTAATTTAATAATTACTGGCCAATTTCTGCTGAAAAGTTAGTTGAATGCTCTCCATATGCGCCATAGCGTTTCGCTTTAACATTCTGGGAGCATCAGTGTCCCCCACGATGAAACCTCCGCGTGACGGTCTCCGCAATTCAGTGAGACAGACGCACACCTATGGTGTGTGTAACTATCCCGCGGGAGTAGCTCGAGGAATTCGAAATACGGTCTAACGAGACCCAGCCTCTGCTTTCTCCTCGGCAAGGAGACAATTTCACGAAGGCTAATTTTCGCTGGGGTCGAAATTTGCATGAGGATCAATGACGAAACCTTTCAGGGTGGCTGCCTAATTGATTCTCAAAGATTTACCAGGCTCTGTCGTCTTGTCCTCGGATTTTATTTGCTACTTAATAGACTACCAATGAAACTTTCTTACTTTAAGAACTAATTTAGTGTCTCGTCGTAAGCATGGAGTTAATTGAGTAACTCTTGCGCTGTATATGTTTGATTGTCTTCGTGTTTTATTTAAACGCGACACTTTTGTAAGATACATAATTTATTGAAGAATATGAAAATATATATCTTTCTTAATCGGTGGGCTGTTAAATAATAAATTAAATAAATTGGAAACTATGTTGCATTTTCTACGAATGGACAAGAGCTTGTACAATGTAAAAGTTAAACTAAGTTTAAATATAGATTTACAATTCTGGAATATAAGATATATTTGTTAAGGAATTGCGTGCTGCTTTTTATGAGCAGATTCAATATGTGAATTTTATTTTAAAATATGATTTCATTCTGTGAGACGATGTATTAACGCCAATTAAAGCTACTTTGTATTCGTGATATCTTAGAAGGTTACGAAAGCTAGTCTTCATTATGCGTCTACATTAGTCGAATAAGAAATATTTGAGACAAAGCCTAGAATTCTTTTTTATCAAGCATCTTACATTACTTTCAAAAGAGAAATATTACAAAGATGCAAATTTTAACATTTAGCATTTTTGTAATTTCAATTGCATCTTTACGTATTCCTATAACTAAACTGTATGCAAATTTAATAAACCTGTCTAAAAAGTATAAAATGTAAATTTATATATTAATATAAATTTCAATATAATTAATTTCCTTACAACTTAGTATTTAGAAACGTAAATTGCAAAATCGCTCATGACCACAACTATAAACCCTGATAGTCTTTAGCCCTTAAGTGATACAGGGAAAGCGACACTGTTTAATTCGTGACATTTATCAAAACTTTGATCTACCATGATCTTTTTATCATTTGACATTCATACAAATACGAATATAGTATAAAGTTATAAAAACAATATAAAGAAGTGAATATCTCAACAATACGTTCAAAATGAAACAAAAAAGAAAAAGCCTTCTGCAATTTATTAAATGTAGAAGCATGCGTATGCTATGAAATCTGATGGAAGCATTGTAAATTACAATTTGTAATAGATGTCGCGAATGATCAGATTGCCGGTGCGAAGATAAAAAATGAAAGAAGAAGAAGGATTAAAACTAGACAACATTTCTTGCAGTTTATATTTTTATTTTAATCAACACTAAGGATGTTGATGCGACTTTAAGTTCAAAATAGAAATAGTAATTTATCAAATACTAAAATCTTTTCACGTCAAATATTCCATGCTTTCCACCGGTCCATTTTCCTATAGGCACAATTAATTGGGGCCGTGGACGCGTTAAGACCTCGTCGATCCGCGTCTCGACTCGGTGTCAAAGTGGTCCCGCGTTCGATCGTGGCGACAATCGCTTAAGATTGAACAAAACCGGGAACCACGGCTCTGTGGGAGAACGGTGGCGGCAAAGGCGAGGTTCACTCGGCGAGAAATCCTAGAGAGCTCGACGACTGTCGGACGCGTGATATTATTCAACGAGAACAGAACGCCTCGCTGGCATTAATTGAACGCGAAAGAAAATTTCCGCGTGCCTGCGACACGCGCGACATTTCCGCCTCGGCTTTTAATGCGCTTTCGCGCGAAACGGCTCCTCCTCGCCCCTCTTCGACGCCCTCGTTTCCTTCCAGGTGTTTCATTAAACGGCGCCGGGACGACAGAAATCTGTCGGTTCCGCGAACACGTCCGTAAAAGGGGTGTTATGCTATAGGATTTCGAAAAATCGATCTTTTTATTTCGTGAACTCAATCGATCTTTAACTCTATTAATTGTCTTACTAGAAACGTTTTATACATATTAACATTTTTATAAATTCAATAAAAAGTCGCAACAACTTTTAATGATTTTTATTTAAACTATTTTTATCGAAGATATTGAAGAACATCTTTTAACAATTTTTGATAGAAATTATTTCCCACGGAATCACTTCTCGACTCATAGTCTAAATTAATGCGGTAAATCGTGTAATACAAATTATCGGTAAAAATAATGCTTCTACCAGATTTACGGAATCTGTCATTGATTTTTTAGTTTATGATCATTCAGATTGCAAAGATACATTTATAAGTTATTAAAACAGCTGCTTTTAGTGCTCCGTAAATCTAGTGTTAATAAATAAATACACATTCGCGGCAGTAATTCCCCCTTAAGTCGGTTTAACGCGCGCGAAGTGTTGTGTCGATTTGGCGCGGTCCGGCGTCGAGCGGACCGGAGCGGCGATGCGAGCGCAGCCACGAGAGCCCACTCGACCCGGCTTTTGCCACGGAAAATGGGTAACTTCGCTTTTTGCGGGACTCGTTAAACTTGCCCTAGATTTCGAGTGCTATCTGAGCCGCGTATACCGAACTTAACTACTCGAATACCGAGTAGTTCCACCGGCCCGTCGAAAGTTTCGCGGCCTCTCCCGGAGCCAACCAGTCGATGTTAATTGCCTGTGGAATTACGTGCACGCCCGTGCGGAAGTATTGCCACATGTATCGAATCTCAACGAGATCCCGCAAAGCCGGCGCGAAATTATTCGAGATCCTCCGCGTGTGCGCGGGCCTGCTTATAATTAGACTGCGGATGCGAGCCTCTGCTTACCGACCGTAATATGGAACACTTGATTTTAAAAGCTCGCTGAAAATAGAGAATCCGCTCCTTTCTGAGACACGATCAAAGCACTGCTGAACGGTCTCAATTATACGAACGGTCTATGTTTGCTGACTCTGTTGCATCAACATGTTCGAAACTGTTCGATGCACGCTGCTGTCCATTAGTGTATGGACACTTGTGGAACCTAATCGAAAGGTTCGTTACTGTTCTTCTTATGCGACTGTGTTATACAAGAGTTGCGAATTATGACTAAGTAAATTGATCTTGTAGATGCAGACTTTGCAATTTTATATTTTACGGTCGCGACGATTTCATGTCCTTATCTTGATTATTCGGTGTTCATTAAGAGCTATTCTTTTGTCGCAATCTAGCATAGACGTCTTTCTAATGAGTGCAATTTATTAACCCTCAAGGACTTTCGTGATAGACTTACGCGTAATACTTAACGCTGCCTTACGCGTAATTATTTCCATTCGTAATTTAGATATAATATATATAAATAAATTCGAAATATATTATTTATTATATACCTGATTATATAGTTTATTTACTTTGTATAGTTTATTTAGTTTATTTACTCGAATGACAAAGTAGCAATAGTGTGAGAGTTATTAATACGAATATTATGCTCTTGAGGGTTGAAATGGCTAAAAGGGTAGAGATGTTATCAATAGACTGCGGATTTTTATGCAAAATTAAAATCGCCTGCGTAATTGCCAGATACAGAAGATGTATAGACATTTCTTTCATTCTTTAATTATTTTATTGACGCGAAAATAATGCAACAGTATTTTAAAATTCTCCAAGTGTTTCCACTGTTTTATATTCGATCTACTCATTTTTGTCATAAATACATAAAATTCGCAGTCTAGTGGTTTTTATAACTAGCTTAAACAATTTTTATTTTCAAGACAAATCCGCAGTCCTGTAATGCATTAAGTAAATACAAAAATAATTGCAATGATTCTCGTACGTAAAATAAAAATAGTCTAAGTTAATTGTGAGGAATGTAAATCAGTTGAGAATTCTCAAAATTTTCGAATGTCTTTACAGTCTTGTTTCTTTAGTTAGTCGTTCTTGTAAAAAATCCATAAAATCCGCAATCAATCTACAATAAAAATTACACAAGGTTTGTGTAAATTCATTCGATTGGCAAAATGGATCCAAACCATTGTCGTTCCTATAAAACAATATTTGTTAATCGCATTAGAGCTCAGTATTTCTATTCTTAACACTAGTATTACCAAACCATGTTTTATTATAAAAATATTTCTAGGAGAAATTTTTAGTTACATTGCTTTATCGAAGAAGTATTATAATCTAGATCATACGAAGCTTAAATAAATTCAGTCTTGGCATTGTTGCAGAACAATGCACAATAGTCGCGTCTATTGCTCGGTAGTTCTCGTGTTAAACAATTGACAACGAAATGGACTTGTTCGGACAATATACAAGCTGATTATTTAGACGGTTCCAGGTGAATTATACGTATAAACGATTAAGTAAGTCCTCGCGTTTCTGCAACGATTTCGTCGCAAACTCTCCACCGTGTCCCCATGCATTCCACGCATGAACGGGGACGACGAAGTTTCGAGAAATGCCACGGTTCTGTTGTCTAACTTTTGCTCGTATGGAAATTAGTTCTTGGCATTGGTCCTAAGGAACCGCCGCGATTTCATTGGCGAAACTTCGGTTAGAACACTCGAACTAGAGTTACAGTCTTCTCCTGCAAACCGAATTGGATTGCTGCTTACAATGGGTAGTTGGCTTTCCGGTTTTGCGTAACACGTGATTCGAACAATGGTACTTAATTCATCTCTCTTTTAATATCTGTTATAATACAGTTGCCACGTATAATAGACAGAAGGGAGCCGTGGGAAGCATTAACGCGCCGAGCGTGGGAAAGTTAGTTAAGTGAAAAATTGATATTTCTACAGTACACTTATATAATTAAATTTGTATATGTAAGTTTTACATGCACTAATTGTGCACTTTTAAATAGGTTATTGTATTTTAAAGAAATCGTTTATTTATTCATCCCTCGCCGTTCTCGGGCGAGTCTGACTCGTGACGGTAATTTTTAGTAACAATCTGTTGAATATGCATGTTATTTCGTTCTTTTAAGACGGGATAAAATCTTATTCTCTTGTCATCGATAATTACGCAATTAAGTAAATGCAAGCATATAACGAGTATCAATATTTTTGTTCCGAGGGGTGGGTCTTATACAAAATAAAAATTCTCTAACTCGACTGAAATGAACAAGGGTTGAATGGACTATTATTTTAATAATACATATTTTGGATAGGTTGGAAATAGTCTGGCAGCACTGTTAAATTCTTCCCCTGTCTTTACTGTATTATACTCCACCTAGAGTCACTCTTGCTACGTATGCATGAAATTCACCGAATTGTATATTTTTATAAATATCAAAATCAATGTCCCATTTCGAAAACAGACGACGATAGACATAAAGAAACTGTGTATCGAATGTTCTTCAATTCGATTGCACAAATTGCCTACTGCACTTACAGTGATTGCTATTGCCTAATACTTAATCCACCGGAAGATTGTTAATAGGCGTTTCAATGATTGCGCTGTATGTAACAGAAGTGCAATAATGTTCATTCCAATAAAAATTTCAGAAGACTGTGTTATACAACATTACATAACATTAATTTGTTGAATTATGAATGAAATTGTTGTCACTTTCAAGGCACTTTTTGAAAACTCTCAACCGTTGATCTTGGATTTTGAAGGAACCATTTCATAAAAAACTGCCATTAAATAAATTATTAACACTAAACCTGCCACGATCAAATGACCGGTTTCTTATCTTAAAATTATTAGAACAACGAAAACATTTTCATGAAAAATAATTGCAGAAATTATATTATTGAAACAAGTACTATAACAAAAACTGCACGAAATCTAAATAAATTGGATCTTCTCACTCTTGACAAGCAATGCAAGCTAATCAATTTTGCTATTCGGTAGGTTTAATGTCGAATAAGTCCACGTACTCTTTCTTGCAAAAGCACATGTACCGTTACAACAATCGCTAAACAAGCAGCTCAAAACAAGAGCACAAATAGGATCCACACGATAGTTGAAGTTTTACGATCCCGGTGGAAGTGTTAAACAGTCTGAGAGATCAACTGAGAACGATCCCCGAGAACATTCCAGCGAGCGTTTATGACGGTGGCAGGGTAACGAATGGATATTTTGTATCGCGTAGAACCGTTCCGATTTAGCGGGATCGCGGAACAAGGCGGCGAAACGGGAGCTTACGGTGCAAAACGTGCGTTCGGGTTCGCGCGACCTGCACCCCCGAACGGCATTGTCAAGAACCGTGGCTCCGATGTGCATTGTTAACCCGTATTTATGACGCGGCATGGCCGGGAGCCAGGTTAATGCGCCAAAGTTACGTCGCGGCGCGCTGTCGTCCATGGATGCGGGCGCAGAAGTGCATTCGGGGCCACGCGTGTCTACGTGCTATGCATCTATGTAGGTCGCCTACGCAAGCGGGGCGTTTCGGAAACAGCCCCCGGCACCATCTCTTAGGCTCGTCTCGTCGTTCGTCTATTAACTGCAAGCCTGTCCGTGGATCTTAAGGTAAGCATCGCTCGGCAGGAATTCGTCTTAACGATTCATGTCACCTGGAAACCGCTTCGATCGCCATTAACCCTCAACATTCCTGCTGGCGATTTGACACTGTTTTCAACTTCCAGAGTACGTATACAGGGTGTCTCAGTTAACATAAATATAATACAAGGTTTCTCCCTTAAGTGTGAGCTCTCCCTGTTATCTCCTTTCATTTTGAGAAAGTAAGCAATGTTTTATAATAAATGTGTTTTTTATGAGCTACGTGATGCATGCAGTTACTAAAACAAAATTCATTCTTATTGGAATATATTAGATCAGTTTGAATTTTACTAGGATATGTAGATTCAAGAGTTACAATGCCATCCATCATCGCGAATTTGAACTTTCCAAATTCAGTTTCAGTAATCAAGTTAGATAGAATTTGTGGCTAAGTGGCTTGAAAGGAATGCGCAGATCTTTCTGCTAATCGAGCTCAACGAACTTTAATTCCATTCCATTTCTGCGGTATCTGAACTGTCGAATCGAGTGTCCGAATGCTGTGCAGATTTCTAGTTTGGAGGATGAAAGGGTTTGAGCGATCCCGCGATTGATCTTTGACGCGACGAGGTAATTTGTGAACTCTGATTGACTGTTCTTGTCGTCTCTGTGAGGTGAATAGACTCTGGCTTACGTTGAATTAACAGCAAAATTCCATTAAAGGAAACGGGGTCGAAGTTCGTTGACTAAAGGCTCTAAGGGAGGCGCCTCGCCTAACAGCGCAAAAACATTTTTTTCTATAAAATGCATAATAGTGTATGTCGCTAATGTGTTCCTAAGGTTTCAATACTAAATTCGAAGTATTAACTGAAGTACAGTTGACTTTGCAGCTGTGAGTGACGCAATTATGTCAGAAAGTGAGATGTGTCACCTTCTGTCTTATCATTCCGTGAAATATTATCAGGTTTCTTCTATTTAAATTCGTCGACAATTTTTTAGTATGTGCATCGAGCGTGATGTGGAGTGAGTAGTTGTTTAAACTTTGAATGTTGGAAAAGGTAAACGGCTCTTAGACACGACAAAATTCAATTGCAAAAATTTTATAATTCTATAATTTTATGATTTTATAATTCTGTACGATAGAAATGGCAATGTAGCTACAGGTTACACAAAACATTTACTTTTTATTATTGAAAGCCTTCAACAAGTATTTCTCGAAACCACGGAGTTGCCAGCAAAGAAATTGTATGCAAATTGAAATTCTAATGCTTAAAATTTTGCAATGAGATATGAAATAGTAAAATTGTATTATTCCAAACAGATCGGAATCTCATATTTTTACCTAAACGCATCTTCACCACAAAATACACCTTATATCATAATTTCCTGCCACCAAAATTGCTGAAAATCTTCCTTTAGAATCGGCTGCGGTATTCTGAAAATATAATAAAAAGGCAAATATTTCGTATTAATATTTGATATTGACTTCGTTTCAAAATTGAGTCACGCTAAAAGCGTAAAATCGTTTGTCAAGTGAGACGTGAGTTCGTCAGTGTCTGAAAAATATGCGCAACATATGGACGCATCCAGGATGTTCACATGTGGGTGGCAAAGTTTCCGACCGCGCGGCGAAAGAATTTAATTCTCGGAGCGGACGTCAAAGTAAAATAAATCCGGTTAATCAAAGCAACGAACGGCGCTGGTAAACCAGAGGAAAGTCAGTTTTCGTTTCCATGGAAAATTGATTTAAGCCTGGCTGGGATTCCGTTGGACGCAGATAGAAAGTGAATGAAGTATCGGGAGCGGTATGAGTAAATTTGGAACGCGAAGTGCACCGAGGCGTATTCCATTTTCTCTCCACTTGAAACGGTGTTTCTGGCGTTTGATCTCTGGTTCATTTGCGTTGCTCCATTTGCAGCGGACTTATTACGTTGCCTTATCGAGTTTCCACCTTGTTGTTCCAACAAGACTCTGTCCGTGGAGACATCAAACGCGAAGGTAATTTCGTAGGTGTCAACGGGTCAAGTGCCGAAGCGATGACGGACCGGCAGGAAGAGAGCACTTAGGGTTGGAGAATAATAAGGAACCTCGTTACGGTAACAACGGACCCCGAGTCCGCAGAAAATGTCGTCTAATCGCGCGGCCGGTCGTGGTTAATTGTAGCTGCTTCTGTTTGCTTTTGTTTGAAATTCATGAAATTCGCCGGGAAACACCGTTGTTGCGCGACACTCGTTAATTAGGCTAACGAGTTTTATCAATCATCGTCAAGAGTCCGCGCAGCTATTTCACAATGGGACAGAATAACTCCCTAACGGTAATGATAATGGAGTACTCTGTCCTGGAGTTGATGTTTATGCATTTCCAAAGAAATACACGCGATTATTTATCGCAGACATACAGATTCGTGGAACATCTTCGAATAATCGTGTGAATATTTATGAGACGGATCTGAAGATGATGTATACATTAACTGAATGTCCTTTTTATGTAAAAAGCAACGGTGTAAACGCATATAAACTGCACAGCCGTTCGAGAGTTGTTATTAAAAATCAAGGACGCCGTTCTTTTCTAATTCATTTTATTTATATGTTCGAAAGGCAGATTTATATAACTGTGTCCTTGAACGAACTTACCTTTTTAAGATCGATAAATCTTTAGTGAGTTTATTGTGGAATCTGCAGGTAAACAGGTTACATCATGTTGTGCTTTCAAGTGAAAATTGTTGTGAAATAATTATATAGGGCAGAGTCTTACGGTGTTGTTTGTTACTGCAAAATGTCACACGACATTATTAGATGTGTATTTTTCTATTTACTATCGTGCGAAATACCTATTGCTACTCTATTGCATTTTGACACAGTAGGTCAAAAGATTAAAGACTCGCTTTTAGGCGACAAAATTGTTCATATTTCGCACAACAGTCTACCTGTGCTCGTTTCAAAGGACGAATCCTCTACTTCTACACCCCTAATTCTTTCAAAGATCCCTCTCTGTTGCAAGATTGCATTTTTTCCATTCTATAAATAAATATTCAACAAAGCTCTCTTTGCCCCAAGGCTCACCATGTTCTCCCCCACAAATTTGCGCCGCAAATGTAATTAGTTTTTGCGTAATCATGCTCCAGAGTGAAATTGTTGCTCCCGACCCCGGCGTGCCCCGACGAAGCTCCGTATCCCAGCCAACGGCACCCTGCCCTCTTCGGAGGAGCCGCGTGTCCCGTGTCAAAGTTGTAAATGGCTCGCCGTTTCGACGGGAACCCATTCACCGCGAGATGGAAGTTGCCAGACGCGTCTGCGTTTTCTAGAGGCTAGGCGCTGCGAAACGGCGGTCGCGCGCGGTGTCACGGAGTAAACATATTCTCGCATGCGGCCGCCATTATGCTCGCCACTTTCCGCGTTACCAGCCCCCGAGGAGATTGCAGGAGCAATCTTCAGAAATTGCAGAACTCCGGGACGAGGAGGATTCATCTTACACGGTCCGCGCGCCATTTATCAAGCGCATCGACGCGGCGCGGCGCAGCGCAGAGCGGCGCCGCGCGGCGCGACGCGACGCGAAGCGGACTCCGCTGTTTCGTTTTGGGTTTATCGAGCTGATCGATCCATCCGGCCGAGGGTTTTGTTGGCCCTTTTTGCCGCGTTTCTTGCGCGATATGACTTCGAAACCGCTTTTACCGGAAAATGCGTTTTATTTGGAGGCGCGAGCGCTCGAATTCGCATTCGGTTGTTCTTGTTGTCCTCGGTTGCCGATCGAAGCGCGCGCAAAAAAGAGGAACACGCGGTGCTTCGGGATCGGTCGATTTAAAATAGGAGCACTTCAGGACTATTTTTGGACGCGGTTATTAATAGGCTTATCGTGGATGGAGTCATCGACACGATACCAAACGAGGTTTTTATCCTTTTATGTGCGGAATTGTGCCCCTCTTTGGGTTTTAATAGCGTCTTTGATCTGGAGCGAAAGTATGATGCATTGCTTTGATCTGGGTCGAGTAGTTGTGCGTACGTTCCGAGCATGGATATTTCTTATAATTCAACTATTTCATGGTGCTTTCGTGGTTCGGAGCTCGTATTGGGTTTCTGTGACCGTATTAACTACTTAGCTGTAGCAATCTCTTCGAAAAGTGTGTAATTTACTGTAATTGTGCCGTATACGTTTAATTTTCTTCATATTTTAATAAATATAATATAATAGAGAATATTAAAGTATATATCTCTGTATCTCTATATCTCTATATCTTAGTTGTTTTTTAACGTTTATAACGTTTTTTAACGTCAGAAATAGCTAACTGGCTAATTAACATCTTATCGAAGTCAAGTTTATTGCATTTTGCAAATAAATTTTTACTTTCTTCAGTTCCTTATTCTTTCGTGAAGATAGTTTTTATAAAATCGTATTGTAACAGTACCAAAAATTATGCATCTATATTTCAAGTTGCGTTTATGCGAACCGAACGCCATTAGTGTAAGTTTTTATGAACACCGTAGGAAGGTTGAATCAAAAAAGGACGCATGCATATTTCATTAGCAGTATTTAGATGAAAGTAGTACTTCAAAGGATTCTAGAAGTTTGGAAGAGTAATGAAAACTCTATTATAAACAAATTCGCGGGTTTATTATATTTCTGAATCCTTTATTTATTGACGATGTGGTCGAATATCGTTTTATTATTATTTTTACGAACATAATCTCAATCACGGTTTCAATATAAAAATAACTCTTTATAAAATGAAATTGAAGTACAGTGGAATGTATTTCCGCGATAAGATTCAGGAGAGACCTTCTGAGAATTATCATTCACAGTAATTCAATAAGCATTCACTCAAATGAATAATAGGATCCTTGAAGATACTATGGAACTTAGAGGAAGGCATACAAAAGCGTTCTCGAATTGTGGGTACACTTTAAACCTGTCGATAGAACTCGACGAGGAAAATTAGTAAAGTATTTATAACCATCCATGTGAAAATTACCAATTTCTGAACAGTTCAATTTTACTGTAAAACACTTGCAGATTGCACATTCGTGCAATTGTAAGCCTGTGTTCCTACAAAGAGTCTATGCAACATTATTTAGTATTTTAACAAAATTTCAGTAACAATCATTAGACACAGGATATTTATAAAATTCGGATCTTCTAAGATTAATCAGGTAAGAAAGGCATCAAATACAAACTCATTATTTAGTCAAGAACATTTCTAAAGCTACGCCAATCATTATCAAACCCAATCTTGACTCGGCGGAAATTACTGTAGAATTATAAAAAACCACAATCTATTTCAACGCACTAACCACAGACAACTCATAACGAAGGGCATTAAGCAGACAAGGTACAACGCCAATTACGGTCATAAAAGCAAAACCCGATAGCAATTAACAATTTGCCGAGTCCGGAAGGGCCATTAGCGAAACGCCGAATTCGATCAAAAGCTTTCGATTCTGACCTTTCGCAGGGAGATTGAACTTTGCCTATTGTTGGACGTCCACTGTCCAAGCAAAATTTCCATTGCGAGTTGCAAACATTGATTTTTGCACTAGTAGTTGCTCGTTTTGTTGATTTACGTTACGACGCAACCTCGATTATTCAAATCATCGATATCAAAATTCTGTATAACCTGAATACATTTACATTACAATCATGATTATTAATATATGTGACGGCAATTACTTTTTCAACGTTCTTACCTGGATTCTAATGTAATTAGGAAGACGTAACAGATTGGTGTAAAAATGAATGATCAAATGTAAGGAAATTATAAATTTAAGAAATTATTAAAATCGATTTAATGCATTTTTTTAAATCTATCATAATTGTATTAATGAAAATATTGATCTTATTTATATCATTAATAAAATACATCACAATTGCACTGCTAAAAAAGTGTATCATAATTATACCATCAACACTTCGACTTGTTCGTCACATGCGTGGCTGACAGAATTATTCAAAATTTAATGTTCAAGAACTAATTTTCACGCTAAACCATCATCATTTCTTAATATTGTAAAGATTCGCAAGAAGTAAATAAGAATTTTTAAGAAAGGTTATACCATTTTAACACGTTCAGTGCCACATGTTTGGGTGACGCTAGTTTTTAAATAATTTTGAAAATTTATTTTTATTTTAATATATCCGAACAAACTGAAATTGACTAGTATGTTTCGAATGCGAAAGAATTCTAATTCCATTCCCTATGATCAATTTTAACTTTCTAATTTCGCTTTAATTAATTAAATTGCTTTGATTTTGTGAAAATTTTGGTGGTCGATTGTTGGCGACGAACGTGTTAAAAGTGTCGACTCAATTTTGCACCCCATTGTAAATGCGGATAGCCGAGTTTCAACCGTCTAACGTTGCTTCTGAACAGAAATGCAGGAAACACTTTGGGCCGCAAAGTGTTCGCGCCCAGTGACGGAGACGGGCCACGAGGATGGCCATTCCAGACCGCTAAAAATAATGCTCGGCATAAGCATAACGTCGGTTCTCTCGCGTGTGGCGCGTCTGTCACGTGAAAACGGGGTGGAACCGAGCAAAAGAAGCAGGCGAAAGGGAGAGAAACGGTGAAGTCGGTTGGTAGGTGAAGCCCCGAGTGCGGGAGAGAAGATAAATGGCGGCCGGCGAGCTCGAACTCGTCAGGCTCGGCTCGGCTTGGCTCGGGCCAGCTCGAGAAGCCGGCGAGGAACGAATTAACGCAAATGTAAATATTCGCAGCTGCCATTCGCACGCCGGCACGAAACGAGAAATTGCCTCGATTAACGTCTTCCTCGCCGGCTCCGAGGGAGCGGTACCGAGACCGATTTTCCAACCGGCAAAAATCCTGGATACCTGATCGGCCGGGATCTCGCGTCGCGTCGACCAGTTCCCCACCGCGACCATATAAATTGGTCCCCTTTCTGCGATTTATACTCGTTTAATTAATAGCGGAGCGTTCCTCGGCCTGATCCGACTATACGTCTCCCGGCGACAGTCGCGCCGGCCGTCTGCCAGTTTTATTCGGATTTAACGGGACGGCTATCGGAATATCGATTGAATTTTTTATACTCATAAAGTTTTATGTCGATACGCGGAGCCGGCGTGTCTCCGGGTTTTTCATATTTCGCTCCGAAATACCGATTGTTTTTTGATCTGCCGCGATCATTCCATGGTTTTACGCGCGGCCATGACCCGACGCCTTTCCGCGTCTGCTTCGTGTCCGTTTTTCTTTCAAATGCGCAAATTGAAATTACTGTTTCCCCAAATGGCTTTTATGAACGGTGCTGAATTCATGCACGGCCCGAGTCGCTGTTTACTGTTTGCGATGCTGTTGAATTTTAGTACGGGCTTCCAACGGTAAATTCAGCATCTGTTGCGCGATACACTGGTCGAGTTGTTGTTGGTCTCTTGGAAGATTATTTTATTCGCGACGTAGAGTCCATTCATTTATCATGGAGTCGCGACGATTTAGCTTAATGTGTGTAATCTGCGAACGGCGAAGGGCGAAAATCCTTCTCTAGGGATTTCTAGCAAAGATCTCTCACGTAAATTACTTAAAAACAGAGCTCAAGTACGTTTGAAAACATGAGAATCTGAACTATCCTATTATGCAACATTCTTAATTAAACATTAGAGATGTTTTCTCTGCTTATTGATAGGACTTTTGACTCGCGTGATTATGAACATTTTGCTTGCAAGTAACGCAATCGATGGTAATGTTTCATCTCCAGTAATTATTCAATCGTGTTAATGATTCAATTCTACGCAAAACATTTAAGGGACCGCACAGTATTTTGTTCTCAAAATTCGTCACGCAATATATGGATCTTAAAATTATATTAATAGAATTCATCGATTAAACCGATTTCGATAAAGAGATCTACAAATCGCATTTCTCATATTTTCCTTCCTGATTGAAATAAAAAAATTAAAAAATGCGAGTTTCTTATTCTTCTTTGTCATTCCAAATAATAACAATATTAAAAATATGTATTTAACGTCTCCAAAAATTTCAAGTCATTTAATCCGGTTTGAAAAAAGTTATTGCATTTTAGAAGGGTTGTATAAATGAAATACACAGTCTTAGTCTTAACTTAAATCACTGTAGAAGGGTTAAAAACTCAATCAGGAGGTGTTCCAAAAGAATCGTGAATCCTTCGACAATTCTCAGCGCACTTTGTCCCATTTAGACGCGATTTCCATGGCGGTTGATATTTTCCACATCGACGTATGGGGTCCATGGGAACCTCCAGCTGAGAAGAGCTCGTGCCGTTCCTCTTCGCGTTACCAGCACGCTTCCTCTTACAACGTTGGTGTTCTCGTTTTTTGGCTTTGCTTCTCGCGGCCGTCTCGTCGAGCAGACGACTTGGCGCAGGCCACTTTATGTCCACGAGAAGTTACGGGCCTTCCTGAACCCGGGTGTCTTCGAATCTCCGAACTTCTCCGGTTCAACGAGAGACGCCGCGCTGAGCCGCGACGGCCATTCCCTCTGGCATAAAGTTATAATTTCGTTCGAGGAAGAAGCGCGCTCGGACACAGGAACGCCGGGCGTAAATTTTTCGGCCGCTTTATCCCGCACATTATCGTCAGGGATGTCAAGATCAGATAATCTGGCCGGTATATATGGCGGTGGTCGGACGCGTGCCAAGACTTTATTCGAGGCAATTTATCCGGTGGACCACTTTTGTCATCGTTCGCGAGAGAAGTGTTTTTAATTGGCCTTTGGTAACCCCTTTTCCTTGTACCGCCGTTAATTAGGCCAGTTTCGTTTACCTTTGTGGGAGGCGAGATTTTTTAATTACCCTCAGGTGAGAGGCGAAATTCATTTTCCTCGGGAGGAGAATTCATTGTCTGCTCTTTTTAAGTCGGGGAGAACGTTTTGTTTCGTTCTGGTTTTGGTGCAAGATACGTTTCTTTGAAATATGACGTCGGTGTACATAAAGCGTTTGAAATGCTGTTTTTATTTCATTTCTCAACCTCCGGACAATGTTTCAGGAGTATTTTATTTCTGATTCGATGTTAGAAGTCGGATTTTTATGTCACTTGTTTGAAAAGTTGATTTTATGTTTTTATCGATAGGTTTGTATAGGTTTTTTGTCCATGTTTTTTTATGTATTCAATTCTATGAGAAATGTTTAGTGGATTTAAAGGTGAGTTTGTTTATAGCGTTATGAAAACAAATGAAACTATAACTCGCATAACAGGAAAGTAATAGTAGTTATAAATACATCACCTGTTGATTGAAACTGTGAAGCGAAGAGGGATGTAACAATTTTATTAAGATTTTATGTAACAATCTTTAGGGAGCTAAAGAACAGCATAACAAGAATTGCTGTATGTAAATTAAGTACTTCGAATCCCTTTTTTCTTGCAAAGTTATAATGAAGCAGTGCTATTACGCAAATGCTAGTAATTTAATACTATGTGCAATATTTACCCCCTAGAATTAAGTACTTTTGTCCACTGTCATTTTTTTCTCTCATGAAAACTAAGCAAGATATTTAAAATGCTCAAATTAAATTAGGACACCCTGTATTACAACCGGTAAAAACTATCAATGCAGAAACTATGGATGCATATGATATATAATTCAGCAATCAGCAATTTTTTATCCCATATACATATATACACATGTAAACGTAAATAACTAAACAAGGTAAATATTCCAGTAAATTTACTAAATAATTTAAAAATTTTATTCGAGCAATTCCCTCGAAACGTTATTCGAACAATGCCCAACTCTGAGTGTTCCGTGCTCAAGGGTAGAAAAAGAATACTCACTTCGCAATCCGTTCCGGTAATACCGTCACCAAACACAGAAAAGCGCGCGTTAGTCATCCCCTCGGAACCGAGCAATTCAGTGTCAAGATGAACGAAACGCTTCTATTTATTTTCGCGGCAAAGCCCGGTTTCCGGTTCCCCGAAAATACGTCAGGAATCAGCTGATCCGTGTTCGCGATACGCTGACCGCGAAAGCAGCGCCACGGCGCAGTTACGGCGTCGATACGAACCAGTCTCCACCTCCTACGTCCGCCAGCCAGGGACTCGTTCGTGTTCGTGCAGTCCAGTTCCGATGTTCCTGCGCGACGGTACGAAAACGATCGGGGGGGTACCGAGCGCATTGAAAACAGTTCGTAGTAATCTCGGTGCGGTTGGGATCGCGCGTGAAACACCGGTGTCGCGTGTTAGCGAGTCAGTGTGAAAAAGTGCGTGGATCAGTCGGCGCGGGTCAGCTCGCAGCAACCAGCAGAGTTTTCACCGGTAACGTATCGCATACGCGCGAGGTACGGCGCTCGAGATCGTCCCGGTGACAATCGGTTCCCCTGCGCTTTCGTTATTATCTGTGGACGGCCGCCGTTATGCGCGTAGATTAGGCGGATTACGACGGTCACAGCGAACCGGTGCGCCGTGATCGACGACGCTTGTTTACGTTGGCCGCCGGCAAGCCAGAACGGCCTGGAATAGGGAGAACGAGACCCGCCGCGCTGCAAACGGACAAAAGGGATTCGAACTTGTGAGAGTGTGTGCGTCCGTGCGTGCGTGTTTGTTTGTTTGTATGTGGCTGCGTGGACGTCTCTTTTGACGCGAGGATGCTCGCGAATGACCTTGCGAGCCGCTCTGTGCTCGACGCGGTTTTTGGCTGAATTCTCGCGTGCTTTTCAATCGTCCGACGACTATGTTCGATAACAACTAACAACACAGTAAGTTTCTTCGTGCACACCGGTCGCCCGTGTGATCGAACCGTATACACACGTTCTCGCTGTCGCGTGTTGTGACGCGTTACGTGACACTGTTTTTCGAATGCTTCGGCTCGCGAACGACAAGGCTCTCACTGTCTCGTAATGTTATTCTAGAGAAACGTTTCTGTGATTCCAAGGAGGATTTGCGAAATCGTTGTTTTGACTGTGGATTTACTATTTCAGTATTTTTTTCGCCTTTCTGTTCTTCTTTGATACTGTTTCTGGGCGGATTAGGGGTTGGAGTGCGTTTAATGTATACTGCGAATTATGAATTTTTGAAATTCTTTGAAGGCTTTTTTTATTGTAGATTATAATTGATGGCGAGCAGTTCTAAACTTAGAAGAATTTATAAGAAGTTTTGACGATCAGATCATATTTCTATGGTATTTGACTAGGTTCTAGTAGATGTAAGAAAATAGTAGTCTACGTTTTTATTTTGCTTTGTGAAGTAACCAGTTAATTTTGTTCACATTTGGATCTATTTAAATTATAAATGTGATGTCTGTAAATTGTATTGAATCGGCATAGAAATAGAAACTATAAAACTTTGTTAAATTAAATTCATTGTGCTTCACTGGACACTATACAATAATTCAAAGATAATATGATATTTTAGGGTGCTGATATAATTTGTACACGTTGTAACACAATTAACGTAGGATTTAATGTTATTTACTCACCAAACTATTATTCCAATATTATTGAACATTCTAAATATTGGAGCGTTGTTGAGAAGCTGTTTTTGAAATAAAGGATCAAATGCATTCAACTGTTAACATGTTGCAATCATTTATACTGTGCAACAGAATTGGTTCTAAAATTATCACATCAATTTAACTAACATTGCTTTTTAGAGAAAAATCCAGTAAAAATCAGGGAACGAAAGATTGAAACATAAAATAAAATTTGAAACATTTGTCAAGAACAAAAACAGAGATAGAAATTTAGAAAAGTTAATGCTACGTTCTAGGATATCGATAACAATTGTCACTTTATAAACCATATCAAAGTAACAGATTTTGTTCAATATAGTATCTATACACAAACGGCTTAACACAACTTATCGCTAAAAGTTTTCAAATTTTATAAATATAAATATATATTGTACACATTAATTAAATACCATTAAACCCAGCACTTGACAATTAATTTTCCGACTTTTGAGAGACATGAAAGTAACAACTACTGCATAATAATGGATTATTCATTATTGTCAATACTCCAAATAAAACGAGACGCTAATGAGAGTGATTGTCAGTTCCATTAACTGAAAGATGATGGAACGCTTCCCTTAAACCAAAGTCTCAGTTTCGCAATCCGTGTTTCATAAAAACACATACTTATTTTCACATTAACCTAGATATCATCGAAACTAATTTCCACTATCTCATACACTTTTTCCATAAATCTGTATCCATCCGTTCCGCGTTACAATGCACAGGAAACAACAGCGTAGCTCTGGAAATATCCGGTGTTCATTGAACATGATCAATGTCGAAACAGCTCCTCTAAAAAGGTTCCACAAAATTGGAGTAATTTATTTAATGAAACAGAAACCGAAAGGTCAAGGCTTATCATGGTGCTGTAGCAATCTTCTTGCATATTAAACATTCTCATAAAAGCTGTTGCAGTACATGAACCATCAAAATTAATTTTCTGATTATAATATTGCCCTGGAATTTCTTTGGTACACATTTTCATACGAACATTTGTCGATAATTTTGCACAAGGACCTCTGTGTTCAATTCAAATTGAATCGAATTTTCGACTTCAAGTAATCATCGATGATTAAACTGTTATAATTTTCTAAAAAACGTTGTTAAAGTCTGTATTTTCTGTGCAGAAGGAAGAGGCAAACGTACCATCAGGTTCTACGGTATTGTTGTACAGAATAGAGATGGCAGATTTGACTTAATCGTGAACATAATTTCCCAGCTTCCCTGCAGACATTTTAATTGCTCTTTTTACGAAATTAGAATAGTTTAAATATCGAACACTGGCTCAGGAAAATGTTCGGCCACGTTTTCAAATGCAGTAACTTTTCTTAAATTGAGCCAAACTTGAGACGTTAGAGAAACTAGTTCACTAAAAGATGATCACAGAAAAAATGTTAGATATTGTCTAGTTGCATGTCAGAGAAACTAGTTCACTAGAAAATGCCTACCAAATTTGTTTCTATAGACCTTATCTGCTAAAAGTAATTTCCGTAACATCCCCCAAAAATTCAATTCAGTTGGATCAATTTGAAAGAAGTTCTCTCGTTTCGAAACCGTGTGCGCATTTCAGTGATTGCCTGTGTATAAAGAATCAGAAATACAGTACCGGAACTCTTTATGGAACCACTGAAAATATGAAACCTCGACAACAGTGAATTAACTAGAAAAATCCGAGCTGTTCACCGCGAATGCCCACCGGCATCGAAAGACAACGAATGAAAACCATCGGCTGTGAAACTGCATTTCCCGAAAAAATGTCTGTACGCGAACGTTTCATTAAAATCAGAGGATCCCGTTGTGCCGAGCACAATCAGTGAAAAAATATTTGCCCTCCGAGCACCGGAATATTGTTGGTCGGCGTCGTTTAGCTCGATCGTACGCACTTTTCGCAGAGCTAGGGAAATGCGGAGTGAAAATTCAATTGGCCGGCCGCGGATTCGACCAACAAATATCGAAACGCAGTGGTTCGTTGGCGAGCCGTGGGGTTCGATAGCATCGGGGTGGATGCGAGCGCAGGTATCATCGATAGATCGACGATTTAGTGGTCTGCGGATCGTGCACGAGTCACGTATACCGCAAAGAAACCTTGGCCATATTTTTTCTGGGGCCGTCGTTGCCACGATCTTTCCACTGGCGGACTAGGGGGCCATATTTTCTGCCCGAGGTTCGCCTCGTTCGCGGTATGAAAGTGAAAACCTGTTATTCTCTATCGTTTCGTGCTCCTCGGCCGTATTTGGTCACCGAATGAGATCGTCTCTTGGCGCGCTGGTTTTTGGGGGCTCGATCGATTTTTAGTCCCCCGGCACCGGCGATTTCTTGCCGGCGGACCTTGCTCCGAACGATCGATCGATCCGAACGATCGGTACGCCGATCGTTAACGCGTTTATCCGACCGACATATTGATTTCATTGTCGGTCGAACCCATTATCTTGTTATTACGAGACAGCTGAAAAACAGTTATTCTTCTTTAATGATCTTCCTTCACGACGTTGCGCGGTTCTTGCTCGTTATTGGTTCCTTCGGAAATTGTTTGTGGATATTCATTTTTGGTTCGCAGGTAGTGAGAGTTTCGGCGAACTCTGGGAGAACGGCGAATTAAGAGTAATTTGAATTATGTCACCGTTCGGTGAACATTCTTTTGTGGAAAATGGATTTATGTGGACGGTTCAGTCCACCTATCGAACGTTCGATCAGTGTACCTTGGTTCATTTTTCTTTGGAAATGAGTTACGCAGTACAGGCACATCCTTTTTATAGATTCTCTCAGTTAATAAATCAACGTGGTCGATTTCTTTGTAAATAAACAATAGATAACAGGACTTGCATTGACGCCGGAGTGATAAATAAATCAATAAAATTATAAACAAAAATTAAAATCAAAAGGAATTGAGTAAAATAAATAAATATTAATATTAATCTTTTTTATTTAATTATAGAAACATTCGTTTTGTGCATAGTTAGTGGCATTGTTATTTATGACACATATTTTTTAATGGTCTTATACTAATTGACTTCTGAACTGTCCATATGGATACTTTGTAATTATCGTTAGACTGCGGATCGTTGTGCAAAATAAAAATGTTCTGCATCCATTGTACAATCAAGGACGTCATTTCTTTCTTGAATAGCTTTAATTGATTGAAAATAATGTGTTGACATTCATTAATTTTATTCAATCTCTTTACTGATTTGTATTTCACATGTTTACAATTTTGTGATGAGTGCATAAAATCTGCATAAAATTTGCGCTGTAATATGCAAATTGATCATTTTATGAGCTATGTTAACACAGCTTATTAAAAGAAAGTAGTAAATGAATTATGTTCCCCACAGTCTTTTACTTTCTTCTTTCTGTAAACTGTAATTACCGTAAGTAGTCAAGTATGTATAAGAAGAAAGTACAGAATCGTTAAAAAGCTAAAGCAATAACTAACAACAACGTATTGAACGCTGAATAAAACTATTGAAAAACAGGATAATTCTATTTTTGAGGTTTTTAAATGTGTTGCTTTAAGCTTAAAGTCAGATTTTTGAATCTTTTATCTGAGACTGTAGCTTTACAAATGGCCTTATGTTACAAAAATAAATTTTATACACAACATGATTTTGCTTTATATGTAATATTCCAGGTAAAAAGCATTTCATTCACGGATCTCTAGTATGTATTGTAGGGGAGAGCTCTTTTCAGCTTTTGAATAGAATCACACCTGCTCCAAATTCATTGTAGAAAACGTTTCTAAACCGCAGGTGAGGCGCTCAAGGTTCATTGAACTCTGAAAGATATAAAATGGCCTTAATAAATCCGGTGCATTTTTTAATCAAATACTACATTTTTAATAAATGAATACATATTGCAGTTATTAAACAGATTCGTTCAGATTTTTAGCAACTTTCAAATATCGGAAGAAATAAATATCTTCACAATCCCAAAAATCGTAAATAAAAAAATGTAGAATCCATTATTTTATCAGATCCCGTAGTTTTGTCGTGGATGTACTCATGTAACAATTGAAATTGCTAACAATACTGCTCTTTTCCTTGATTAATATGTCCATGTCGAACTTAAATTCTAAAAATGACGTTTACAATCTGTGTAATATAAGATTGCCATTTTCCTGGCTACGATCTTATTCATTCTTCAAATAAGATCGACGCCTCATAAAAACTATCATGCAATCATTGTAAAACAGGAAATTCGAAGTGAGTCATTTTGGCAAACTCGATAATGCTAACTTTAATATTTTATCTGTCGACAGGTTATTCAAAAGATTTTTGAAAACTGGCCACTAAAGATATCTTAATAAGTTCTCCAGTATCTACAATCTAATAGTTTATATTAGGATTCTTATTTGACGATAAATTATTATTATTTATTATATACCGGAGATAAAGTCCATTAGTCATAACGAAGGTACAAATGCAATAGTATAATATATGGACAGTAAAAGAAGAAGATAGAAAATGCATAAAGAAAAATATACATAAATTAATACAGGCGTGTGCAGTATAATCGATTTTTGATCTGATTATTCGAACTAAAAAAAATCTACTTACTGAAATGTAAGAGAAATATAATTGCCAAGTGTGTTTCGTATTTCATCAACTCGTTTTTGCAATAAATGAATAAAATGTTTTATATTAGTTTATAAAAGTAAGACTAAGATATTTACTCTAATTTTTATCGAGTGCTGTTGCAATATTTGCCGTAAATTAAGAAATTAGTGACCCGTCATTTTGACGGATTCCGTAAATTTATTGTCAAAACTATTGATAGAATAAATACATTTTTATTCAACCCTTGCTTGTTATAATTAATGCAGAACAGCTTTGTTTCATTTAAAAATCTAACGATTACACTCTAGAATTAGTGACCCGTCATTTTACGGATTCCGTAAATTTAATGTCAAAACCATTGATAGAATAAATACATTTTTATTCAACCCCTGCTCCTTACAATTAACACAGAACATTTTTGTTTCACTTAAAAACCTAACGATTACATTCTAGAAACATCTGGTAGTATTTTTCGTGATCCACGCAACCCGAATTGTCACTGTTCCAGTATAAAACTGCTCTCGACCCATCCGGTGTCAGAAAATGAACTGGTTCAGGAAGAGGGACGAGTATTGTCATCATGGACAAGATAAAAGGATATCGTCCTTCCGCAATCTCGCACCTGTTTGCACCCGGGATGATTAGGCAATTTCGCGAAAGGAAACGTTTCCTGGTTCGCTTCGGCAGGGGGGACGCGTCTGCTCCTTTTTCTTGTTACACGTGTGCTGGAGCTGTTCCTCCAGGGGACCCACTTTGCTCTGTATACCCGACACGCAATTTATCATACCGCGAATGCTATCATAGTCTGGGACATCGGCCGCGCTCCAACCCCTCCGGCTATTTAAAATGCTAAGCTCCTTTCCGTAGACATCATATTCACAGTATAAGAAACGCATTCGCGATGGAGGAAATGTTGACATTAACCTTCGAGGTTGAAGTTTCCTTACGGTTCACGATGTTAACAAAGTTCTTCATACTTTAGCAACCCTCTGCAATCGGAGAATTTTTACAATTCTGTCATAAAAATTAATATCGAAATATGAATTAATAAATTCGAACCTAATTAATAATACAGCGATCACCTACCAAAAACTCGAACGTATTTATTTGTGAAGGATAAAATTGTACAGCTTTTGCACTATAAATTAATCCTCTTCTAGATTTACGCAGCTTTTTGCAAATGAAATTAACCCTTTCGCAATTGAAATTTATTTATCTATAATTATTTGTAATAAAATTCGTATTAAATTTATAAGTTGAATAACATTTTACAAATAATTATCGAAGATTAATGAATGAAAATGAACTATTTATAAATAAATATATATTGCTTTACATAAATTTATACTAAATTTAAGAATTGGGTAAACGTCGACCAATTTTGATCTGTGAAATGATTAATTTTGTCTGGAAACAAATGAATTCAATTTGCAGAAGCATGAATAGAATCTTAAAGAGGTAATTCGATTTGCGAAAAAGGTGAATATGATCTACCAAAAGATTAATTTGGAATATAAAATTGTAGAACGTTGGAACTAATTAATCCATTTAAATATAGTATAATAAAAGATTGTATCGATACGGATTTTATTAAACAAATCCTGTTAATTTTGGAAGCATCAAAGGGTTAAAGAATCGAATAGTTTCTATGTGGTCCAGAAGCTGTTTCATAAACTGTAATCTCTGTTTCAGAAGATGAAGTAAAAGGTTATTCGACCAGAAAGTTAGCAACCGATTGATTCACAGTTAAATCATTCGTTTCAGTGATTAAGGTGACGTAGAATTGTTCGATAATGATAGAGAAAGTCCGTTTACTACTCGATCAGTAGCGTTTGCGTCATTCCATTTGCGTAATACTTATCTCCTGTGTGTTAACGCAAAACTGTAGATCATTTTACGTCAAATCGACAGGCCGGCACAATCGATTCGTTACGATCTATGAGTCACGATCGATTCAATAACTTTTTCTGCATCTGTCGTGGATTTTCGTAATGACTCTTACTTTTACCCTTTCGATTCAAGCGGGTAGTTCAAGTAACAGAGATAAAAACAGCGAGAAATTGTGCAACTGGGTGTTAAATAAAAATGAATATTTCCATTCGTTTTATCATCTTGTTTTTATTTTCTTGCCTTCATTATTTTGTTTTTATTAACGATGCAGTAGAAGTTTTTATCAGAAATCTAATATGAAAGTACAGTTTTTATAAAAAGGAAAGGAGAAATAATTAAGAAAAAAATAGTAAAACAGTAGAAAAATTCGTTACATTATTTTCAATTTACTAAATTTATTAAGAGCTTGAGTTTTTATTATCAGTGCACAGAATTTTTATTTTGCATAAAAATCTGCAGTCTGGTAGTCATATTAACGAAATACTGAATCTGATGCAGCAAAACGTAGATTGTGTAAGTTCTTATCGAAATGAGTTCACCTTTTTCATAGAGAGAATTATGACTCCGACAAGGTAACAAGAAAACACAGTTGCAAACGATGCAGTTCTGCAATTTACATTTTTCACGCAACGAGGAATATAAAGAAAAAGCTTCGAAAATATAGCACATGCATGTACGTATGTATATTAGTTGAAGTTGGTCCTTTATAATCCATACAAATGCGTACAAATTATATGCAGACATATGCGTCTGCTGTAATAGGGGTAAATGTGCTTACTGGGAAAACGTGGAACGTACAACACCCGCATAAAGTATATCTTACCGCAGCCAAGCACTATTAACCGCTAACTGTCGAGGTGTAATGTCGGAGACTCTATGGAATTTCGTAAATAAATGATAATTCCACTGTACTACGGATCATATTTGAATAATAGATACAAATGATTAGACTGCGAAACTTCGTTGCGAAAGAAATCGTAGCGTGAGTGCTTAAACTGTGTAATAGTTCGTATAACTTTGTTTAATATTTATATTCAAATTATTATTATGTAATAAATTATGTCTTCTTAAAGTAAATGTTACTATACGCGACACGTGTGTTTAACGAAACACTATTAATTTCGGCAGAAGCTTTGTCATCACATCATATAAAAATAATATAACCAGCATCAAATAATAGGAATAACAAATTTATTTATCTGGATTCATTTATATTCATTTGTTATTTATTACCATTCAGAAAATATATTTTAATAAAATATAAAATAAATATAAATAAAATATATTTCGATAATCCACCTCTTAAATAAAAGAAATTACGTCAAAACTTTTGTTCTAAGAAAATAAATATATGAAATGTTGTATGCAATAATCAAATAATAATGTAACTATGACAAAGTATGAAAACGTTTTTAAGTGGTATACAGATTAAGCAATGAAAAAATATATTTCTATTTAACTTCTGTTTCTTATAATTCATTAAGAACATTTTTATTTTGCATAAAGATCCCCGGTCTACTAATGATACTACGAACTCTGTGAAAGTTGCAGTTTCCGAGGTGAGATCATTTGAAATCTGTGCCGCAGTACTAATTCTTGCGAAAGGACACGACTAGCGCCATTAAACAAAATAGGAATCTCTTACCAAAATGATACAGAATTTGACAAAGAAGAAGGTATTTCTATGTCGTATGTAACATGTTTTGTATTTAAAACATAAAACCGGCTCTAATATGGGAATCTAAATGTGTTCCTCTGCACAACAATTTTGACTTGCACTCTTTTACTCGTCCACTGGAGAGATATTCTTCCATACCCACAAAAATATTCTCTACACAATTTTTTCTAAATTAAAATATCGCTAACAGAGATGTTAGTATCCGTTAGATTAGTCGTGACTTCCGGAGGCCTCGGGCACAATCTATAAGTCCGAATGCTTTGTTCCAAATCATGTGTGGTGGTGGTGGTACTTTAGGATCCACCTCATAGTTGAAAGATTTCATGTCAAATATTTTTGCAGCAAGTCCTGTTCATAAAATATTTGTAATACAGTCTGTAGAATAGTTTCAATCTTAACACATTAGTTATAGTAAACTATCTTCATAGTAAATTAGCTTCTAAATGACTATTAAATTGAAATTGCTAATTATTTATTTTTTGGTATAAAACATACAATTTTTACCATTTTTCTTTATACAACATCTTTTTATACAACATGCAGTTTACAAGAAAAGTTCAGGTGACGTAATTAAACGACACACCCCATATTATTATTTTGTCCGTTACTTGCTATCGCCGTACTATCAAACGCGTTGATCAGAAGTTCTCGGGAATTCAACGACCCTGGTCAGTCAAATGACCGAAACTGACTCCAAGCATATTTATGCAGCTGCTTTTCACGGGACCCTATTTTTTTTGTCGCCTTCCTTCTCGGTTTCGTAGGCCCGCACCTTTCCTAACCGAGCGACAGCAGGTGCGAAATCCTTCGGCTCACGGATTCGAGTCACGCATCAGCAGGTGCGACGTGAACAGTTTTAACGAGAACCATTGGTTCTCTGCGGCCGGCGGCCGTATCCTCGAGGAATCGCACTGATTCTGTCGGTGTTTTAGCTGAACGTTGACTCTCGAGCAGAATCCTATCGACAGTTCCTCCGATCCGAAATTACTCGCGAGAGATTGAAAAGACTGGTTCAGATTGTAGAACAGCTATCGATCCGACTCCGTGGGAAACGCGAAATCGCTTCTCTTCTCGGGAAACTATTTCGTTTCGGATGAAGGTGGATTTACCTTGGTTTTTCTGTTTCCCGATCTGCTGGATCTTACTTCTTACTCACCGAGTTAGCGCGACGACTGCAGGAGAGATCATTGATGTGGGATTCTGCTGGTGAAAGAAAATCAAACTTTTCTAAGTCGCTTGGATGAAATTGAAACTGGATGAATATATATTTTGTTATTTAGTAACTTGAATAAATCGAAAATAGTGTAGCAATTGTTCTTAAATTCGTCTATTGAGTTCACAGTTTTGTATTTAACCTGTTCACTTTTGTTACAAATGCATTAAAAGCGCAATGTAATTTCAGTTTTCTTTGGAGTCAAAGAAGAATGATTTCGTCGAAATTAGAATCAACAAATGTCCACTTCGTTCAGTGATTTGCGTTAATATTCGGACATCTTTTCAAACGGAATAACTGTTTTGACATTGCTCCTAACTACTTGAATTTCTTTGAGATTGTTAATCCGACTAGTTTGCTACCAATTGTTTAGCTTCGAATTGGTTGGGATGATACAGAAATTAGAAAATCGTGTTTTTAATTTTTCTTAACTGAGGTCAGAATGAAAATTTAAAAAGGATTTGGAACATGATTATTATTCGCGTTTTTAAAACCAAAATAATATTCTATCCTTCTATTATCAATATTTAAACATAAATATATAGGCTAAAGTACAGTAATTATAAATTATCTATATCGCGTCGAAATTTATTAACGTTAATCATCATATCTGAAAAAGAGAAAAAGATTAAAGAGATTAAAACGCAGAGCGTGTAGGAATATGAGAGATTCGATAGAAATAAAATCTGCTGCTATGATAAATTATTTAGGGCAAAGCTTCGTATAATATTGTTATTTTATCATTTATTCGCCGGGAAACGCGGTGTACATTTTCTGCAATTAAATTGTACATGAATTTTGTATCAGCATAATGGCTCGAACGTTTCTGCGATATTAAAATCGAAATTATTTCCATCAGATTTTAGATTGGCTCTCTCTCCAGGCTTTTATGAAAATTAATATTAATTAAGCCGATATGAATGAGATTCATTTTCAGGCCTAATGATTTCTCCTGTTAATTGACCGAGACCAAGTCCGTTGTTCGAAAGTCGAATACAATAGCCTGTACTGCGGGGCCGTTCCGTTTCGCTCATGTATGAATTGTTTCCAAAGGGAATGGATTCTAAAGTCTGAAGATCGTCGGTATTGTTTGAATATTTTTACATTTTCGTACGGCTCTATATAGGGCTCCTGCTGCAGGCTATTTTCATTCTTCGTACTCGAAAAGAATTTATGGAAACTCCGATAATAGTGGACATATGCAAACTCTTAGATAATTAAAAATTCGTTTCACATTTCGCCGATTGAGAAGCGATGATACTTTGTACAATTATAACTTGGATACATAGTAATAGGTTTTTTTAGAATTTCAGTGTAATTATAACGAGGATGAACAATTGTACGTTTTAAATAACTTCAATGTAATTATAATGCAGATAAACAGGTAAATTAGTTAAATGTTTTAAATCACTTCAATGCAATTATAACCTGGAGAAATACGTTTGAAATAATTTTGGGTGGTAAAATTCGTGAAATAAAACATCAGCGTGGGGTCTCGAATGGCGTTAACAGAATAACATGCTTGAAGCATGTGTTAGGCTATTTCTAAACTGAACAAATATTTTCGTTAGATCTTCGCTTGGGTAATTATGTTTGAATCTCTTTCAACCAATGTTGTATCAGTATCCGAGTGTTCAAAGACGTGCCACGTGATGTTAACTCGAGTTTACGTGACTACTTAGAGCCTTGTCGTTGTAATCCAGGCACTTGAGTCATCGTGTTTAAGCATAATATTTGATTACTATTGAGTAATTCATTTTCAAAAAACAGTCAATATTGAAGTATCGGATCTGCAGCTTCAAACGTTTCATGAAACCAGTAGTCTTCGTCGAAGTTATATTCACACGCGCGGAAATTATGCTATAAAATACGTAAGGTAAATTACAGTGACAGATTAATATATACAGATCTTCATGAAATCGTAAGAGATATCAAAAAATTTCAAAAGAAAACAAATTTTCTCAATACAGACGACCTGTGAATATAAATTGAATTTAAGTACCTACATATCTTTTAATTGCCCAATAAATTTATTAAAATTTATAAAAAAAGCGTATAAAATACGTAAAAACGTATTAATACCAGAGCATGAAAAAGTTTATTCAGATATCTGAAAAATAATAGCAGGATTTTGATTGCCCTTTTACCCTTCGACTCATGAATATTTTACATCCCCTTGTAAAACGAGAAATTTAAAATGAACTACTTGCATCCACCTGGTGCTTCCGACATTAAGAAATCAAATATTCTGTTCAACTCAACGCACAGTGTAATATTTCAACAATCTGGTCGAACGAAATTGAATTCTAATAATATTATGATTGTATAATAATTAAGAATAAAAAATATTATCTATACAGTTTCTGTTCCTTGCAATCCAATTGGAATTTGAATTGCAATAATATTATGATCATATAATAATTAAGAATAAAAAAATTATCTATATAGTTTCTGTTCCTTGCAATCCATGCAGAACATTTTTAGAAATATCCGTAATTATTATGAAGTTTCCATTAGCGCAAAAGCTAATGAAATCATCGAAAATGCTTTTTTCCCGCGAGATTTTCATCCCATTAGATTGCTAGAATACGAAGTTTGGGAGGTAATCCGTGGGATTAGGAGATTTTGAGAGGACAGGGGCTTCTTTCGTTCGCGTTTTCGTCTGCGGAGCTTAAACGAACCTTTTGTCACCGGTCCCGGTCGGGTAGCGTCCTTCGAACGGCGCGCAATGCACATTAAAATTAACCCTGGGCACACGATCCTCGCAGCGTTGTCCCATTCATCGGCGCAACGGCTTTGTACGAGCGAGCACCGTCTGAGGAGGCTGCCACTGCCTCCGGAGAGCATGAGAAATAGTGTCCAGTGACGTGAAACGCTGCCGGGAAGGATCCTTGACTCCGAAACACTAGGCAAGGCTGCCGTCCACGACGAGGTAAATTTTGCATTTTCTAATCGCGAGCGTTCTCCGAGCGACACCGAGCCGATTACCCGCGACGTGATCCAAACCGACCCTGAGAATAAACGGGGGTACTTATCATTCGGTTTGCCCACCTCCTAAGATCCGTTAACTAGGCGTCTGCGAATGAAGGTTCGAAGTAAAAGTGAGATAACGATAGCTTCGAGAGAGTCTAGTTCAACCTCTTAGCTGATAAGTTTACTCATAACGTCTGCCATTTGGAGAAAGCTGACAATTTTATTAATTTACGTCGTTATGGATCAGTTAATGAATGCAGATGAAAGTTTGTTAGCTCAAAGGAAAATTGCTCGTGTTTGCTAGAAATGCACAACATTTAGTTTACTAGCGCTTATACAGTTTATAGTTGTGTAAGAGATAAAGGCAAATCAAATTTTATTCAATACTATCGAATATAAGTTTATCTAAATCAAAATTTACCTGAAGACACTATTCTAATAAACATAATACTCGACTCTGGTGTGAACATGAATATATTATCTAGTTAAGTGTTTTATTTTTCTAATTTGAGTCTTGTAAAATTAATTTACCAAAGGATTCTTTCTTAAAATTCTGATTATCAATAAAATGGATTCATTCCTTTTACTCGAACTTTATATGAATAAATTGTTACAAGAAATCGCTATTATAATTTCTATCACGTCTTTAAAAATTAAATTTTTGAATATGGTGCACGCTAGTTATGAATAATTTTGCGTTATATCTTTTCGAAGAAAAATGTTACTTGAAAATTAAACGATTAGTGTGGAATCTATTTCCGGTGTCTTTGTTATCAGAGCAACGAGTTCCAAAAATATATTTTTAAGTAGCGAATTACCAGCCACCGTGCACGCCAATACGACTAAAATGTAGTTAACATTAGTGCTGCCGACATTACACACATGAGCTTGTAGTGAAGCTGGTAATGGACAGCCCGACTAAATGCAATTAACTCCAAAGTGAGTTATCCTTCGGTCTAATTAATAGCATTAATTTATCTCGTAGTTTTATATTTTTCGTGCCCGGAACAATTTATAGCTCTCGCTTACGCCGGGCCGAACAGCAACTTGGTTCTTCGCCGACGTTTCGTTACAATGTTTGTTAGGTTCTAATTAACAGGCAGCTCGTTGCTGGTCCAATGTAAAAGAAGACATTCGCTCGTTCGAGGCAACGATTTCTCGTGCAAATATTCCGCGTGTAATTTAATCGTATGGAAGTCACGCGCATATCCTGGTGTGCAGAGACGATTTCAGTGCCGCATGAAATTTCAATTCGTAACGCTCATTTAATTTCCGCGGAAAGATATTCTCCTGTGCAGGTGAAGAAAAGAATCCGTGTTAAGTAGTCCGCTTGGAAAACTCGCTTATCGTCGTCCAACTTTCTTCTCCTGTTCACGTTCAACGCGCGCACGGCCGTAAAACTAAATGGAACAAACGTTGATTAAAGTTTCTCGAAGGATATTCATTGTCACAACCGCCGACTAATTGGAAATGGTTCATTCGAAAACCTCGGAACGTCGCGGGACTTTCTTTTCCACCAAAGAGAAAATTTTCGTCCAGAGTTAGCAATTTTTGTACACGAGTTCTATTCGAAAATTATTGATCCTTCACTTTCTTAATTTTAAGTTCTTCTGTTCTTTAACGTCAACAACACTGTTATAGTATAAGCGATTGTCCTATTTATGGAGAATGTTTAAACTAGATCGGTGTTCATTTTCATTGAAACTCAAAAAAACATTTTATCTTGATCTTAATTCTATAAACGACGTTCGCATTCTTAGATTATTTAACAAAAACGTATAATAACAATTGAACAGTAAGTACGTTAAATTAAAATAAGGGGATATAGTTTAATTCTTTCTAAAATGAAAATAAAATATTGATTCCGATGCAAAAGTTTCTTATGAAATACTATAATGTTATTCTTGGATTTATGATGCATATATATTGTTAACGAATGAAAGACATTTATCTGATTCATCTAATCTTTTAATTCTGTGTTATAGTTTGCCCAAATCACGAAAAAAATCATGAAACAAGGAATACCTTCTGTCTTTTTGACATAACAATATCACTTTTGAAGGAAACGATCAAATTCATTATTTTTAATTCATAAAATTGCAAAATACTGATTGTCTGTATTAATTGCACACCATGAGAGCCACGTGCAATTTTTTAAAATCATGTTTATAAATCAATATTAACATGAACATTTTCAGTTCATTTTAATCATTTCACTATTTTCAATTTCATCAGTCGATATTTATGCGAAATAAAAATTGTCTATATTGATCGTAAGAAACGTATGAAAATGTCTTTTCTCTTTTAATAAGTTTAACAAGTCGTACATAATATAAAACTATTCTCTTCTCAATTTTGTTTACGTCCCAGTCATTTTGTCAAACGATGCATAAAATCCGCAGTCTACCGATGACGCATCGTCTGAAGCGAACAATGCGTTTGGATTTCGAGCACTAAGGATTTCCATTTGACAATAGTCTGTCAAGCCAATCCGCCCGGTTCCACAACTGCGTAAACATCGGAACCGTTTAATCGCAACAAATCGAGCCGCAGCGAACGGTCAATAAAACGAAAGTCCGAGTGGAAATTGGCAGTGGCATCGCAACAAGCCATCCATCGTCGCAGAACTCGGGGATTGCATTCGGTCGTGCCATAACCGGCCACAAAGATATCAGTGTACGATGACACGGGCCACTCGGTTAATTGTTAATGGCTCTATCCGCGGCCCGTGATCCACTTACCCCATCTCGCATTATCGTGGTCGGTTCGGGCGAGCAACCAATTATGCGCGAGTCGTTAGTCGTCTCGGCGCACACGCGCGAGCATTCGCGAGCGTCCGCGAGCAAGCGCGCGCGGATCCCGACGCCGGAAATTGCACCCTCCAGGTATTTTCCTCGTGGAATTCGTAGTCGTCGGCAGCGTGCAAGCACGTTCGAAAGGAAGCAAGAATTATATCATGCTACGAGTTATTAGCGCGTCAATCATCCGCCATTTTCTCGGCCACTCGGACCATTGCCGCCGGGATTTTTCCCCGAGCTTGCGATTAATCACGTTCGCAATTATTGAAAATTGTGCCGGCGAGCAGCGGTTATTGGGCCAGGATAGCCTCTCTCACTCCTCGCGCACCTTATTCTAGACCGAGAATCGTTCGACACCGAGGGCTATTATCATTATAGAGAATCCGCAAAGAGAGCAACGGATTTCCTAGTTGGTACTGCGAACGCAAGAAGATAGCAACTTTCGGAAATTATTTCATTGCTCTGTATTACCCTTTTTAGTGCATAATCTTAAAGCAGACGATTTTATTGTTTTATCTATTAGATATTGTTTTTCATGGAGTCAAGGTTATGTCCTCGGCAGTTGGCCAGCAAGGTTAAGAAGCATTACTAGCTTATAAGTAGTATAAGATATTATTGGGAAAGCAAAATAAAAATATCAACCGGTTTGCAGGGACATTGTTTTATGTCTAGTGGTTGTGATTGACGTGACTGAGTGGAGAAATTAAAATTTTTTAATTTTATCTATTCATTAATAGAACGAATTCGATATTGGGTTATTGTCACAGGTAAAATACGATTGTATTCTGCAAATAATGATAATAATATTTATTAATTGGTTTACTCTGAGTGCATACTGATTAGTAGATTGCAGACTCTATTCATTTATGACAAAAATGAGTAGATTGATCTCATGAGAATAAAAACATTTGGAGAATTTAAAAACATTATTTTGTTTAGAACTCATTAAAATTGTTAAGACAAATGTTTCTGTTGCTCATGCATCTTGCAATTAATGCAGACAATTTTCATTTAGCATAAAAATCCACAGTGTATTGCTATTATAATATACAAACTTTATACATAGATACTTAGAAATTTGTATTTACTTCAGTTTTAAAATAGCAATATCTTTACAAATTCATCTTTTAAATAACATCACCTTCAAGTGCAGTTTAAAAACTACCAGTTTGAAATAATTATAGTTTTAATTTGCAAATATAACAATTATCACTTCACTTCTTCATATACTTTTTCTTAAATAAAGATAAATATTTTCATCTTGAATCGAAGTTCACATTACGAAGAAAATTTGAAAAAAATGTAATTATAAGTATTTCACCTACTATCTAGATTCAATGAGTACCAATTAAATCGTTTTTGCTGCGTACTATTCTTTTGTGTCGATTTTTGGCTAGCAGAAAAAACTCGATGCAATGATAGGTAATTAAGGGATAATGGCACGAACATTAAAATCGTCGTTATTCAGTGTTTCTTTTTGTTGGACGGCTCGTTTCTTCGGCCGTTCCTTCCTGCTCCTGATAATGTTCGTGATAAGGTTTACTGGGACAGGATTGCGTAATGATAATTGTTATGGTTGTGGAACAAGGTTGCTCGGGGACAGTCGCGCGACAAAGTGGCTCTGAATAATGTTACGTCGAGTGAAGGAGACAAAATTTGGCAAAGCAGAGTCATTTAATTTTTTAAAAGAGTTCATCCCGTTAACGAATAAAGTTATTATTTATTATTATTATTATTATTATATTCAGGAGTACAGTTCACACTCACTGACATTTCTGAAATAGAGATAAATTGTAGATCATTTTTTTGTAATTAAATATATATACATAATTGATATACAGGGTGGCTAGAAAAAGATAAAGTATTCAAACAGGGAGCATTCTATTCGACATTTTAGATGATTCACGTTTGTGGCCTGTTAGAGCTATTTAAGCGACACTAATTAAGAAATCACTGGGACTCTACTTTCATCAAGCGTGCACTATTACATTACAGTCGAACCTTGATAACTCGAACTTCTTTAACTCGAGAACCTCTATAAGGCGAAAATTTTGTTTCGAAAATTTTTGTAAAACCCTCTATAAATCGAGATGAAACTGTTTTAATTCGAATTATTTTCCACAAGTACAAATGCATACTTTTATCACCGTAACTCGAATTAAAAGTCGAAATTTACCTGTACAAGTCAAACTTGTTCCTCGCTACCTCTATAACTCGAAGTTACAGCTATCTATCGCGTGTCAGTAAGCAATTAATGCCCTCATTGTTTCAACTGTTAGAATTCTCTCGAATGTTGCAAAACAAGAGACATAATCGTTTTTTATCAGTCGACCGCGCAATTCGCATCACTTACACTTGCTAAGAAAGCGAAAGTACTTGAAGCAACGAGAGAAGGATTTAAATAGAGATGTATTAAAAGATTATTAATATATCATAATTATTAAGAAGTCTGTTTTCAAAGAACTACACATTAACGTAGAATAAAATATACATATTCAAAAGTAACAAAAACAACTTCCTTCCGTCAACAGTTACAAAAACTATTACAATACTTATCCATATGCATAAAGAAACTCGAGATACGTGACACAGGTTAATTACCAATCACGCAAAGTCTTCACCTTTACAACTAGAAGAAGTACAGTTTTTTATGAGAATCGACAACTGCCGTTCTTAGACTAAAGTAATGACCGACCGTGTTAAGGAAGCTGTCATCGTAACTCGCAAAGGAGACTCTTGAACAGTTTTTTAAGCTTCAAGGATATGGTGATTAATTGGATTCAATTGGGCCCAATTTCGCAATCGGCGATCCGTGAATGGTGGGCGTAAATTAACGCGTATCCCTGTCCAGGCAGATATGGTAACGCGGGGAATATACATACATATATTCGCGAGCGGATTTGCATCGGGGACTTTCGTTGTCCGCGGGTGCGAAAACGCAACGAAAGACGGCCGGAAGAGTATAAAGCTCCCGTGTTTCGCGGAAGCTCTCGATTTAAGCAGCTTACCGTCGCCGCATTCTCCGCGGCTGCTGGATTTTAAATTTCCATTGACATAACGTGTTTTCGCCCGGGAATAATACAACGGCCTCCGCCGAACTTGCTATTTGCTCGGTGGTTGAGCCGGCCTTGTCCCGCCCTCGGATGAACTTGCGAAATTGTGCTCGAAAATTCGGCTTTGCGAATTCATGCAATTTAGCAGAAACTTGGGCTCGCCAACTTGTTCACAGAGCGGACGCATTCGCGGTAATAAATTCTTCGTTTGGTTACCGGTTTACTTCGGATTTAACGTTGAACCTTTTAACCGCCGGCAAATATTTTATTTACGAGCGACGGTACAATCGCCAGCCAATTTTGTTTGCTTAAAATCTGCAAATTATTGGCTGCCGATGCTCGTGCATTTACGGCTCGTAATAATTATCGATCAACCGTAACGAAGGAAGTTCAATCGGGTTTAATGAGAGTACAGAAAAATATATGTTACAGAAGGTTCGGGTGCAATATCGTAAATGTTAAACAAGTCATTACCTAGTGTCGCGAATAGACTGTGGATCATTTTGCAAATTTTCACTAATTGTTTTATAAAAATCTGAGGGAAAACATTTCTTGTGGTAAATGTAAAACGATAGTGCAATTCATTTCAAAGAAAATTAACTCATATTATTAATGCAGTAACAACCAGTTTCATTGTAGTGCAGAATGACGTGAATGCTATAACATATTTATAAACCGCATTATCATGCATTCAATTTTACATAATACTTAGTTTTTTAAATTATTATGCGCTTTAATTTACTGTATCCACGTCGATGCTATAGTATTCATAGTATACAGAGTGTCTCAAAATTATGATGCTTCTAGGAAGCATGATCTTGCCTCTCATTGGTCACTGTTTTATTTCCCCGAAGTAGCATAATTTTGCGACATCCCATATAACTATTAAAATATGATATTCTGATTACCGAGACAAAATATGCCCTAATCAAAATTTCGATATCACGATTAGTTTACGAATAAATCAGTTGTCCATCTTTGCAGCTCGTTAAAATCTCTTCTGCCCGCGAAGATGTTAATTCATCGATACAGCAACGACCGAGCGCTATTATCCGATCTGATAATGTAGAATTTACTTTATCTGTCGCAAGCATCGCGAGGAAATAAACGCCTAACAGAGGCCGGCGCGGCTATTAGAGGCGGTAATCTTTATCTACGAATTGATTCGCATCGAATCCTGGTGTGAATATCGGAGAATATTCATTAAAATTCATTATGGAACTACATTCCCTAGGGTTTTCTCCACGTCGGTATACTTTAGACTGCTACCGTGCGTCGTTTACAGCGACGGGATCGTTGGAAAGCAATTGAAAATAGTATCTGCCCTGCAGTTTTCAATTAGAGCATACCCCCGGCTTCTTAATCGCCCCGCGCAAAGCGCCGCGCGATAATAAAGCTAAATTCCTGAAATGTCTGGCCGCGTTCGGCTTCAATGTAACCAGCTCGTAAAAGCCGGGCATTAAGCAATTTTTTCCGCGATCGCGGCCGCCGCGTAAATTGTAGCATGAATTACGCCCGAACCTCGTCGACCAGCCGTGTATTCCCGGCTCCATTGGTTCGTTCTTCTCCTTCGTCGCGCGTTCCTCTGCTATATTTCCCTTTAAGAGCCTCGCCGTGAGCCCGACAGTTATAAACTCTCTGTTAGCTGGAAACCACGCGAAAGAAAGCGGTGACAACAGCGAGAACTTCTTCGAGTCGGGCCGCGACGACGGACGTTCATGGCGCAGATCGAGCATGATAATGCTAGTGGGGCACGAATCTTTCTGCAGAAGTAAGTGAAGAGTCAGTGTCTGTGTTTGATCTTGGAAAGATGTAGTTCTTGAGTTACTTTTCATGTGTGCTTTCATCGTCAGCAGAGATCTTCAGCAGCGAGCATGGAAATGGTTTGATTGGTGCTTATAGCAGAGTAATGTGTTTTGAGCGTAACTTTGACTGTGCAGAATAATATGTTTCGAGCATAAGTTTTGTGCTATGCAGAATAATAAAGACTTCGTTTAACGCAAGTTGAATGGAGCAGTCATTCCAGGAAAGTGTATTGTACACTGATTCGATACTAGCTTTATCCTTCTACTTTGTTTAAGAAGAAATTTTCATGTACATCTGCTTTAACACTTTGTCTTACTATTAGACAACCTAAAAAATACTTCGTAAATATATCTAATGAAATAAGAATTTATAAAACCATTATGTATGATAATAGACAGCAGATTTTATGCATTTATAGAAAAAAGGAGTAGGTATAAGGCGAACCTATAAAGACTTCGAAAGAATTTAAGAACAATGTCGTATCATGTTCAGTATAAATGTTTTGCTGTTTTTTTTTACAGTTGACACAAAAACATTTTATCTCGCATAAAGGTCTGCAGAAACTTTTATATTTTACTTCAAAACACCCTTTAAGAAATAAATGTTGCTTCAGAATTATTACCAAGCAAATAACTGTTAATTAAACTTATATTTATAAAAGTCGACAGTTAAATTAGAGCTAAATTCAGGTTAAAATTGTGATGTTTCCAGGTACAAAAATAAAAATCAGATGGCGTTAAGCATATTATAAATGTCAAGGCTCAATCAGAGTGACGTTTATGTGAAAACGAGAGCTAGAAAACGCGTAAAATCGTGATCACTTCCGTCGAGATCGGAGAAACCGATGAACCAGTGAAATTAGCAGGGAAAGTGGAATTTTCTTGGGAGTGGAACATGGCGTGGGTCGTGTTCAATTAACAGGTAACAGATTTTCCCGCGAGTCACATTAGATATTCCGCGCAAAATGTGGTAAAGGAAGACGAACGAAAGCAGGGGAAGTGGGAATATCGAGCAACGCACAGGAAGCGGCTTTCAGCCAGGTAGATGCGACGCAACATCCGGTGTGGATAACGCCTAACAAAAGGGTATCCTTCCGTTCGCGTCGACGAAATAGATACGGCTTTCATCGCGCCGTAGAAAGCAGATTTTCAGCGCAGAGGGCGCTCCCTTGTTTTAGCGACCGATCTTGATGCAGGTCGATCGATAATACTGCAGGCTTCGTGAGATAGTAGATTTTTATTCCGAAAGCGAGTCGAATGCGTTACACTCGAAGATCCAATAAATTCAGCTTAATGTAAATTTAAATCGTAGTAATTTACTAAATGTCTAGGTAGAATTTATATTTGATGAAATTTTATGCGGTTTAGGTTTTATGTAAAATAGCTTCGTGAAATAGTAGAATTTTTATTCTGGTTCCAAGTCCAGTAGCAAACATCGACTGTGTTTAATCCGAAGATGTAGCTGTAATTATGTTTAGCTTTATTTAAATTTTGATCAAAATTATTTAATAAATTTTCAGATCGAAATCGTATTTGAAAATTTCTAATATGATCGATGTTGTTGACGTTGTGTAAAATAGCTTCGTAAAGTAGAAATTGTATTGCAAACATAAATTGCATTGCTTAGCTCAATATCAATTCTAATAAAAATTATTTACTCAATTTTATTATGAAATTTGATGAAGTTGTTACATGATGAAGTTTGCATTTATGGCACGATTAAATAGAATTTAATAATATTGTTACGCTATGATCGGCGTTTTAAAATTATTTAATAAAATAATATATTATATTTCATTTTATTTAATTTTTGTAAGTACAATAACTAAACTGTTGATGTTGAAGCAAATGCACATTTTAAATCAGCGATTGCTAAGAAATTCATGTAAAATAGAATTTTATTCTCCATGTTAGTTATAGTTTCATAAATTAAAAATAGCATGTAAAATTTACTTGCTGAAAATCATGTGAAGAATGTCAGAGATATCTCTTCATCAAACGAAGCTAGCGTAAAAGAACATCCGAAGTGATCTACCAGCAAAAACAAATGCTTGGAATTTGACGAATCCGCAGCGAAGAGTGATGTTCGCGCCAAAATCATCCACTTTCATGAATCGAACCTTTAGAAACTTCGCTTACATAAGAGCAGAATGATTTTATTTAACGTTTCAAGTGCCACATACGGCGCGAAACCTAATTTCGCCATATATACCACTGTTGTTTTGGCTTCGTCCCTTTTTCCTACGACTTCATCGTGTTATCCAATCGCCTTTCCTTTCACGTTCATTTCTCTCTGACCACCATCTTTCTTTCCCGGGACGAATACGTGTCCCGAGCAATTGACCCAATTTGGTCCCTTCCTGTTCCATTGTGGCCTTTTGTTGCGTCGTTTCGATCGGATTTTCGAGCGTCGCCGCACGCCTTATTACAAAAAGGTCTATCGGATGAGACAAATGGGAGCAAACGTGTCGGCAAACCCACCGTAATCTATTCTGGACATGACAAGAGTTCGATTACCATTTTTCACTTTGACAATGCTGCGGTACTGTTGACGTTACTTACACTTGTAGCTAAATTATTCAATTTTCTCATAGAAAATGTTACTGAGACGGAAAGCATTCGTCATTCGAACAAAATATCACTGTAACTTACTATTAAATATTTGGAAAATTTTCTGGTAGTTCTGAAACGTATTTTTTATTGACAAAGTATTATATATACCAAATATATTGTTCAAAATTGAAGGAGTATCGATTGAAGAATCGCTAGAAGACATTAGAAATATTTTGTAGCTATTTTATTTAAACGATATTTTATCAAGACTTGGTCGACGAAATAGATTTTCTATTATTGTTTTATAATATTGTTGAAAGGACGTTTAACAATACTTTTCGAAGATATTTGTCGGAAAATATGTAAGTACGTGGGATGATACGCGCGTTCATAAAACTTGCAAATGCTCATTTCAGAGGATAACGATGGTATTACGTGCTGGATATTATCATTCAACCTTCGCTTTTATTTTTCTGTTTTGTCACCGTGTGTTACTCATAAAATCCCGAAATATTTTCTGTGCAACGATGTATAATATCAATCTCCAGATTATAGGCATATTAATCAATTATTTTACCTCATTTCTAAAAAGTTGGCATTCTAAAGATACTCCATTATTTTCCACCAAGAAGATTTATCAGCTTAAAAATATTAAACTGTTGCAACCGTAAGTTTTTGAAGTAAAAATTCTCTTTCAGTTCAGCTTATTGACTATGCATTGCAGTGCCTTAAGAAAAGCTACTTACGTAATTTCGAAGGAATTTAATTAAAAGAGTGGGTAGCGAAACGTATGGAGATCGGGACCAGTGATTCATAAGTGATTATGGAAGCTAATCATTTCCTAATGTGCGCGTTCCCATGATTTTAACGAACGTAACTGCCGAGAATAAATTAAAAAATTAATTGTGGAAAATATTACGAGAAAGACGATTTATTCTTTTTAATGTTAAATTGCGAAAATTATATGCGAGAAGAATGAGATTATATCCGTAAGAGATATCACGTGGTTTCTTGGGATCCCAGAAAACTTCTTCAGGCCGTGTCTGTTAATAAATTGCACTAGCTCGACCACGTCATTCAACGTTTCGGCTGTTCCAACACGGTGAAGTAATCGGTTGATTAGATTAGGCTCGCGTGCTCGCTACTTTTTGCCAGTTTTCTTCGACTGCAGTTGAATACGACGGTAAGAGGTCGAAAGTTCTGACTAATCTGACCTATATTTTGAAGCATGACCGCACTTGGTATTCCAGTGCGATTTTTTTCGTTTTTATGACATTGCTGTTCTTTGTTCGCTGGTATACTTCATACTCGAACTCATTTCGTTGCTTACTTTATTTCTGCGCTTTCGTCGAAATTAGATAGTATCTCGAGGAAAGGTTAAAAGCATTTTTAAATTTTTAATTCTTATTTGTTCGTTGTGTTTTAAATGCAAATTAAATCTCGATATTGAAACTGACTTTTACAATAAGCTTATTAATAGGATTCTCAATGACATTGCTATTAACAATTTCCTTCAAAATCATAATCACCAAAAAAGCTATTGGTGTACTGTGGATTTCATGCACTTTCAAGAAAAATGATTAAATAGGAAACAAATCTGTGAACAGAATAAAAGGATTTAATAATTACATTGTTTTCGACGTATTTTAATTATTGCAAGAAGGAATACATTTTCACTTAACTTCCATTTTTTACGATTAAAATATAATTTAAAATTAATCCTTATATTATTAAATTTAAATTTAGAAAATGTAATACTATGATATTAATTTATCATCACTACAAATATTATTTATAATTAGAATCTTATAGCTAATTTTATACCTATAAATTTTATGGTGCTAGTAACTGATTTTTCGAAGACTATCAACCGTTCTGCTATGTATGACGAGTATACTCGTCACAGAAAAATTGCAATATTTTGTACTTTGAGTGCATTGGTCTTACAATCTCAGTTAAAACTTTTGTGAAACGTATTCGCGAATTACAGACATTTTTGAGTGATTTTCTTACTGACCAAAACTGACAGCTTTCAAAAATTGGTTTAAAAATTAAGACGTCGAACAGTCGATCTTCGAGTGTTAAAGTCGATCGAACTTGGCGCAGAGATTTATTCGAGACTGATCGGATTGAACGTGCACACACGCTCGAAAAGGAGGGCTTGCAAAACGCCGGTCCTCTGTGTGCATCTTTCTTTCATCGGCCGCCCACACTCTCCGCTACGTGATCAAGAGTGTAACGTCGAGATTTTACGACAATATCTGGGACAGTTCGTTGAACTTCTCATCGCCAGGCCTCTTTGATTCTCGGCCCTTGTGATCCATGAAGAATCAAATCGTGTTTAATTCTTGGGAACGAAGATTAAAGGGTTGGGCCCACGAGAACAGCTGAATGGATTTCCTCGTGTTCTTCAGAAGTGTGCTTGAACTATTCGGGATTGAGATGAACGAGGTTTGATCGCGTGACACGTCACTTTATAATGCTGCATGATCCAATTGGAACCGCGAGATTTTATTCTGAACGGAGCAGACATATCTGCGAAAACTATTCGTCCTATAAAATTATCATTTTAATCAATGTAGAGCATAAAATAGCGATATAGACTATACAATTATTTTTAAATGTTTTTGAAAGCTTCTTTCCTTGGAATCTTCAGTAAGATATTTTTAGAACATTGTCTTTAAGGTCTTGTTTCATGGTATCATGAGTAGAAATCGTTTAAATGATTGGAGAGGAGATTGATTCAAATTACAAGTTCATTATTCCACGCACTTTATAACAAACATTATTAGTCAGTTTAAAATAATGTTCACGGCACGAGCGCATTGTCGAATTAATATTGAATTACCCGTGTGTGTAAATGACAGCTGGATAATGTGAAAGCGTTACGTCCGACGAAACGAAATCTGCATGAACTTTCATTCCTGCAACATGATTTAACGTAGCGTCCTTTACATTTGAAAATGTTTCTCGCCCGATGAAATCCAATGTTTCCATCGCGTTCGCATTATTACTGTAACGACGAACATATTGAAAATATATACGAAATTTATGTCCTGATACGGAGTAGTAACACTTCGATTGGGGAAATACTTCTACATCCTATTACTGTTATTACATAAGCAAACAGAACGGATATTCGACCGAAAATGATACTTTCAACTCGATAAGCGTGCTAATTAGTACAGCAGCAATTGCTCCAGGCAGTTTATAACAATCTGCTCGAATAGCAACTGCCATAGATTCACAGTCTGGTTACGAATGAACGAAAGGAAAACCGTTTAATCGTACAGTTACACACGGACCGCAGATTTTACAAATGGTCATTCATTTGGCATTCTTGAAACGTTTCAGCGCCAGCTATTAATTACTTAAACACCGTGCGTATCGTAATTAAGCAATGAATGGATCCGGCCGGCATTATTAATCAGGCGCCGCGACTAAATAAATTTTCCGACCAGATCGCCGGAATTAATGGAAGCCCGATCCCGCGAATGATTTATCGGTACGGTGCGGCGCGGCGCGGCGGTGCATTCGATGCGTTCGATGCAGAGATGCAACGAGATGCAACGAACAATCGAGACATCGAGACGTTGCACGAGCGAATCAGACGGCGTGAAATCGCGAGCGTACTAGAATCGTAGTACGCAAGACTATCCGGAATGCCGATCGAGTTAATTGACGACCGTTGTGTTACTAATTAGCGCGGTGCGCAAACTAATGGATACAGGCGAAACGAAATCCTTGAAAAGTGGATTCCAGTCGAATTCTACATAGTGTTCGCGGATCGGGCATGGTAATTTCAGCGTCGGAAAGTCGAAGTTAAATAAATCATGCGCACTCGGTCGCCGGAGCGGACTGCCGGCTGCGACAGAGTAATTAAATTCACCCAGAAAGGAGATCCTCAAGGCTGACGGAATTTTCAATACGGTTTGCGTCATCTGCTGCAATTTTGACGTGTACCGAACGGTAGATTAATTTCGGGATTGTATTCTGCAGTGGGGACAATCTTTTTAGTTATTTGCCAAGGCTGGTTTAGCGTGTTTACAGACACAGTTGTATGAGGAACGAAAGTCTGTAGAATAAGTACAAATTATTAATAATAGTGAATCTAAAGAACAATATACCTGATTCATGTATACTGTATGGAGACAAAGCTTTGTGCAAAATGAAAATTTTCTTGGTTAAATGTAACAAACAGAACCTGAATTATATATATTCCTCTTCGTAATTTCAGTAAATTGAAAGTAATGCAACAGCATTCATACAATGCTTTCACAACTTTGTATTGCACCTAGTAATTTTTATTACAAATGCGTAAAGTCGGTGTGCCTCTTATAAACGTTTTTATAGTTTGTTATAGTTTCGTTAATGTTTGATTATTGCACGTATCATTTCATAGATTTATTTTCTTAACGCAAAGAAAAAGTTTTTATACAATTTCTTTTACAGAGTGAGAAGTGGATTATTGAAATATATTCTTGTTTGGGTTTACTAAGTGATAACAAATAAGTAATGAATGAGTATAAATAAATGAAAATCAATTTGTAGTTCCTATGATTTGAAACTGGTTGTAATAGTCTCATATGTCTGCGACCACAAAGCTTCAGTGTAAATTTATACTGTTTTGTTAAGCACACATATCACGTCAATTTCATTTAATTTGAGAAGGCAGAATTTACTGCATGAATAATATTTTAACATTTTCAATAAAAATATTAAAAGAAGAAATACGAACTATTAATTGTAATATAATATTGTAATAATATTTAAGCCGTTATATATTATCACAGTTCTGTATAGTATTAATTGGTACAATTAAATGTATTAATAATTAATACAGTTAAATCTATTATTAATTAATACTGAACTGATGGATACTGTAATTTGAGAACGCATTTTAACTAAATAAACTTGCTCGTGCATTTCTAAATTGCTTCAATATTGCAAGAACAGGTACAGTACAATAATAGTAGCGCTAAAAATCGACGCACGAACTTTTGCAATTTTTCCGAGATACTATGAACGAGTAATTTTTCTTTCCTCTATAATGGTTAATGATCGAAGCCGCAATCAAAGTGTAGGGGAATGCTTGCATGCAATTTTTTCGTTATTTTTGTATCGCGGTCGATTCGCGGAACGCCCTGTGGAGCCAGACACAAAGCTAATGGTCCGCGAGAATGTTATCCAACTGCGTTAATTTCGTTCTGCGGATTGCACGTTATTCATTTAATTGTGAAGCAAACGCGCGTCCCTTTGTTGCCAGCACTTTCCACCGATTGTTTCAGCATCTCTACCGTTACGTAATATGCGTGCACGATTGTTATGCAATTGAACACCTGCGCTTGCGCAGTCTACAGCGAAGATGAGACACATTTTTCTCGCGTTCCACGACAAATCTTTTCCCAGCAGGGAGCTTCTGTTCTCTATAGGACATAATTGAGTGTTAATAATCGGTGGCTAGTCGGCGAGCACTGTGCTGCATAATAGGGATATGTTTCAAACGTCATCTACTTCATATTAATAGCCTTATTGACTATGCTAATTAACGATCGTTTATCGAATTAATTCGTCGTGCTCTCCGTTATAAATTCATTTGCTCGATATTCTAAATTGATTGCGTTCCAAAATTGTTCGCGTATCAAAACTGTCTGTATTTCAAAGTTGTATACATCTGAAAATTATTTATATTTAAAAATTGTTCATTAGATTGTGTGTTGATTGTCTTCGTTTTATTCACTGTCCACCGTCTCCGCAAGCAAGAATGAATCTCTCTCGCATGAATGAATCGAAGAAACCTAAAACTGTCCTGGCACTGTGTTAAGGTCTACAAACTGTCTCGTGGGTTATTAATACTCTTAAAAAGAAATATAACAAAACTGAGACACGTGTAGTGATTACGTTTCAATTTTCGAGTGGGCGAACTTTTTGCCTTTCATTTTATCGAGTTAAATCTGCAAGACATTAATATGTATCTCTCACGCATTTATTTAATATACAATACGATTAACGTATCAATGAATTATTTACGCAAGCTGCACGCAGAGAATATTCTGTGTATTCATAATGCAACCGATATGCTTCATTTATTTCGTGGTTTATTATTCACAATCACGCAAATACAAATTTTTATATTGTAGTTTGCAAGATTTTCTGCCGTTGTCGAGTTTTATGAAATTATAAGTCAAATAAATGAGTCATTGAAACAAATAAATATTTTAATAATACGTACATATACAATATACAGTTTTAAATAAATTCTCTATGATACAAACACATGCAATTTTCAGTTAAAGAGAGAATATTAATTAAAAATTACCTATTCTTTGCAGTACCACTCACACACCTCGTGGATGCAGTATTATTCAGAGAATGGAAATCCTTTTTCTAAATAGGTACATATATACGTCTCATAATTCCAGCCACATGCGTCTTATCATTTACTACCAAGCCTATAGCAACAAAAGCTAACAAATGATGCAACCGTACGAGTTTCAGCCGTTTCCGCGACTTACTCACTCGTTTAAAAACCAAGAATCTCGTTTCTTCATACCACTTGCACATATTTCCCTGTAATTCCTACGTAGTTCGCAATCTCTTGTACATACAAAAGAATTTTCCTCTTGGTAATACGGTTTTCATGTAACGTCTCTGAAGAACTATGTACGAGGTGATCTCACGAGTAATTTACCTTTTTCCTCGAGGCTGTCTTGCTGTGGAAAATATCAAATGTTTTATGAAGTCCATCCTCTGAATGATACTATAAAATTAAAGCAACAAAGAAATCGAATTCATTTTCTGATCGTTGTGTTATGCAATACGATCTTAAACAACAATTATATACAGCAATAAATTAAATATAGCAAGTGATACCTGAATATTTAATATCGTTTTCTTATTTTAGTTTCGACTCGCCAAAATTTTACTTTTGTATCCATTGTTGCAATGTTTTTTGACAGAAAAGTTGCTCGAATTGTTTGAAAGATGTAATAATGAAATTAGACTTGTGTAGATCAACGTGGCTTTAATATGTTCTTTATGAATCAATTTTTAATTAAACTGGCGAAGTAGAATGTTCAAAAATGTCCATTACAGTTGTAAATTATTTTGCACGTACCAAAGCTATTACTACGTTAAATGCAATTTTGCAGCACTTCATTCTCTTGAAAGCGTATAAAAATGCAAAACAGAAATGGCTACAGTTAAGCTCCTCTTTTCTATGTATTTTGTGAAAAATCACGTTTGAAATGTTTATGCGTCATAGTATATTAAACTTATATTGATTACTAATAAATAAACTCTACATATTTGCAAAAGCGAATCTAAGTATTAAAATGTTCTGCATCAGTTACCATTTATTGAACGAGATAATTTTACTTTTAATAATCAATAAATAATTAGTTTAATAAATTTATGCCAGTATCTTACATTCTTTTAATCTTTCTGTTGTTCCACTTTTCACGAATTAATTTCTGTCTCAAATGCGTAAAACTCGCAATTTAAATATTATTTTTGAGATCAGACCTGGATATTTTGCTTCGAATAACATTAATTAATTAAAAAAAAAACAAAAGAAGGAGCTTATTTTTCAAAATAATATTGTTTCATACAAACAAGAGTATTTTATTAACCATTTCCAATCCGTTTTCAAATATTTTTACCCACGTCTGTTTAAACTGGCTCGATTTTTTCGCGACTAAGGCCGCGTGGAAATAATGAAAAATATTTCTCGCGTAATTTCTAATGCCAGCCGGAACGAGGTCGTGTCTCTCCGAGAAATTAATAGATGGGTCAGTTTAATTCCCGTCTTTAAGTCCCTTGGCGACGGGGATCGTGCTCTGGTGAATTTCAGGTTCAAAGGCCGGATTTGAGATTCTGCCGAGGATTAAAGGTTGCCTTGCCACGGACGACTATTCGCGCCGACGTTTCGTAAAAGATATAGCGATGCTTAAAATAGAGAAGATCCGAGACGCTGGCCGAAGTGGCTTTTAACGATGAACCGAAGCTAAGAAATCGTCGGGACTGCTGGAATGATTAAACCAGGAAACTAAGATTACTTGCCACGTTGCTGCCTCTTTGAAAAATTATTGCCCTTTCCGTTTGTTTGTATCCCTTTTTCTAACTTGTTATTTTTTTATTATTTATTTTTTTATAACTTGGAACAATCGCTAAAGTATTGAAAACATTATATAATTAACAGTTGCAGATACTCAAGAGTGTGAATTCTTTATAAACTATCTAATGCCTTCGTAATAAATATAATACAACAAAAACATTTTTTCGCATTTCACATATTCTTGTATATTTTAAGAATATTTCTGATCAATGACTAGATTTGGCATCTTTATGCACTCATGGGTTGTGCAGATTTTTAAAATGCGAGAAAACGTCTAAATTAAGGTGTAACATTATTTTTATTTTCTTATTGTGATGAGTAATCTTTTAGTGGACGAAAGAAACTTTTCTATAATTTCAATTTTCCTAAAATGGCGTATCAGAATAATAACTTGCATAAATATTAACAATCACTTTATAAGAATTCTTATTTTCGTAAACTGTTACGCAGTAATGAGTACTGAAGACAAAATAAAGAGGAATATAAATAATTTTAGTAATTCTTGCTTTGCTCTCTTAATAATTAAGATTATTCTTAGAATATTGGTTCTTAGATTAATGCACTTTCAAGACGATTATTGCTAAGCAGCTTAGGCATTTGTGTTTAGTAATTCTTCTAATTGTTCTAATTTTAATAGAATACTTATATTTCATGTAACGTAGTAAACACTTTGTTACATCATAGAGCTCGGCTACTTTCGCCTACCTAATTTTAATGACACTATTTATAGCAATTTATTGTTTCTCTATTTTACATAGACGCTCGTCTATGTCAACATCTCTGAACGTAGCACTAGAAGAAACGTTTAAATTATAGCGTGTTTTAATTATTTCGAGCAGTTACAATGCTTACGCCACTTCAGGACGCAACCAACAAAAACAAGAGACCCGTTTCCTTTCTTCTACAGTTATCCTCCTTTCTCTTGTCGTGCTTAGAATATGGGATATACTGCTGAGATAGTGACGTATCACGGGATCGATTAAACAATGTTTTATAGGAGTGCATCAAATGCCGTGGAACTTGATGCAAAAAAAGAACATTTTCAATAATTTGATATCACTAAACTATGGATCTTGTAGGTTTGATAAAAATGAACGGATCTTAGGTCAAATAATAAACATAAAATGTAAAGATATTACAAGAATTTAGAAATATTATTACATTATTTCCAACTTATTACAATTATTAAAAGAGGAGAGACAGTTCCATCTAATTTATGTTTTTCACATTTAAGTTTGACGATTTTTGTGGTACATAAATTTTAATTTTCAACAGCGAAAGTATTTAAATACTTATATTAAATATTTATTTTTAATTAAGAAAATTTGTATTCTGCATAAAGAGCCGCAGTTTAGTAAACATGGGAGCGCGGATTTCATGCATTTACGACAAAAATGAATAAATAACACAGAAAACAGCCGCACTGTTACACAAATTTGACGATTATATTACTGATAACTCATTAAAATTATTCAAGACGTTTAATAAATAAATTTGTATGCAGTTCCTGTTTCTTACAATCGACGAGCAACATTTCTATTTCGCCTAAAGATCCGCAGTTTAATAATCACCGACGCGGCGATGCAACCTCGACGAAATGGATAAATTGTGCACAATATAAACATGTACATATACGTCATCCCCTAACATATTCTCTTTAATTCGACCCATAAACGTAATCCTTGAATTACTCGGTACAGGCTGCGGCCCCCAGCGTGTTCCTGTTGCTCCGTAGACCCATAATACCTGAATAAATACACGCCGGTAATGTATTCCGATTGGATTAAGATAATTATCCGAAAAAAGTGGAAACACTTATAACCCGCGACACCGCCCAAATTAAGTATACCCGGCTCCAGTTATTCACGATTACTTCCTCGAACATGATTCGCTAATATTTGTTATTACCCGGACCGTTGTCAGCGCCAGTTTGCAACACTACTGGAAATTCCCGACGATTTATTGGCAAGCCGTAAGGGCCACTTTCGCGTACGATAAAACGGATGATTACGGGCGCAAGGATAAAATCAGGTGCACATTATTCACGGTTGTTCGACGGGGAACACCGGTCTTCACTGGCGGTCGTAAAATCATGTTACATACATATCTGTCCACGGTGCCACTGTCTCGCAACGCAACACAGTTGGCTGCTGCTTCCACAACGTTTCCGGTGTTTGCTGGGAACCTGCGATTCGCTACGCTGTTGGCAATTCTTTTTGCACGTTCATCGCAATCTGAACAATCATCGAGACTGCCTTAAAGATTCTTACGCGCGTATTATAATAAGACTGCGACTTTTTA
>CM052150.1:10879258-10902634 GCA_028455555.1 Augochlorella aurata | reverse complement strand
CCCGTCGCTTCGCGGAAACCAAAGTTTGCTATCAACAGGTGGTTCCATCGAATATCATTTCGCGACGTTGCGTCGAAGTCACCGGGTCTGATCACGCGAGTTTCACGGCCGAATCTCGCGAAGCGGAACGCGCTCGATCGAGACGTGCTGATAAAGGAAATTTCGCGACGAAAATCAATGTACCGGTGCACAGTGCTACCTTTTCCCAAAAAGATGGTCACAGTTCTTAAACTCGAATATGCTATCAGAAATGCAACATTCGAAACAGGTACTACTAACACAAGCATTTTTTTAAATTTACTTATTGCGAATATCAATACTAAATTTTATATGAGCATTACTTGACACGTGAAACTCGGATATCTTAGAAATAGATAAAAAGAAATGTCATCATTCTTGACATTATAATACGTCGACGATTTGGGATATATTATTAACCCTACCATGCTTAAGGGTGGATCAGAAAATGCCCAGAGAATTTTAAGCATATATATTTGTTCTGGCAATGTCGTATTGTACATTTTTGTATTTTATTTTTGCAGGTAGCTAAATGTGTTATTTAACAATATTGTATGAATAAATATACCTTGAGCAGAAAATAGAATGTATATGGATACAAAAAGTTCATCTTTATAACATATATATTAATTTTACAAGGAGGAACTTTAGCTTGACGCATTAAAAATTGTACGTTGGCCAACTTTTTTGGAAAAGGCACCACTGTGCGGGGGAACACTCGGCACTAGCCGGAGAAAGCTCCCCGGTTATACAGAAATCGAAAGTCGCGCGGAAATTATATATCATTCGTAATAATTTAATAGCGGCCACGAGCTTGAAAAATGTTGACATCCGCAAATTGAATTCCAGATGTTACGCGGCTATTGCGTGCGCGGGAATTGCGGCCGAGTGAAAACGTTTGACAAGGTTTAATCGGTTTTCTGCGTTGTTTTGCACTTCGTGAACCTGATGATACGGATTTTGTCTTATTGCGCTTGTGACGTATAATAAAGAAGGTTTACGAACCTTGGTAATTTATTCGCGTTTGCGTTATATCTGCGGACTGAATTACGTACGTTTATCTCGAGTTATTTTTTTAATCAGCATTTATCAGCATTAGAATTTTAATTTTAATATCTGAAAACTGTAGGCAGTATTGATTTAACTTCTTAATCATCCCATGATATTTTAAATTGGGTTTTAATTGGACCGATAAAATAATATTCTGTAATAGAATTTGATATAAGTATTTTAGTTTTAATAATATTGTTCAATACAGTTAGAAATATCGAGGAATTAACAAGAAGTTAATATTCCTACTGTTTTCAGATATTATTGAAACTAAAATATTTTAATTTTTATTAAACAATATTTCTTCATCATTTTTTCGTTTTTACTGTATGGGAACAGATACAAGAAACATAATGACGTAAAACGAACGTACAAAATTTAACTGAACATTTACCTCGTAGAGAGCAGATAATTAACGAGATTAAATTGGAAAACAACCAATTCAACTCGTCCATTGAAACCACTTTATTAGTTTCAAATCATAAATGTCGTAGATTTATATTTGCGTAACAACGAGTACTCTATAGGGTTGAATTATTATCATTATCATCCGTTGTTTATACCGCATGGGTGCAGTTCGGTGCATTATTAGCACCGTTTGCATCGACGCAACAGAGGATGCCGCGATGGCTCGAGAGCTGAAATCGAAACTGATTTTTCTGCCTTTCGGCCTTTAATTACGAGCTAGCCTGGCGGCCTCTTTAAAAAATATGCTCCACGCCCACGCACACCTACGAGCCCCGGTGCATAAGCGTGCATAAGCGTGCATAAGCGAGCCTACACGCTGGCGAGCAACGCGGGCATAAATTATATATTTAACCAATCGTTAGCACACGCGCTAGTAACGCTTACAAAATAATATGTATAAAAGCTGGTACACGGCGTGCATGGGAATTATATTGTTCCGTTCTTATTCGATGGTAACGTCAATAATATCGAATGCGATATTTATGCAGCAATTGTTACTGCGTTAAAAACGATTAATACTGATTCCGTCTAGCAAGTAAACCGTCGTCATTAATTTCTTTGGATAGTCGTTCAATATTGTTATTTGCATTAACGGGAATATAGCTGTCTTGAAGTACGTTTAAGAGACATCAATTAAATAGCGATTATGCGTTGTTTATTGGTCGTAAGCCTCAGTATGTATCTTTTTAAATTATTTTCAAGCCTCTTCAAAGATAAATGTATTTCGTTACAGTAAACTTCGATGGATTGAATGATGCACACTTTGTACACTGATTTTTTATCTTTCGTTTCTTTCGATTTATTCGTGTGACAGAAGCAAAAATAAGAAAACGTCGAAGTATCAAACTTTAACAATACACAAAAATTATTGTTTTCTCTTTACATAGAGGTATAAGTCACTAAATTCGTTTTACAAACTAAACGTATGCATATTGCAAAATAAAAATTATAGAATTAAATGAACTGGATTTCCTCTCTGAACAATGTTGGTAACATTTGATAGCTTTGAATCCACAGTCTTGAAACACATCACAATGTGTTTGTTCGAACAATTTTATTATTTTGTGTTCCAACAAAGCTAAACTAAATCAAATGTTCATTCTAAATTTACAAGATTTGCAATCTATTTCGGAATTTTATTCATTTACATCAACGATCGTAATTCCATTTAAACAATAAATGCACGATTATTATATATTTCAAATTAATGAAATCGATGTGGTAAAAGCAGGCTGTTCCGATATGGAACAGAAGTTTACGTATTGCACTTCATTATCTCCGAGCATTTCTGCCGTAACATGTTCCAGCGAAGGCTATCGAGCCATTCCTCTATTCCCATACACGCAACCATAAACGTCCGAACCGTTCTTTCGACGCACTTCATTGTGCAATACGTTTCCACCAGATGGGCCACAAATTGTGAGCCACGGGTCTCGGGTGATTTATTTCTTCAACGCGAACCACGAGTTCTTTTCCTAGTGGCCAGGATTCCATCTACGCGGCCACAAAAGCAAAACGTTCGTCCTTTCGATTCGCCATACTCGGTGGCTCCATGTGAACCATACGTACACAGGCGGAGCCATTGATCTCCGAATAAAAATATCAACCCACTGCTCTTAGTTAGTAACGTCGATTAATAATAATTCATCTTTTATTGCACCGCGGTTGCACAATAAAGGAAGCGATCTTTGTGGACATTTATTGCGACTGCGATCAAGTTCTGTAAAATAAAAAGTTTACGTAAACTAAGCCGTCGATCTAGTACCCGCAGAAATATATATCAAGATGCCGATCTTCTAACTCTTTTTTGAGTTAATTGATCGACGCTGAAACTATCGCGCTGCTCGAAATGACCGGTTTCATGTGTTTCATTTTAAAATTGTTGAAATTTATAATACTCCTTTATGAGAAATGCTCGAATAAATTTCTTAGTTCGAACATACTATGATAAGCATAGTGGAAAGACGAAATAAATTCTGATGCTGTGAATTTACAATTCTTAATTTAATAACAGAACAGCGGTCTCTATTATAAGCGCAATCATCGAAATCATGAAAGGAAAAATATAATGAAGAATATTTGGAGGTGTAAATAAACTGTGAATTCATATGAGTTTGTTGCAAACTTCATAGAAGACACTCATGGCAAATAAAAATTTACTTAACTCGAATTATACGTGGATTTAATACTTTTTATTTACTAGAAAAATTAATTAATCGTTCTATTTTACTCCATACTTTTACTACTACTATTTACTACTTTTGCTAAAGGTGTAAAAGTTTTAATAATTCCCTATATCAATTCCTGTTATTCGTCGTTTTTGTAAAATGCTTGCACGTATAAATGATTGCGTAGGATAACAAAATTAATGTTCGCATGAATGGCCGAGATGCAGCGTGTTTTGAAAGACAATATTGCTAAATCTAAATATGGCCAACGATACGGAGGAGTTATGAATGAGTTACGTAACGTTGCGCGACAGATCATTTATTAATGGCTCGGTCTAATTCGATTGGCAGACGTCGGAGTCGTGTAACGGCGGCGTTACATTGGTTTCGTTCGATCGTATCGAAAACTGGCTATCGAATTTCGAGTTTTATTGTTTTCGAAACAGAAATCAAGCGTGATTCACAGCGTTACGTTTAGTTTCTGAATTTATTCGCCGAGAATTTTCGAACGGTTCGACGACGATTCTCCTGATAGCGATTATGCTATTCCGAAAAGAATGAAAAACTTTCTTCGCCGAATGCTTCATTAAGCTTGAAACTAATTGTAAGCAAAAATCTCGTAAAAATTCGTTAGAATAACCACTTGGCATCCGTACAAGAATAAATGCACAGAATCAGTAATAAGGAAAGTAATAGACCAATAATAAGGAAAGAAACTTCAGAAAGCATCACATAATTAATAAGAGAGGCTCGCATTCTGTTAATAAAACGGTTCAACCGGGGAAATTGTGGTAAGAAATATAATATTCATTCTCCACTTGCAATTTCGGTAGACTAATCGAATAATTAGTAGGCGCTATCGCTATCCTTTTGATCGCGATATTATTAAATCATTTCCACTTTATGACTTGGATTATACACGCGCGTAATAATTACGATTGCAATGGAATAGTGTCGTTAAAATCAATTAATATTATATAATTAATTTGCAGATTATAGCAGCGCTTAAAGTAAATTACTGGGGCGTCCAAATCTGTACACAGCCGTTTTACTTTTTCGATAATTCAAGATATTCGATCCAGGAATCGTAACGATTAGGGTGCATATTTATTTATTTAGCAGCTTATTTATCGCGTTTCCCTGCGAAAACGCAATCAACGTACTTTCCCCATATTTGTATAATTACATGTTTCCGGATATGGTAATTCAAGTGCGATTTATAAAACCGATTAAATTAAATTCTGAGAAAGTTTCTCTTACTCGTTTTCAGAGCAATCTTTACAAGCTCGCAAAAATTCCTCAGTCTACTTGTTCCTTAATCTACTAATTAACGAACAATTGAACCTAGAACTTTCAACTTCGAACCTTCAACCGTGTCACAATTGCTCCTGTTCCACGAGAAGCAATTAAAAGTGATTGCCGCGAAATCTCGCGTGTCTTTAATGAGTATTCTGGTCTGGAGTGTCATTTTTAAGGTCTCTCTTGGGATCGTTGTTGTTCTTATGAAATACAATGGACTTTCCGCAGCGTTATTTTTGAAGACGTATACTTCGAGACAATGCAATCACGAAAACAATTATTTCCAAAGTTGTGGACCAAAACACTTCTTTAATGTTATTGTGTAATTTACGTTTTTGCAATAGCAAAATCTAGCTTATGTTATTGGATTTATTAGTGGATTATGTTTAAAATTCTATTAAGGAAATTTTCAAAATTTGTGAGATAAAGGAAAGGTTTCTAAAATATGTACGATTATTAAGATTTTTAATGTTTGTTAAATTATTAAGATTTTCAACATTCGCTATTGTGGCATATCCAAACTGTTATGATCTACTTATTACAAGAAAAAAAGAACAAAATGGTTTCCTCAAAGCGTAGAAAAATGAAACGAGGGGCAAAAAAATTGATCAAAATTGTCAGCAAATAGTATTTAATTCACCAAGTATCAATACTCATCGTAGAAACAAAATTTCGCAATACGTATTGTAACGTTTAACAACTAAAACCGATTCGAAGTAGTCTTGTTAAAAGGAAACGGATTTCGGTACGGGCGAAAGAGTTGAATCGCGACCAGTTCGGCTCCGGTGTCGCCATTTTGGAGAACGCTGGCTCGCAGATCGTCGACCAGTCGCCGGACAACTTTGATTTTCCTTGCAGGTGCGAACTAGAGCGAGAAGAAGCGAGGAGGTTGGCTGCGAGTCGCGTCCACGCCTACGCATCCGAGCGCCTAACGATCGCGCGTAGTTACCCGTTAATTAGACCTTAATTAGCCCGGTGCTCGTCGCTGCGAACCGCTCGCGAAAAAAACACATAGAAAAGAAAAGAAAAGGAAACATGCCGTGGCACTCGCTTCACCTCGGTCTCACCTGACTGAGAGGGACAGGCAGGGAGAGAAGAGTGGTGTGCCTCTTTGGGCGGTTCCAGTGAAAGAAATCAGCCCGGAAGATGCACAACGCTTCGACGGAGGGCGCGTCGCCCGGCGGTCGTCGACTGTCACGCAGCTTTCACTCCTGTCTCCGAGGAGCTGATCACGACGATCTCGAATCAGGTAGATCGATTTTCAAGGACTTACCTTTGTCACTTGTCATTTTTACCAATTCGCACACTCAATTAGGAACTGCATCGTTTTGTATCAGGAAGATTAATTTTAAATGATTTGTTGTTGTTACTCGTCATTTTTATCAATTGAAAGACTCGGTTGAAAAATTTGCTTCTTTCAATAGCAGATTATTTGAGAGACTATTATTGAGTTGATGCAAGCGAAGATCATGAATTAGGTAAATCGATTTTTACCGGTTGGATGACTCAATTGAGAACTACATTATTTGATATTAAATTAGACAGATCGATTTTCAAGGATTTACTTTTGTTACTCGTCATGTTCATCAATTTGCAGAATCAATTAGGAACTACATTGTTTGATCATGGATATATTTAATCGGGAAAATCGACCTGGAACAATTTATTTTTGTTATTCGTTATATTTATTAATTCGCAAACTCAATGCAGAAATGCAGTTGTTGTGTATGCAGATTATTGTAAGGTCTGATCGAATTGATATATAATAGAAGTAGCATTTCTATGAATTGGCTGACTCTTTATTAATTGGCTGACTCTTTATTAATTGGCTGACTCTTTATTAATTGGCTGAAATTAGAAATTAATCTTAGTTTGAAAAATGTCTTGATATCTTTTGTAGACATAAGAAAATTACAAATATTGCATCAATGCATAAACTGATTAAATTACTAGGAATATCATATTCTTTTTCTGCTGTGATGAACGTTCCACAATATATCGCTTAGAAACGAAGTTGAATGCTTCTATCAGTATAAAAAGTACACTCTTTATGTAATCTGCACCTCTAAATTCTGTAACTTTATTATTAAATCTTATGGATCGCACAGAGTTCGGTATAGTTTCTTTATTAACTTCGTAGACTCCGAACTCTTCTGTACTACCACCAGAAAGTTTGAAAGTTGATTTAAAATCTTGTATAAATATTGCAAATTTCTTGAGAATGATACATAAGAAAAATAGCAGAAAATTTAATATACAATTTCACATGGGATATCTTTCCTCTTACTATAAAGATAAAATATCAGAAAAATGAGTTGTAAATGATATACGAAAAATTGAAATTGTACATTATGTTTCGATAAAGAATCTTTCTTCGTGCAAGAAATTCTGAAGGTATAATAAACTTTTTCACAGATGATTATTTTGACGTCTAACAAAAATACTATGTTTCAAGTCACAATTCTTATCATAATTAATTATCATTATTATTCAGGCCACTTTATTTTCCAATAACTAGATTTTTACTTCATATTTAATGAAATAAAATTTATATTTCATATTTAATGAAATAAAATTTATATTTCATATTTAATAAAAGAAAATTTATACTTCATATTTAATAAAAGAAAATTTATACTTCATATTTAATAAAATAAAATTTATACTTCATATTTAATGTAATAAAATTTATACTTCATATTTAATAAAATAAAATTGATACTTCATATTTAATAAAATAAAATTTATGGCTCATTTTCAATCAAATAAAATTTGTCTGCCTTAACTGCAGCACGTAGAAGGTAGACATACACTTCGTTCTTCCTTCAATAATTTTAATAAGTTGATAGCAATATATTGGTATAACTCAGTCACTCATATGTTTTTCCTGCTTGAAATTGCACTGACTCATTCTTTTCATGAACCCATAAAATCCGCAGCCTATCAGTACCTCACCAGCAAAATATAAGAAACCGTTCATGTCCACTGTAACTGTTCAAATGCTGAAACGTTGATAACAATGTTTAATGGCCACCTAAAATTTAGAACGAACGTCTCGTTGCGAGTCCGAGTTCCGATATTAGAAGACAAGGAGAAGTTAATGGCGATACACTCGACCGGTATTTTGAACGAGTTGCCCGTCGTTACGTCGTTATCCTTTTTACGATTCCAGATTGGACGATTCCGGGACGCGTTGCGTAGGATAACGACACGCATGATTTACATGGAACGTAGGTGACGCGTACGCAATGTTGCAGGCCTACGCTCGTTAAAACTGCACTTCCACTTTCCCAGAAAAGAAAACCATTCGTGGGAAAAAGGGAGCAAGTCGCAGTTCCTGATGCAATTCTCATGGGCGCGTTTTCCGTCGAGGTTTCAGAGTTACGACGGTTCGAATTGAAATTAATTGACGCCTCATTGAAGTTCGGAACCGGGGAATGTGCTCCATTGATCTTTGCCGCGATTCCTACACTACGTTTGACCGAGGGCTGCACGAATTACTATGCACTCGTGTGCATAATTTTCATTTTAACTGTAATTCCTTCTCCCCGTCTTTACATTCTCGATCATCTTTATTACTTTTACTACTTATTGAAAATGTTTCAAGATTCTTTCGATCCTTCACGTGCTAAATATAAATATGCAATAATTTCAGTAGCGATATTTCCTGTGCCATTTTAAATTAAGTGAACAAACTTGTTTCGTTCACAGTAGAGTTGGGCATTATTTGAATAAAATTTTTCGAATAAATTCTTCCTTTTTTATTCGAAATTGATTCAATTGTTCAAATAAAATTTGATTCGAATAACGTTTCAGATAAAATGTTATCCGAATAGCATTTCGAATATAGTAAATTCTTCGAAAGTTTTATTTCTCTTTGAATAAAATTATATATTATGTTTTTATAAGCGTATAGTATGGGAACTTATTAAAATTACAGAATACAGTATCGATGTTCTATGAAAAAAACGATGACTCAAGACGAAGTGACAGAAATTTATCGCAAATACCCAAGCTTCCGAAGTGACTTTAACGGCTCATTTAGTGCGTCAGGAATTTTTAGCGCGCAACATTACTGCACAATTTAAAATAGAACGGGTTTCGACGCGTTCTCGATGCTTTTTTCCCTGCTATTAAAACGAACCGATTCACCGGGATCTTCATTGGAAGAAACGAAAAGAAATAATAATATTTACGTCGCCGAAATAATTCACGCGAATATACGGCACCGTTGAACCGAAACGTCTGACGCCCACAAATCCTCGGGCGGAGACCCGTCTGAAAGCTTCCAACGAAACAAACCTCCCAAAATACTTTCTATCCGCCACTTCGCCAGACGCCGGTGACACAGAAATAACGTTTAGGCTAAAAAACTTCGTGGCAGGTAACCGCGCTCTTGCGTATTCTCCTATTCGTCTAAGATCAAAAGGTATTATTACCCTGTCAGTATTGTTGTCCAATTAAACTGAATTTCTTGCTGTTGAAATCTAACTGTGATGTGAAATTGAACTAACTTTCATCGTCTTCTGCTTATTACTAACCTCGACAATAGCTTAGAAAACGAAATTTTCTCCTATTGTTTTCCGAGTGTGATATTAGATTAAATTACTCCTATCTGATTCAAGATGCATATTTCAGTTGTTAGGCTTTCTATTCTATAAATTCACTTATGATTCGTGCGTTTGCCAATTCGTGTCTTATTCTAACACCGACACGAATTCTTTTCTCTTCAACTTACTCGTTATCTGCTCATTATTTATCGTTTATCATCTATTATTTCATAGCATTACAAGTCAATTAATATTCTATAGTTCTACTTAGTCGTCTTTTTCTTCTGTCCTCGCCATAACTAAAATGTTATTACTAGACTGCGGATTTTTATACAAAATAAATTTGTCAATTGAAATATTTTTCCTATTTTAATAATTGTAATAAGTTAAGAGTAATATAAGAGTAATTACTTTGTATTTGAGCTATCCAGTTTTCTCGTGAATGCATCAAATCCGCGGTCTAGTTATCACACTTTCAAAAATCTCTTTTGTAATATTGGCAGCTGGTAAAGAACGTATAACTGGGTGTTCTCGGTTCGTGCAGAAGAATCATTAAATCCTGAAGCATGTTCGAAAGTTGCGAAGTTCGACAGAAGTTATGTAATTTATTGAAGATTGCACGAAGATGGTTTATTGAACTATCGAAGATTATCGAGTTTTGCAATCAAGTTCGGCGCCTGTTACTCCTTTGTATCGAGGTCGTGAGAGAATTCAGCAGGGTAATAAACTAACGGCAGTGGTCTTGAAATAACAAGAGCAGACAAATGACTAGACGAGCTTCCAACGTTCCGCGGATTCCTAACTTGCGTACAGGATGTCCTATTATTGTAAAACCGTACAATACCTGCAAAATTCTCACAACACGGTGTTTAGTTGTGTTTACTCGTTAGATGGTTATTGCCTATACGGTATAGCCAACTAATTAGGATTATCCGAAATAGAGCAAATTAAAGCAATTTATTCGGAGAAAATTGCCTTCGTGAAATTTGCATTTGTTATGGAATGATTATCGAAGATTTCTTTATTATACAACGGAATCTGTTAGAAAATTCGAGATAATTTGAAGCGTTCCGCTAGATAAAGTTAAAAAGTGGTAGCAAATACAAATGATATATATAATACGATAAATATTCATATCTTGATGGAATCTGTTACCGGAGATTGTTAAATAATCAAATTTACGGAGATTTCGTGCATTTGTATCATCTCAAGAATCTCAAAATATAAATTTGGAAAAAGAAATTATTTTACAAAACTTTCGCAGCAGGAAACCTGGTCCCATCAAAATTAATCCTAACTTTTACTGAATTGAAACAAGCGAAATTATGTAAATGCCTATAGCAATCTCGTATCTTTATATTACCCAAAATCTGGGAAAAAAGAATGTCTCTGACCATTGGATTAAACCTGATTTCACTAAGTAGGAGCACAAAAAATAGATAAAATATTTATTTTCAGACAGAATTATTGTCTGACATTTGTATTTATGCGCCAAAAAATCATCAATCTCTGAAAAACGTGATTTTCCGAAGCTGCAACAGTAGAAAGTCTCTTCTCATTGAATCGAACCTGATTTTGTGCATTCATAAACATACCGATAAAAGTTAATGCACTTTTAATTTAATAAGACTTATATTTATTAAAACATCAAATTTTACTAAAATCTTAACGATATGTAAAGTTTCTACAACCTTCACCGGTACCTGTAATGCTACAAAAAGTGTAGACATAAATCAAAGGATAAAGAAGTCACATAATTATCTTTTAAACCTAATCCAACTAAAAACTCTTGGCACCGAATCACACGTGACTTTTTTTTACATAAGAAGTAAAGAAAAGGAGCAAACTTGGAGTTCTTCAGAGACATGAGCACTCATATACGCTGTAAGATGTGCAAACATAAATCTAGGGGAAAGAAAAAGTAAGAGGATTATTTTTTAAATAATATGTAACTAAAATGACTACTAAATAACATGTAGCTAAAATGGCTACTAAATAACATGTAACTAAACTGAATAAATACGACATTTGCCACAGATTTCTTCGCTCAAACACATTACAAAATGTTTAAACCAAAATGTAGAAGAAGCAAAAATCGTATAATAACATTTTGAAGCTCGTTTTCTTCAAATACACCGAATAAAATTCAAAATATCCTAAACACGAACCGTGTCGAGGTGCCTCGCATTATCGAGCAGAGCAGACGCATAAAATCGGAATCGTCGACAGCAGTTCCTCTGTCAGCGGTGAAGGGACACCCTGTATTTGGCGTGGTGCACCTACGTGAGGCATATTTACAAGATCTCTCGCGCCTGGAAGCGTAACCGAGGGAGGCCGCGTTAATATTTACTTTCATACACAGCCTCCGCTCGCGGCAGTCCATTCCTGACTATACATAACATCGTGTCCGCTGTCTAACTGGGCGCAGAGCTTCTCGCGAATCGATCCCGGAGTGGCTCTATTTATCTTTTCGCGGTACGATAATTACCTTCAAGAATCGGGCCCTCGTCCTCCCTCCTCCTGCACACGAGCACACGAGCACACGACTTCATCTCTCCGACGCGAATGGATCTGTGTCTCCTCGGGGGATTTAATCGTCTCCGTATAGTCTTGAAACCTCGGTCACTCTTTGCACCTTCTCCGCTTGCCTGCACGCGATCCCTTTAATTGCTCGTTAATCCCGAAGTGATACGACTCCGCGGAACTCCTGCAAAGTGTTTTTCGGCGATCTCCGCTAGCCCCGTTGGACTCATCCGCCGCACAAACGTCTCATTGACTGCCTCGTGCTTGGTTAATTGGTGGTATAATTGAGTGATCCGAACCATCGACTACTCTGTATCGCGATTGCTGTCTTTCTCCGGTGATATAGAACTCGACGTGCAAAGAAGTTCGGCGAAATGGACGCTTTCACTTCCGAGCTGTGAACAGTTTGGAGTCCAAACTTTCGACTAGAATTTAGGAGACCGAGAACCAGCTTCTCTGTGCGTGCGTGTGCGTGTGTGTCATTGTTGTGCGATTAAATGTCACTTTTGCCGAGATCGGCGACCAGAGGAATTAGTGAGCCACCGCGGTTACTGCAGTGACTAAAAACTCGTCTAGAGAATTTCAGAAGCCGTTGGTGTAGAGACGCGTGACAAATTTCTGGACAGTCTTCAAACAGTAATAAACTGTTTTTGCTGACACGAGTGTTGCACGAGACGAACCTTTCGTCGAAATCCTCCAACGATTGCTTAAGACTATTAATAAAACATCTTCGGGATGTTGATTCCACGATGATGATCGAAGGACGATCGTGACTTCATCGACACCACAATCGAACGATACGTAATCGGATGTTTCATGCAGCGAGGCGCAGCGATGCATCCGGATTTTTGAGGCTTCTCTAATCTGGTAGATTCATTCGTGGATGATCTAATAATTGCTCAAGGACGAACCGACTGCGCGGATACCGGCCAGGAATTAGAGTGCGTCGGCAACATGAGAATCCGATACGTGCCCCAGGATATCGGAAATTGTTACAAGCGTACGTTCTTCTTTTTTCTCTGCTTTTCGCAAGTAATAGCTTGCGACTCGTGCGAAACATTCCTGCGGTGTATTGAAAAAAAAGTATTACAATGCAAATTGTTTCGAATATTCGCTTTATGGTGTAACGCTTTGCGAAACAATCTAATGTAATATTAAATGTTCGAAAGTATTTTATCGATAAATTCCTATGAATTCTGCTCGTTTCGATACAACATAGTTGCGAGGCGACATGGTTTTCGAGTATAATCTATGAGACAGTAAAATATATTTGTAAAATCTGTAACAATTAAGAGACAATGTTGCATTATTCGGATAAACTTTTATTCAATAAATTGTAACAGAAATTATGGTCTTGGAATTTCAGAATGCGCAATCTTCGTGCACAAATTTTTATTTCAATTCTAACTTTGACTGTCTGCTTGCAGAATTAATATCTTCTTTTTAACTAACTTTGCTAATGTTTGATAACTTGAAACTGATATTCTAAAGGACATTTTTACATTAAACCGTGATCGAAAATCTTCAACAATTGTAATATTAATATCGATATTCTACTAATTAATAGCGCAACCATACGAATTACAATTTACATTAATTAAACAATATCTGTTTAACAAATCCGTCTAAAGTTTCGCTCCCAGAATGTTGTTCTCAACCGTGTCATAATATAAATTCAAACATGTGTGCATCGTTTATTGACAACTTTAATTATGTAATTTAATTTAATTTACGATAATGAGGGTGCCGGTGATATCGGGCACATAATTAATCCGCCCCACAAATTCAATTGCCGTCGTTGGAAAGTGCGGGTTTGGTATTGATGGAAACGAAATTTCGATGAAATAATCGGTACTCCGGATAATTGATATCTAAGGAACTGCGATAATTACATCAACCGAGTGTAATTATCGTTAGCATAAAGTCTTCGGTAAAGTTTCGTCGAAACGTTGCCATGGAGTTGCATTGGAAGATGGCACACGGTAAACAGATCCACGTCCCATATTGGTTATGAGTATGCAAATAGGAGCCGCAGTCGTTCGAAAGTACGTTCCTATGTAAATGAATGGTAAAAGTTGCACAACAAGGATTTAAATTTCAACTTTGCCCGTGCAATTGCCCGCGAACGTAAACATACCAGTCCGGTGGTTATTAAAATGTGCGTGAAACTGGAAAACGTGGAAGGAAAGTGGTCCGACTTGTAGCGGGTAATAATTTGATTGCGCTCTCATTATTTTAAATATCAATGCTATTGCGTTGAATATTCTATGGAAAGCAATAGGATAACCTTACACTGTGTGCACATTCTTATATTACAGGAACTCTGCTACATTTATGGTTCGGTGGGCGCAACGTTTTCTATCGCATTGAAAAGATCGCTTAACGACTGTATTCCATGATAAATCGATTATCAGTAATTTGACCGGACAGATGTATTAATGCAATAGAGACCTAAACACCGCTGAATTATTCATATTCTAATTGCTCTAAAAGCGCCTGGCCTAGCCCTCCATTGAAAAACCAGTTACCTTGTCAGGCTTTAATGCGATAAACTGCATAGTTTACAAGACAGCCAATGAATTACATAGTTGATATTCTTTATACTATAATCAACAGCGTGTTGCATGTTTATGCAAAATATTGCTCGAACGTGCAATATTCGATGAACTAAAATTAAAAGGAAATATTTTCGCCTCTGGACGTCTAGATTGGATTGCTAGTAAAGTGAACGTATGTCAATTTTGTGACACTTTATGTATATTGTAATTATGTGCTGGATGTGATACGAGCACTTGAAAGAGACTAAATGCTTACATATTCTTGTTTAGGCTTTCTAAATATTTATAATATTGTGACGAAATATTCTGTAAATAAGCATTCAAACGCAGAAAGTAATTGTTATTTATTATTTCTTAAAATCAGAACTAAATGTTTGAACTACAAATATTGTTACGTCATTTTCACCTCTTTAAAATCAGTGTAAAAGAAATCAATTTTTATCGAACCTCTGTTTACTTTTAATTAATGCAGAGAATTTTTATTTTATATGAACATCTACAGTTTGATTATCATTTAGCAACGATCGACTGTTCAAGACAAGTATTGCATTCGTAACAAACCTTTTTCAGTATTAAATTACAGCGACAACGAAATGCAATCTATTCAAACTCCAAATAAACCATGAATCGCCAACCTTTGGATAGTATCGGAAAAATGATAACGAAACCGCAAAAAAATCTGCAAAGATTCTGGCACAAAGGAACTGGTATTCCAGCGTCGAGTAATACGATCACTGTACAGGTCAATTTTATTGATCCATCGGCTGTCAGCTTGTCGTTCTTTTCTCGCAGACACAATTTTTTCCTCTGCTAATTATACGATCGCTTTAATAGCCGCCAACCGGCAATTAAGTTGTATCCAGGGATGCACTCTCTCTTTCTCTATCCCCGCTCCTTCACCCTTGCCAATCTTTTTGCCCTTCCGTTTCACTGTGAAACGCGTCCGGTGTATTTTCCATCGGACAAAAAGCGAAGAAAGGAGCCGGGAACAACAAGATGAACAAGATAAACCTCTGGCAGCCATAGAAATTCATTTCCATTCTCGAGGGGAATTAAGACATAGTGGACGCCAGTGCTCGAATTGCCGGCGACTTTTTCATCGAGCCGCCTCTGTTTTACGCGGTAATAACGTTAATTGAATCGATGTTATTCCACCTGTTTCGCTATCTCGCCGACGCACCACGGGGGAGAAAGCGCCCAAAAATGGTAAAAAATATTTTCCAGTTGAAATCACGCGCTTGCGCCCGATTTTTTTATTCTTCGCCACGAGGCTTTATTACATGCGACCTTATTAACATAGAGTAACTAATAAAAATCATGTAAAAACATTTAAATAAAAATATTGAAATTTTACACAACTCAAATACACGCCTAGTACACTTATACCCATCAGCAATTAGTTAAATTAAGAAAAAACTGAGCTGCAATTATTTTTATATTCTTAGGTGGGCTTCTTAGTGTTTATAGTTCATAAAAATGAAAAGAAATTACACCACTATACAGAAAACAAAACTGTATACTTTCTTTTTTTAATGAAACTGAAGAAGTAGATAAATATTTTATTTGCACGTGATTAAATTTTTATAAATTGAATATATGGATAAAATTAAATATAAAAATATGATTTCATTCGGAGAGTACTTTTTATATCTTTTGGGTGCTTCCTGTCATATAGTGCAGCACCCATGTGCCTCTTGTTTCGTTCTCTCGCTGCCCCATGGAAATTTCAAAGTCCTTGCGCTGCACGAAATGCACGTATGCAACCACTGAAAATAACGCGAGAGACGCATACACTCCCGGCCACAAGTCGCTGGACGCTTGCATCAGTAAATAGAAAGTAAGAGTGAATCGATCTCCTCAAATTACATAAATTATACACCTCTTCCGTCGGTGCTCTTCCTATTTCTCTGTATAAAGAATGTGCATTCCTTAATGCGGAACCGGAATATGTAGGTAAGCGATATTTCAGAACGCCGTTTCGCGAAACTTCTTTTTGTAATGTCAAATATTTTAGTGGTCGCTTTAAGGGTTTAACAATAATGGAAGTTGTCAAATTTTGCAAATTTTACATACAATTACTTTCTTAATTCTGGACTTTATAATATCGTTTCGAAACGGCGATTTGAAAATATTACTCACGTTTTTTAGATCGAAATAATATTCTACCCTTTGGTTATTATTGTTTAAACATTGAAGGTTGGCGTGCGATCAGTTTAAGTTAGTTAACTCGTATAAGAATTTATTAATGACAAGGAGGTATTAATGAATGAAAAAATCATTGTGCAAAGGGTGAAGCTGGTTTCTTAACGTTTGCAATATACTTTTAACAACCTTTTTCAAAGTTAATAATCTATTACAGAAGCGTTACAAATAAAAGTTAAGAAGTAATACAAAAATATTACAAATTGAAGTTAAGCATCGTACAAAAATTTCTTCTGATTTTTAACAACCGCGTGTATTAGCTACATACATTTTTAGCTACATTTTTCAGAAATCAGTGCAAACAAAATTTTATCCGTCTTTTAACAATCGCATGAATAATAAATATTTAGAGCTCCATTTTGAAATCAATTGCATGACAAAAATTTATATTCCACATGTGGGAAAGTGCCAGCCAGTTTTAAAAGTGTTATTCAACGGAAGTTTGTTTCGCCGTTGCAGACAGAGTGTAAAATTACAATTGACCTAATGGAAAAAAAGTTGTAGTGGTTTAGCAATGATTTTTGAGATATTCTCTGTTGGATTCTCTGTTGGCATAGCCAGGTGCTCGGTGAGTTTTGGATGGGGTGGTACATACCCTCGAAACTTCCAGACTGCGAGCATACGAGCGCTGTCAGTGGAAATCTCTGTGTCAAACAAGTTTGCGAACCTCTCGCATATGATGAGCCGAAAATATCTGCAGCCGAAGCGGTGATTCGAGTGCAGATCTCAGGAACTTTCCTTTTGACGGAGGATCTTTTGTATATTCCATTGAGTATTACATAGGTAATGGCGTGTTATAGGCACAATGGGTTATATAAACTTGCGTTACATAAACGAGTTTGATGTAAAGAGAATTTCTCGGGTAATTCGACGATAATGCTTTGATACCAAAATAAAGTTTCATTGTACGGGATTCTTACGTTTCTAAAATTATTATTAACAGTGCATAATGCATGCGAAGCAGTTACATGACTTCAGACGATAGCGTTATCTTATCATTGTATCAGAGCTGCTTGATTACATTTTTAAGGACTAATTCGGAAGTACGATAAATATTTCGTTAGTCTACTAATTATAAATGATGCATAATTGCTTCAACTAAAGTATCAAATGAAAATAAATGGATATTATGCGTTTGTTTAAAATGTGAGATTATTAATAAAACAGAAATGCTTGAACTAAAATGTAAAACGAAAATAAGTGGATATGATACGTTTGTTTAAAATGTGATATTACGTGTGACATATTATGATTAGTTCGACTAAAATTTTAAAATAAAAATAAATGGATATTATGTATTTCTTTAAAATACATAACGATAAGAAATGAATATTGCGTATTTGTTTAAAATATGAGACTGTGTATAAAACAAAAGTGGCAGAACCGAAGTGTAAATCGAAAATAGGTACATATTATTCAATTATTTAAAATGTAATAGTATGAGTGATAATTAGATCGACTAAAGTGAAAAACAAGAATAAATGTATATTATGCATTCCTTTAAAATGTGACATAGTGAGTGATGTACAATTGATTGGAATAACGTGTATAACGAAAAGAAATAATTGTTAGGCATTTATTTAAAATGTGAGGCTACAAATAAAACAGAAATGGTTGAACTAATGTGTAAAACGAAGATCGATGAATATTATAGAATTCTTGAAAATATAATAATATGAATGATAGGTAATTAATTACACTAAAGTATGGAACGAAAATAAATTGTTTATTTCTTCAGAATGTGAGAATATGACTAAAACAGAGATGGTTGAAGCACGAGACGAAGATAGATGAATGTTACCGAGAACCTTCCACGCAAATATTCTCGAGAGAACGTATAAGGGCGAAGCGATTTGAGAAATTCAAAGTGAAATAAAGGGAATACTAAAAGTTCGTCACTGCGGAATCTGCAAATAAAATGTCGGCGAGTACCTGGGTAAAAATCGTGGACGTACGCGTCCACTCGCCAGCATCTAACAATTCATCAGCCAGTTCCTTGACATTTGAACGCGAATCTCCGGCTTTCACGAGCAATTCGAAACACGTGCTTCGCTTCCTGTTGTAGTAGATAACCCATGCACGGCACGTCCGCACAATCGCTCAATAATAACACGATTGCGTCGGTTAAATCGGAGCGAAAATGCTGCACGGAAATCGCCCCGGCTCAAAAATTCCGCCGAAGATCGGGCAACCTAGTAATTTCTCATTTACTTCTGCTCGAACAAACCGAATCGATCCGCCCGGGAAAATTGCTATGCCTTTTCTTTCTGCGCCATATATAAAGCATAAAGCGCAACAACGTATACCCTTATATTCAATGAGCGACTGCAAAAAATTTCCCAGCAGGATGCACGGCAAAAATGCCGGGAAAGCGGCTTTCACGCGTATGATTTCCTGTGGCACAAAGAAACAAGTCAATTGGACGTCTAATCAATCATGTGTAATAACCAATGGTCTCCGTAGGATCGGCGTAATTGAATGGTAATTTAAAAGCCCGTCGAAATTGATACTGCCGATCTATCTCGTTATCATTTGTTTCAGCAACGCCGGAAGTAATTATCGCGTGAGAACAAGTTTCAGAGGAATTTCAGCAAACAAATCGTTACCGCCGATAACTTAAAAAATGGATCGCGAAAGCAATTAATTCGCACGATTATACTCGCTCTAGAAATCGTCTCGTCCTTGCAACCGATATTATTTCTTAATTAGTTCGCTTGACGCAGATTCTGGCGGATTAATTTCTGAAAAAATTGTTTCCGATGGAGATGGAAATCTCATTAAACCTTCCCACACATTTTTCTGGCTAGCGCGATCGTTAGCGATTAGGGGAGGGAACATCTCGGATAGGACATTACCATTATCTCAAAAATAGTGAATTTTTCTGCGATGAAATTATACTTGTTTTAACTTTTTAATTTTTTTATGCTCGTAAGTTTTTATTTGTTGCATTCGATCAGCTGTTTCTTGAAAAATAGGACTTATTTTTTATATTTCAAACCTTATTTGCTTATCATATTAATTGTTAAAATATATTCGTTTAGAAATTGTTGTTCACTTTTTTCTGTTTCTTTTTATCGAAAGGATTATTTCTTCAATAAAATGTGATATTAAGATAAAGAAGAAAAAACATTCAATGCGATCAATTGATGAATGGGTCAAAATGCACTTTTTAAAACCATTCAAAATAAATCCAATAAACATAGTAGAAACCCTTTGACACTATGCGTTCTCATAGTAAAATAACTGATCTTTCGAACGTTTCAAACTAGAATTAGACCATTTAGTTTTTTTGTCGTTATCTTGTCCTAAATAAAAGCGTGTCCCATTCGTCACGTCGATTCGATCAAACACGGTCGACGACTTTGAAAAATGTTCGAATCTCGAAAGCTTCCACGAGTCCCGGAACAACGAGGAAAAATGACGGTCTCGGATTATGCTAAATGGACGCGTTCCATTAAACGACATTGGAATGCCGCGAAATTTATGGACGCGTATGAGCTGGAAAAAATATCGGGAACTGGCTGCTAACGACTATTCAAATTTCCGCGATCCCGTTCGACGTAATATACATACAAATTACGTTCATAAAGCTCTTTTCATGTTGCTCACAATCAATGTCGCAATCAGTTCCGAGACTCGGATAAAAATGGCGACGGTGGCGCGATGACGCGCGAGTGCCTACGTTCTCGTATTCGTTCCGAATTTCCGTAAACATCAGTCGCGTTTAACTCGCTGCAAAATTGCACGTCTCTTCCAGAACTGGGAATTCCTTCCGGGACGCGTTCCGATCGAGTGTTCGTGACTCCCATTAGAAATTCTGTCGCCTCCTTTAATAACCACGAGCACCACGAATATTGCACTCTCCGCCGGAAACCCTTACACGCGATACATCTCTGTCGGCAGTTCCGTGCAATTTCCGAACTTCCGTGCTCCCCGAAATTCTGATCTTATTGCGGCGGCGAGCTCCGTTTTTCAAATGGACGCATCGCTCCTTCCGCTCCGATGTTTTATCTTTGCGCATATTATTGCTCTACTCAATAATAGTAATAATAATTATAGACCTTAGAGTCAAGAAAACGAACTTCGTTTTCTAAACTTAACTTAAATCGATTCATTCGACCATTCACACATTCCACTTACTCCATTGTCTCCTTTCTAATTTCGTCTTAAATTCTTATTATGTTTCAATTGAATGACGCTGATTGAAAGAATCGTTATCGAATCGATCGATTTTAGTAGATAAAATATGTGTCGACTGGACTGCGGATCTTCATGCATTTATGGTATACATTTAAACGTGAATATTAAGAACTTGGTTGTAATATTATTCCACACTCGTTTCCTTCTTCACATTTTTGTAAAAGAATTTATGAAACCGAGAATTTCTATAAAGCGGTTCAAATCTCAATCTTACGTGTGTTACGTCGTCCATAAAAATTTATCAAATTGAGATAATTATAATTTTGTCATTTTAGGCACTGTATTTCTGTATTATTTTTCTATCACAGCGAACTCCATTTCTTACCGTTTGTAACCTGGCTCTTTTCTGTTCGACTGCGGATTATATGCATTTATAAGTAAAATGAGCGGTTTAAATGTAAAACAATAAAGTCATTTAAAGAATTTACGAACACAGTCATATTACTATCAACTGAATAAAATTATTAATAAAAATAATGAATACATGTGTGGCTGCTATATCTTCCAACTAATGCAGACGATTCTTATCTTGCATAAAAATCCGCAGTCTAGTTGTTGGCTTCTATTCTAGCTTTGCGAGGTAAAACATTGGAAATAAAATAAGCCGCGCAGTCGAATTACTCTTTAACTGCACTATACTCGAACACATTTCCGAAAGTGCGAAATCACGAATGAGTTATTAACGCAAGATAAATAAATCGTGTTGACGAAGATTTCATTGCGACACGCGTGGGAGCGCACATCTCGTTCTCCGTCGTTACCATTTCAACATTCGAAAGCAATATTAAAACACACCTTCCAATTAAAATACCGCCGAACGAAACGGAAGAGAGAGATTCATGCGAACCTCGACGGATTCAAGGCATTTCTCCGTTTGTTGATCCGCAGTTGCAAAGGCCGAACGCCGCGCCTAATTAGCGCGACAATGAAACGGGCTTCGGCAAAAAGCTGTTTTACGTAAGCCTGGAAACAATCGTAGGCAGCGAAAAACGGATCGGACAAATCCTGGTAGGATAAACAGGATCAGGCGGATAGAGGCTTCGTGCACGTGCGAAGTTTCGCATGCGACGTCGCGTCGCGTTCGAAAGCCGGGAAGACGTTGCCGGAACAGATCTCACGCGGCCGGCTTAATCAGGCCGCAATTAATCCGCGTGCTTCCCCGTCGAGTACAGTTAGACAAAAGTGTCGACGCGACTCGGGCGTCTCCGCGCGAGCGAGCGACTCGCGCCGCGACTCGCGTGGCAAAACGTCCGCAAGAATTGGAGCGTGGATCTCGGATATGGTCGGAGCACGTCCATTAATGCCCGCGTATCGCGCCGTGAAAAAGCTGTCGCCGCGCCGCGAAAAACCCGGCTCCGGCAGAAACGAGCTTCCTGGGAGCCGAGCGCCGCGTGTCCTTCGAATGCTCAAAATTATGATCGCGATAAAAAGTTCCTCGAACGACCAAGAAATGACTGAAACGAGAACACCAGTCTCCGCCCGTTACTCGTCAGGCGAGCACGAGGACTCTAACTGTAAAGTGGAACGATACGGTGCTCTTGTTGCGGGCTAAGGGTACGTTCGTGGTCGTCTGCGGTCAACGATAAGCACAGAGACGCGTTTTGTTGCTTCCAGTGGAGCTGAGTAATCGATTATTTTCTGATTACTTTTGTAATTCGTCGGAACGTATTGAGATATGGTAATCGCGGGATGTGCGAATAGCTAACTAGCTATAGGGTAGAGTAATTACTCTGCGGTAAACGTACTGTGCGTTCGCCAGAAGAAGGCACAACGTGTTTATGTTCCCACTTCTGCTGCAGTCCGCTGTCCCTCCGATGATCGTAAATACTAAATGGACGAATACTATGTGCGATCATAGGAGGGACAGTGGACTGCAGCAGAAATAGGAATTTAAACACGCTGTGCCTTCTTCTGATGAACGCACGATAGACGTTGAACGTCCTTCGATATTGCGACATTTCATTTGTACTTCCATCTTTCTGCAACCATGAAAATGTGCAGACATATAGCCGGTCGTGTGTAAGCGGTGAAACTGTTAGTACTGTCCGTTGCTGAAAAGAAGGCACAATTTCTGTTAATGGGCAAGGGGTATCCCGCTCGTTCCACCTGATTTGCACGCCCGTAGAAGCAACTTTTACCTCAGTAAAAATGCAATTTGTTGCTTTGTTTAGGAGTTATTAACGAAAAACACCGACCAATGAGAGCCGTGCTCGGTTGACGCGAGGCTGTCGAGCCAATGAACAGAACTGAACTTCGTCTGCTCGTTGGCTCGGTCGCTTAGCGTCAGTCGAGCTCGCCTCTCATTGGTCAGTGGTTTTTTGTTAGTAACTCGTAAACAAA
>CM052150.1:10856600-10879158 GCA_028455555.1 Augochlorella aurata | reverse complement strand
ATAGAATGATTTTGACTATTTTAGAAATGCTGAAATTATTTAGCTATTCTTTGAATTATTTTACATTGATTTTCATTCGAATTATAACAATTTTACACGGATAATTTATGTATAGCGTTTTCGTTGTAGTTCGTGGGAAATGTGGATTATTGATTTAAGGAATAATAATGAGCCGTCGTGTGACCCACATGTGCGATAGCTGTGTCATTCACCCCCTGATGGAGCTAGCTAAGGTTGACGGATTATCGGAATATTTTTTTTCTATAATGACCCCAATATTTTCACATGGTTGTTTAGCATTAACCTTCACAGGTAATGAAAAATTCAATTTATTCTCGACCAGCTTGCAACGAAACTTTCTCTTCGAATATGTAGTACATCATCATTGAAATCATGATAATATATTTCTACAAGTATACCAACGATATCGTAATTTTATTTTAGATATTATATAATTTTAATTTAGAAACCAATCTTTTTGTAAGATATATGCTAACCATATCATTCTTTTTGTTACAGGTGAGTCTAAAGGAAAACCATTAATAAAAAGTAATCGACATGAATCTCGTAGGACTCGAGGTGAGTTAAATGTGTTTTACCGCAATACAAAAATTTGTTAATAAATAGTACGAAAGAATCTGTTGCAATAAACTATATAAACATAAATTGACATGATGGATGTAACTTCTTATCAGATAATATCGAATCAATTAATAATATCTGTCATCAATATTAAGTTAAAATAGAATTCTATTATTTAGCTGTCGATATTTAAACATTAAATAAAATGGAGAAATACAATAACTATCAAGTTTCTTGTTCTTCTAAGAAATTATTAGAGATAAAGTAGGTCTAATGAACCATTGTGGATAAAAGCGTACAGTAAATGATAATGATGCGTAGACTGCGGATTTTATGCACTTAGGGGAACAATATTTATATAGTATACTTATTAGCACTTATTTATTAACGCTTTATTTATCGGGCGTCTGTTAATGAACACTTTCATAAATAATTTCTTTGTAAAAGAAGTTGGATAATTTTCATTCGAACAACAATTTCAAAAGAAAATATTACATTATATTCACCCAAATAATTTGTTACATTTGTCTCTTTTTTTTTTAAATTCTCAACTGTTGTTCTTCGACTTCGAAAGTGCGATTAGCAGACTGTCGACATATACGTATGTATAGAATGTAAAAATTCTCGAAATAAAAAATACATTTGTATCGAATTTCAGTATCTTACAATTAGCTTTTATCGTTACGTTCGACGAATATTTTTATTCCTCGCAAATAGTATTTTCATTTTCGCGCAAAGACCCGCAGTCCAATGATATGTATTGAGTTCACGGTAGTCTCCGAACAAAAATCGAACCTTCCGAAAGTCGAGTCAATTGTGGGCCGTTGCAACTGTCAGCCGCGTTTCCTTAAATTCGACATCCAGTTCGCCAGGAGTCGGCACGGAGTTCAGTGGTTCATTGACCGAGAACAGTGGTTTGCATGCAGCGTGGCATTAACAGTTTGTCAGGCAGCTGCTATTATTATCGATCTTCCAGCTTCGTGCGTTCTCGATTCGCAGCGAAGATCGACGCGAAATCGCGACATTCTCCGCAGCGTAATTTCCTAATCGCGTTTACCCGACCGCCAAAAACAGTGCTGCGCGGTGAAAACCTACGCGACTACGCGCGACAATAGCGGCGGGGAACAATGCAGCTTGTTGAGCAAGGTGACGGTAATTTGACGCGTACAATGGAGTATACAAACCGGCTCGAAAGGAATTACTCTTTTGTTTCCGATTGACAGCTCGCGAAGCGAGCTTGGTGCTCCTTTACTAGCAGCCGTAATTAAATCACTTGGGCGGATGTTGACAGAGCTCCTTTGTGGTGTCTTTTCTTGACACCTAGATACCGTGTCTGCTTGAGAATGATTTAGTATAATGCTGTCGGACGCTTTCGTTTCTTAACAGACTAACGGGCTCGGGTCTGCTTAGATCCAGGGTGTAAATGGTGTTATTTAACTATCTGGTTTTTGTCGAGTCAATCGTCTATTTGATGTTACATTCGTTAAAATTTTCACTTGTTTTATTCAGATCTGTAGATAAACTAGTGAAACTATTTGTCTATGGAGTACCTTGAAAAATGTTTTTAAAAAAGTTAGTGCAGAAAATTCTAAATGATCTTGAGCATATTTAATTTTTGTCAAAGATGTCGACTAATTATCGATTAAATTTTGGTCGCTTAAGGTATTAGAAGCATTAAGCTGTTCGAGATGTATCTATTTCTACAATACAGTTAAATAATATATTTTGGTACCTAACAATGTAAATATAAAATATAGAAAATTTATAAAAGAGGAGAAATGTATGATTAAAATTCTATGGACATTCTTTGACCCACTCTCTAGCATGCTAGAGTTAATTTTGACACGTTTCATTAAATTAAGGTCTGTAAAAAAATGAGTGAAACCACGTATTTCTGAGGAACATCTTAAAACATTTGTTAAACAAATCTACAAATAAAATTATAAACTATCCTAAGTATCATCAGTAATAGTTTTATTGAAAGGAGCACCGTTTGAGTATAATGAAATAGACACGCAATGTCTTCCTTGTGTCTTCGAAATGACTATAGTCGTCCATTAAAATTTTGAGTTAACTTTTTCGCTGTGCATGACGAATATACTCGTCGCGAAGAAACGGAAATTATTTATATTATGATTATGATAACGGTGAAAAAGAGAAGTTCATTGTTGTTTGAACTTTTTAGTGAAAACTGAAATACATTCACGAACGTTCAGCCATTTTGTAGTATCTCGGGACAAGATAGAAACGACAAGAAATAAAGATGGAGCTGCTGTGATTTGTTCTGCCAGGCTCTATTCATCGCGAAACAATAAGTTGATTTAAGGTCAGACTGTCGGATCGTCTTATGTATCGCATTATTAATAGGCATTGTTACGTGTGCATCGCGTTGCCAGAAAGAAATTAACCGCAAGGTTACGAGTACTGGAATGTCGTAGGCGCGAAGGTAATAACAGGATCGTCTAATTACACGGAAAAATCAACTAATTGCGGAGGAGAGGCTGACACACTAACGCCAACTTTATTCACCCAGCTTACTGTGCTAGCATTGTCGAACGGGACATATTTGAATTCGGTATCTACTGTATCGAGCTTTTTGTGAAATTACTACAATTGTTGACCTACTACAATTACACAAATCCGGATTCTATTATTTCTTACGAATTTTACATTTAAACAGAAAAATGTTTATTTCTCTTTATAAATTTTTAAGTGCGTATACCGTTGAAAGTTTGCTTATTTTAAAAAATATTCGCGACATTAAACAGTTAACCCTTTGAACCTATCAAAAACTCGAAGGTATTTATTTGTAAAGTTGTAAGTTGTATTTTAAAGAAAGTTATAAAATGATTGATGGTTGTAAATATTTAATCTGTTGAAATAAAAAATGGGAAAGTGTATTGATACATATTTTCCATATCAAAAATTGTTAATTTTGAAAGTCGGGAAAAAGATCAAAAATAGTATAAAATGCTAAAACTTTGGAAATATGTGATATATTTAAAGATAAAAGAAAAAATGATCTTGATACAAATTTTATAAAACAGAAATTGCTGATTTTCGAGGTACCTAAAGTATCTGTACGTTTAATCTGTCAAATGTTTCTAGAAGTCCTTTCTGTTTACTATCATTCGCCAAAAAGTGCACAGAAAATCTTTCAAATTTACGGCGTTGAATTTTTGAAAACGAGGAAGTGGATAACTTCGGTGAAATAACTAATAGAAATTTATTTTCCAAAAGGTCGTAATATATTTGACGATCCCCAAGGGTCGAGTAAAAAGTACTTTCGCCCCGTTGTCCAAAGCTCAGTTTTTCCTGCGCATTTTCCATGTCCCACGGTTTCATCGGGCCATAACGAAATAGCTGACACGAGAACGGAATTTACGAAAGCGGCGGAGGTGTGCGGATGGGACACGTTTTTACTTTCGTGTTCCGGTTATTCCCACGGCTCGACGTAAAAGTTTAATTATTCGGGCCGGACCTAAATTAGATTTTTTCTGGACTGTCGCAGCTAGCCCCGTGAATTTTTCGACGCGAGGGGCTGCACGGTCTCTTTACCCTATCCATTTATATCGGGCTGTGCTTTCCCTTTTAGAAAAAATTACAAATGTTTCCCCGGCGGTCTCGTGTTAACAGCGTCGAGGTGGAAAACTCTTTGTCGGCGTGATTACAAAAATACGTATTAGCGTAAATTTCCGGAATTCGACGTAATTTGATAATAATTTCATAATACTAGGAATCTATCTACATCTTAAATAAAATATCTTCATGGAGAAAGGTTACTTAATACTTAATTATTCATTATTTTATTTAAATTTATTTTGTCCCTTTATTTTCTTATGTTCAGTATATGGTTCGCATGATCCTATATAGAAAATTACATAATATTTAATTAAAAGGGAGTCAGAAAACGTTGCTTAGTAGTTTTCAGTTTTTAGTAAAATTTACTACTCTTCAAATAAAATGTTATATACTTTTCAACAAATTGAAGTACATTGTTATAAATGATTGATGTGATAATTCCTAATTCAAATAATGATATTTTGATTTTGCTTTATGTTGCTTAAATATTGACTGCCTTTAATGACAAATGAACTCAAGAAAGAATGAAGTAAAGTTTGTCATGATAATTAAAATTTCATTGTAAAATCGATTGAACGTCTACATTAAGTTCATACCTATCGATAAAAATTCTAATTAATGTTTTTATCTTGTATCAGTTACGAAATACATAGGATGTACAATACACACGTATTTAGATTACTAAACTGTTAAAAATATTGTTATAATATTTTACTAACGTACATAATAGTAGGCACCGACATTACCGACAGTGGTAGACACAGTCGGCATGGTGATATCAATCCCTTTCTTACCGACAAGTAGCAAAGAAGTCTCTGCTCTTTCACGTGGCGCCACCCACGAAATTACCACGAACCTCTACTAAATCCTAAAAACGATAAATTTAAACTCGAAACATTTTTCAAAAAGAAGTTGTCTTTCTACCTAAAAATATACACGAAATGCCTCTTCCAATTGATTTAAATAATTAATACATTTAATTTGTCCGAAGAACCATTGCAACTACATAAGAGTCGACACCTCAGTTGAACTCTAAATTTTATTTCAACTTACAGGAACGTTACAAAGTTACAACTATAAAAACAGAAATGTACGATCACACGTTCCTGATTAAATCTTTACTCATGATCTCTCGAAACGGAGAACTCGCGATTTATGACAGTCAGTTTTACGGTTACTTTACGGTCCGTGGATGCGACGTTTCATGCGAAAATACCCTTCTTATTTGACGGGGAGATAAATGTCACATTCCAAATATGTGTCTGGATGTTATCGTTTACATCGCGGAGCACGTACGAGCCGTTACAAAAAGCAATCAGTAACGTCCAGCACATGCTGTGCGTTACGTGTCCACGCAGTGGTGTAGAGAGAATTTTTATCTCGCGTTTCCGCCTCTGAAATAACATCCTTTACCAAGAAAGTGTTGATATAATACTTTTCTCATGCATTGGTGACCTACTACAATATACACGCTGCTGTGCAAAGTTTCAAGCGCACTTCAATCTCCAGATAAACTGGTCTCTCCACCCAACTGCGTTTATTTCGACCAAAATATCGTAATTGGCCCTTAACAGCTTCAAAGTTTAATTTGTTTTCTTGTGTTTTTAGTAAAATATAAAATGATTCGAATGTTTTATTTGGATTAAAACATCTTTTTGAATGTTTCATTTAGGGTGTATCATGACTACAAAATACCAGTCATTTCTGTGAACATGTTAATGATTAAGGAATAGTTGCCTGATAATAATTTAAAATAAATTGTATATAATGATTTAGTGAGAATGCAGTCTAGTTTATATGTGTTATAGAGTTTTCATTTCTGACAAGACAATGGATTTTATGTATTTATGGACAGATTAAAAATGTTTGAGAATGTCAATGAATTAGTTTTAACTTATTAAATTAAGGGAAGTAATAAATTTCTGTTTATTTTTTATTTCTTGCAATTTGTGTAAATTTTTATTTTGCAGTCTATTCATGCCAACAAATGATAAATATTTATCATACGGAAGTTGTTCTTCCTATTTCAAAAGAACATTTGTACATAATATAGTCCATCCTTGTAGAAATTTTCAAATGCATTTTGTACATAATATGGTAAAATAGTGGCGAGTTTAATAAAATTTTGTTTACTATGGAAGCATTAAAATTTTCAGTGCAAGAGGCAAGTTTGTATTTCATTTTTGATTGATTGCTTTGTCAAAGATATCAATTTCTGACGGCGCAATAATGAAACCTCATTTACTGTTTGAAATCCGTCCCGTGGCACCAGAAATGCAATCCTGTTTACATTTAGCGTTCCTACGTCAATCCAATGGAAATATACACACTGAGAAACGTCTGCATCCGTTAAACGTCACACGTCTGAGTCTACGTCTATGCTTGCGCCAGTCCGGCGTATGAACGGCCATTAATGGTCGTACACCCCCTACAAGGTGGAGGAGAAGATCATGGTCGATCGTATAAGGCGTTCCATTCGTCGGATCGTTGACCGCGCAAGGTGATACCGTATTCTTCACCTCAGTCTTCTCTTCTTACGCAAGCAAATCAATTTCCATTTAAAGACCACTTAAACTCTTTTCACGCTACGCCTCATTCCACCCATCAACTTCGCCTCTCCCCGTTACTTTCTAACACAACACGGTGATTTCCACGGAAATTATTTTCCACCGCGTTGACTACACACGGATCCAACCATTCGAGCGACCCTAAAATCATCGCTGTGAAAATCGAGCAGAATCTGTTTACTAGGATAACAGAGTTTCCGAAGCTTTAGCTGCTTGTTGATCATCGAAATATAGTTGTTAGATCAATTTTTTGCGAATTCCTCGTTTGCTGTAGAGATAAGAACGATATGAATTTGTTTAATACTGCTGATTTTTTGTATTTTGCAGAAAATTTTTGCTTGTTTTTATTCGCACGTTTAAGTGAAATTGTCGACATGGATTATTCAATTTCTGAAAGCAGCTAATAAATCTATTATTATATTATTATTATTACTATCTTATTTGAGTGAAATTATCGACATGGATTATTCAATTTCTGAAAAAAGCTAATAACTCTATTAGCTGTTTTTCATATCGTTCTTATCTCTACAGCAAACGAGCAATCCACAAAAAATTGATCTAACAACTATATTTCGATGATCAAAAAGCAGTTTTTATTAATTATTTTAACTAGATGAAAACAGTATATCGATATTTTTTTCCAAATTCGTCTCCTGCTGTAGATTGCACCTACTTATTTTTCTCATAAACGCATAAAATTCAGTCTATTAATAACCTGGTATCAGAAATCACAAAATTACAATATTTATTGCTATCATTGAAATTTTATTATGCATTGTACAAACCTAAGAATAGCACGATCCTGTTAGTAGTTTCTTCGATTGCATAACTAACGTAATTTTCTATTCTCTCGCCGCAATAATTAATTCTGGACACACGCCACATCGTTGAAGTTAATAAATTGAATCTATAAATTTTCATGCTTGAAAATTGATTTTCTCCCAAGAAAAGAAAAAGTGTCAGGCCTAACTTCTCCAATAACTTTCGAGAGAACTTTCCTTCATTAAGCGCCTGAAATACGCGATTAACATACAAACTCGAATACTAAATTTCATTCCAAAGTTTCCCTTTCTCCTTGCTTCAATTAACCGGATCTCGTCACGCATCGGACCTATGTTTTTACTTTTCTAACCTGATTATTAACTAATTGATATATTGGTTACTTAAAGCGAAAGTAACCATCGTCACGCACCGAAAACGTACAGCGTAACTCGAAGCTCTTTAATCCTTGCATTACGCGTTACTAACCGTACCGAAAGTGTAGATTGCGAATTACTTCTCTCGGTAAATTGCATCAGTTTTCATGAGAAATGGAGACAATTGTATGCACAGAAACGTTACATCATTCGGGAGAACAAAAGTGAGATTATCTAATAGATGCGTATATTTCTCTCAAACGCGCGTAATTTTTTCATTCTTTTAGTAGCTATTGTGTTTGAGGAGTCATTTTACTACCCATTCAACTTTTTCAGTTCCCTGGAAAAACCGACTTATCAACTGAAACAATCTTTTTTTAGAAATGAAATTTCATTAAAATTCATTTTTACGCCATAACGTTGCCAGAAGTTTTAGCACGTAACGGTTCGTGTGTGTCATATATTTACATACATTATTTAATTCTTCAATTCACAGAACAATTTCAAGTTTTCAGAAACTTTATTTGTTTGTGATATAAAAATATATTCATGGTGATATAAATAAAGATCCTGCAATGAAAGAACATTTTCTATATTATATGAAAAGTAAGATTTATCATACTCTTATCATATTGATATATATATATAGTATTTTGTCAAAATTGATCGTTTCGATTAAACGTTCATTCATTAGTCGATCGACATATTTTTCACTTGATGTTATGTTACACTCTCAAACATATCTATTTTTAGACTCCTATTAAACGTTGTTAAAATTGTTTTCAGTATTCATTCCCTGACCAAGTCACCCTACATCGATTATTTAAACCTTGAATTCGAAACGATTTTAACTCTAAATTGAGAATAGTTTTCTTAACTTACAATACTTCCATTTTATGTGACTCAATGTATTTTGTGCATAAAAAACAGTCACACTCTTAACAGTTTTCTTTTAGATGTAAATAGATTTGACGATGCACAAATTATATTCAGAATCACCGCTCGAGTGCAAAAGCTTAATTAATATTATAGTAATAACAATAAGTAAAAATACCTGCATCGATTTTCTAGTCTCAGAATTCGCAGGAAAATGTTTCCAGTGTTTTCGCAGAAGCTGCATTTTAATGCGAAAATGAAGTACCACGTCATTAGGAGAACATCGTCGCAGTTATTAATGATTTCGTGCCGTGCATTTCTTCTCGCGTCGAATAACGCGCGAGTTTTCCAGCCCAAGAATTAATTGACGTGTGCGTGGAAGGTCTCTCAATAATGTCACGACGACGGAGGCCTCCCGACCCTCATATTTCCAAGTTCAGCTATGCAAACGAGACAGAGAATTTTAATTTGTCGTTACTGGAGGCTGCCCCGTCACGTTGCCACATCGCTTCACACCACACTCGTCCTCTCCCTTTCAAATCTCACGCCTTTCCCACGTCTGTTCACCACACGTTGCCCAGCCATCCTCCCGGTTTCCAGTATTCCTGGCTTTGTTTAAACTTGAACGCGCGTTCTGGAACGTTGACCCTCTTTCTCCTTTTTATCAGAGAATGGGCGAATTTAATACGTTCGCCTCCGACGTTCGCTTTGACGACACTCTCCGCAGCTAAATATTTTATTAAACCCAACCCCCTTTGTGAAATACGGTGAAAATTTAATCCTGTGGCGCGGCGCTTGCCGCATCCGTGGGATACGCGGACAAAATTGTTGGTTTTTCGTCCAACTTACGTCCCCCGGAATTCTTTACTTGATTAAAGAAATTCCTTTTGTTGCCTGTTCTGCGGTGAAATTTATTACCAGCGAAAAGTATTTTATTTATTAATTAAAATGTTGACGGAAAATTGGATTCGGTATTTTAGGGAACTTTTTTGTACGCGCAGTGTAATAGTAGTTTCGGGCTTCGTAATTCCTCCGTAAGACAAAATGAAAACATAAGACAGTATTAAAAGAGTTTGTCGATTTGGTGTGAACATATTACTAGCACGCTGCTTATTGTGCCAGGGTTCTGAAAATGACAGTGTTAAGCATGATTCGAATACAATTTTATTCGACATATTGAAACGAAATTTTCTATCGAAATGTTATCCAAATAAAATTTTATTCTTATAATGGCCCAACTCTGATTAGTGTTAATTGCACACTTATCATCGCCTTATGATTTACGAGAAAATATTTAATTAAAATAACAGTCTTTTATTAACAATAGAGATTAAAGTTTGTCCAGTAGAATGCAATTATTACAGAAAAACGTACAACTGAATAATGACTATGATTGAATAATTTTTTAAACATCTGCGAGCGAATGGACACCTAACAAAGTTCATCGTATCTAATAAAATGCAAAAATGTAAAATCTAAAATAAATATAAAGTAGTGAAGAATGCTTAGAAGAAACGCTGAGTGCATTCGATGCCGCAGATTTTGCCGGGCAGACTACCAAGAAACTATATCTCGTAAACGGTAGAAAGTCCCGGTAATTTCGGCGACTCAAGCCGTAGTTCTCCGTCGTTAATCGTTGAGTAGATGCAACTCGAGCGTAGTTGCATTCGGTTGCACCGGGGCTCGTCCCGAGCGGTGCATCTTTGCGGTCGGACAGTCGCGTATATATCCTGTTCGCGTGGTTACCCGGGGCTGGCTCCCTTGCTTTTTCGTTCTCTTTTCTGCTCGTTTGGCCGGGCCCGTGTCTCGTTCTCCCTTGTCCCAGGAACGTAGCGTTAAATTTCGTACCGGCTCGCGTACGACCGCAAAAACTGATCGGTAACGGTTGCACGTATCTTAAATTACATAAACAGTTACCTTAGCAAAATCATTGCACGTACCCCGACGAGTATTTATACGTTCCCGTCGAGTCGCATCGGCTTGTCGAAACCCCTCTCCCCGTACAATTGACGCGATAACGTTCGCCGGATAAGCTGCAGCACCCAAACAAAAACACGATCTGGACGGATCGTAAACGTTTGTACTTATGACAACGTTCTCGTCAGTGAACGCGTAGCAAGAAGGTTGGAAACGGCTGCTTTTATGGTACGTGCTCTGCGGTTGATTGCTCATAGTTGCGACTTCGCTACGGATTCGAGAAATGTAACATCGGCGATAGCGGGTTCGACGTTTTCAAGCAACTAAGAGATTTGTAATTTCTTGCGAAGACTATGGAAATCGAATGTTTCATGGCTTACACGGGGTTTGAGACACTCGAAACGTTTTTATAGTTTAGCAAACTTGCCGAGTTTGCGACCTTGTTGTTCGTAAGTAGACAGCGGATTCTTTACGTTTATGACAAGACTGAGTAGTTGCAATTCTAAAGAATAGAAAGTTTGAAATAATTTTAAAATGTCAGTGTATTATTTTTAATTTGTTAAGATGATTGAAGCAAGAATGACGTTTATTTTCTACTTATTTAAAATACCGTCGTAATAATGAATTCATATTTTCAATGAAATTGAGTAGGAGAGATAAATAATGTTTTTAAAAAATTGCTATTGTCAATGTTTAACATAATATAAAAATAAGTTAGTAGTATTACGTATTTCATAATCAATATTCTGCAAAGAGGAGAACTATTTTGTGCAGAACTACCCTCTTTTCAACACATTTGTGAAAATATTGTGTATAACTGTCAACTACACATAATTCTACTGTAACAATAACCTTGAATAAATCGCATGTTACAAACCTGCAAAAAGTATCAAAATATAAAACAGACAGAGATTACATAACACATACAAAGAGATAGAAGAGATATTTTCTTCTGTACAATTCTTTGTCTTGTTTTTGTTTTTTCATCAAGCGAAGTAAATGTTCGAAATTTATCAATAGTTCGACGAATAAGTTGCTCTGATGGAAGATTATGCATGCCATAAAATTCGGGAAGTGCTCTATAAGTTTGGCGAACTGATCTTGGAAATAAATTACCGCAATTTGTAAACGTTGTTGCGAATTCAGTCTTTCCACGATGATTTGCCACAGCTTACTGAACTGAAATGTCAAAACAAAACATTATCTACCCACTGTCAAATAACAGACCACTCTATAGAAAGTTCCACCACTCTAAAAGAGACTTTATATTTACGTAAATTACTATCGAAGAAGACCAAAATACAACTACGCGCTCTGACGTTAGAAACCATAAACATCGAAATATTTATCTGGAAAAAGAAGAGTGCATCGCTGCAGTTTTGCGTAGCCATGCGCCCGGAAGACCAGAAAAGTTAATAACGATAAACTAGTCGAAGCATCAGATACAGCATGGTCACGGCACAACGTAGTTCATAAAATTATAGTGTCCCGCGACGACGAGTCTCCGGACGCCATGAGCCAACGATATCTCGTGTCCGTTCGATACAAAAATTAGATCTTCCGCCTTCTATCCACTTTATCCTCTGGTTCGATCCCACGGCAAACATTCTTCCTCCTTTTTATCCTCTCTTTCCCTCCGGCGTCGGATCGCCTCGTCTCTTCTCGGTTCCTCCCTTGGACTCTTCCTCCCTATCACTTGGAATGTACCCTAAGCCTGTCCTCCAGCATGCGCCACTCTTTTGTCTTCCTCCCTCTCGAACCGTTCGATGTCCTCCTTCGTCCTCCGCGCTCTCTGCGCCGACTTTATTTCATTGTTCGTTTAGCCTGGCTCTCTATACAGGGAGAAAGTTCTTCTGAGTTTAAATTTGTCTCCGAGTGAACACACACTCTCTCTCTCTCTCGCTCTCTCTCTCTCTCTCTTTCTTTCTCTCTCTCTCGCGCGCTCTTACTCTCTCTGCGATGTGTTTCTACAGGCACGTATCGTCACTGATACGATCTTGCTTTTCTTTCGGGACAGGAAAAGGCACGCCGGGAAATCCTTGGCAGAGGTCCTGCTTGGGTATTTCGGGAGCTGGGTTTCGGGGCTTAGTAAAGGTACGAAAGAAACACGGGGAACCTACCATGTGGTCTGCTGGAATTTTAGCAGATTTTGTCGAAAATTAATTCGAAAATGATATTTAGTATTTCGAATAGGACATCAAATTTCAGTAAATAAAATATTTGATTTTGATAATAATAATTTAATTTTAATAATATAAAACGTAAAGTAGAATATTTCTTATTCTAATAACATAAAACATAAAATAGATATACTTCCTATAGTTCTCAATCTGACAATAAATTATGAAAATGATTAACCTAAAACGAGATATCGAAAGGAATCTTAATATTTACAAGTGAAATTTATTGTATCCGAAAGTATTTATTGAAAAACTTTAAAAATATTTTACTTGATGATAACAAATTAAATAAATAAAACACTATATGAAATAATATTTTATAAATGTTTTATAACGAACGAAATATTTTATTTTTCAAAGTATATTCTTTGGAACAAATAAAATATTTTATTTGTAAGATCTGAAATGAAATTTATCGCTCGTTTAAAATAATATATTAGTCAGCTCAGATCAGGGTCCCTTTGTAACAATGTTTCAAAATTTGGTTCCAAACTGCTTTATTCTAAGTTGGCACGATACTTTTCAGTGAGATCCAACTTTTCCGCCATTGGAAAGATTCGAGTTAAGTCGAAGGCCATTGATTGGTTCAGGGTGAACGGACAAGCCCGACGTTAAGAAGACAAACAATTCGCTCCGGACGGAACAAAGTGGTTCCCGTTTTTATTCAGATGCCGTCGCCGCGATGCAAATGCTAGATGCAAATGGCGGCGGGCCGCGGGCACCGGAAGTCGTTCGCTCACGAGCACGGATCACGCTCCGTTATTTCCGGCGCCGCCGCACGTGCGTTCCTCTTAATCCGCGGGACCGAGTCGGCGAATCCTCGTCGTAGGCTGTTTTTAAATCGCCTGAAAGTCGCGTACCTTCTCTCTAAAAGGGATTAGACTTACGAATATTATATAGCAGCCACGGAGCTTCCCTCGAGATCATTTCCGTCTGGGTCCGAGACTCGACTGCGTCTCTATCTGCTTTAGTTGATGCGGTAACGATATAAAGAGATTTGCGAATTTTCATGTAAATCTCTGCTTTCACTGCCGCATAAAAACCAGTGGAACTTGTTTCCACGACTCCTGAAGTAAACATTATAGAGCAATGAAACAAGTGTTGCGGAATATTGCATAATTCAACAAACATTTTGCAGTTCAGTTTTCACCAAGCGCGTTTACCAACTGTTTTCCGTTTGCTTTATTTTATTTTGTTCTTTATGCATTTATGAAAACACGAGTAAGTATAATTTAAAGCATGAGAAAAATTTTAACGAGTGATAAATTTTCCTCTTCGATTATATAAAATAGAAATTAGATGAAAAATGGATTTCTTCTTTTAATGAACTTAATATGGTGTAAGTGACACAACAATACTTTAAATTCTTCTTGTGTATTCACTGATCCGTGTCTCGTTTATCCAGTTTTGCTATAAATGCATAAAATATACGGTATACTGATAAATATCGATACACGACTATCAACTTGTTAAAATTATTAACAGTTGGCCAGCAGAGCCGAGACATTTCCGATAACATAACCTTTTACCTTTTTTTCATAATCTGAGGTGCACTAATTTAGCTTGGGTCAAATGTGACTCGGCGCCGCTTTTCAATTGTTAAAAGAAGAACAAAATGAGTGTCTATCTTTTACGTCCCGCAATTAATTTCGATTTTGTATAACGATCTATGGTATAGTTATCACGTTTGAGGTCAATTTTGGTGCGTTTATATCAATTTCGTTGGGCCAGGGCGAAAAATTGAAAATATCGCGGGCGTAACCCACATTTAATTTCGACTTCGCCCTCGAAGCAGATCCAGCAGATATTTTGGTCTCCCATTTTTCCGGGGCCGGAAATAAAACAGTATTCTTAGCGTAGTCGCGGCTGTGTACCGCGACTTCCGGTACACACGTACGCTTCATTTGTTTCTTTTAGCAACGAGTTTCCAACGTGGAAAGAATCACAAAACGTAAATAGCCGCAAATGATTCGTCCTACGCCGCATACGAATTGGTCGAAATCCTATTATGACGGTCCGCTCGCTCGTAAATATCCAGTTATTTCGTTTCACCTAATCATTGCAACACGGGCTTATGTTTGCTCGTTCGCAGGAAGCTCGCAAACTGTCTTTCATGCATAGACTGCGAATTTTATGTATTTATAGTAAATTGAACAGCCATATACAAAACATGGAAAACTTTTAAAGAATTTGGATGCTTTCAATTGATTAAAATGATTAAGATGAGGAATAAATTCTTATGTAGCTTCCGTATTTTGTAATTAATGCAGACAGTTTCGATTTCACATAAAAATCCGCAGTTTATTTGCGGGCGAACCGATTTGTTGAGAATAGTTCGCCGAGATAATTAAGGATTTAGAAACATGGAAGTTTATTTATTTATGCTTACTGTAAATTTTTTATCCTTGTCCCCACCGCGTGTATAATTTCCTTTATTCGTACAACGTGACTTTATTAACCCAATGCTTTATAATATCGTGTCAGACTCGTTATGAACATTTGGAACATAATGTAATAAATATGTACTTTATTAATATCTCTTAAATTGAAATTAAATTTTACCCACTCATTGTTAATATCCAAACATTGAAATGAAGATTGCCATATAATAAATATAAATTTACCGTTCAGGAATTTATTAGTATAACACAAATGCTAATCCACGTAGCTGTGAAATAGCTCGTGGTTAAGTGCAAGGGGTTAAATAAATTATTCTGAAATAAGATCGCTGCAGAATTGATTTATAACTTTCAACGCTGCTAGACTTCTGAATAGGTTTTTACTAGAAACAGAATATTTGAACCAGTTCCGAGGAAAGTATAAATTTTATTTACATATAATTCTTTTTAATTCACGAATCTGTTATTACAATTTTATTAGACACGTCGGGTAACATAATGGTATAGTAACATTCGCGGAAACATGACTGATTCAATTTCATATCCTCCAGCAAATAGAACTAATTTTTCAAGAAACATTAGTATAATAATGTTCAGCTTTCCGTTCTCACACTCGCGTTACACTTACTGTCGCAAAAACCGGGCGATTTGTCATTCTTAACACTTTGCGACTCCTTGGAATTCACTTTTATGGGTATCATCACGTATTCTTCCGCGATTCCATCTGGTCTCTCCGAACACTCGCACACCGTGTCCTCTAGTTTCTTGGAATGAGCAATTTTTGCGGGCTGTTTGCCATCCCCAGTCTCATTATTCTGCGGTAACAGTTCCTCGCGACATTTATCCCCCGCTCGTTTTCGTTTCTCCTCCTCGAGAACCGCTTGCCAAGCTTCCTTCGGCCCGCAAAACGAGGTGGGTGGTATCGTGTCTAAATGGTCGTAGTACTTTTCCCATTTGTCCATGAAATACACTCCCAGATCGCATTCAGGCCAAGGCTTCACTAGGCACGGTGGACGACCTGCAGCCAATATGGACGAAGTTTTATTTGCCATTGCTAGATCGCGGATTTGCATCGAAATAGAGCTTCCTGTGAACCGATTCGCAGAATTAGGATTCTTAAAAATTGATCATTGTTAGCTCCGTAATCACACTATTGTAATAAACATCATTTTACACTGTTTTGTACTTTTAGAAACGATTGTGCACAGTAATAATTTCATTTTTGATAATAATTTCACTGTTTGAAATTTTCAATTTAATACAGATTTTGTTTTTCACTTATTTTCGTTTTTCTGAAACCATTTGAAAATTTCAATTTAACACAGAATTTATTTTTCATTTGCTGGAAACATTTTTAAATGTAAAAAGTGTTTTATTCTCCATTTAGTAAAATCATTTAAGAATTGCAGATTAACACAAATTGTGTTTTCATTTATTGAAACCAATTAAAAGTTGAAATTTATCTTGCTTGTGAAAATGTGGATGGAGATCGAGAAAATCTGTTTGACTCGATTAAGCAAATTGCGCAATTTTCAATTTTGTTTTGTCGTTTCTAGAATAAGATCAGCATTGTTCCCTGCAAAACATTTAATTGAATTTACTACAAAACACTCACCACCGCAAGAAGTACGCGGGCAATCGTGCTGCAATCCGTTTCGATGATAGCAATCGCAGTCTATATAAACCGATCCCGAATACAATTCTCTAGATTTCACTCGCCTCACACGAATCCTTTTCGCGCGGGAACGTTCGGCTTTCTTATCCTTCGGTTCCGACTTCTTCGGTGGCTTCGACTTCGTTTTGGGTTCGGGAGTCGGCGCGGGTTTTGTCTGAAAGAATTACTGTTTAGGTGATACCAAGGAGACTGCAATGAAAGAAAATTCTATTGCACGAGTGGGTCTAAAATAATCAAAATATACGGACACTGTGCTTAATTATGGAATCAATCGTTTTATTTTATTATATATGCTGCGAATGCAAGTTCCGCGACCTAATTATTACTAATTATATCCTTTACACAGGTGTATCGATAAATTAATATAATCAACAAGTTTACCAATATAACAAATAAGTAATCATATATATATAAAATATAATAAAAGTGTAAAGATAACGTAAAATTTAAATGTAAAGGCACTGTTAAGTTTTAAACGTATTGAGTACTGTAGAACCTTGATTATACGAACTAATCTCGAATTATCAGATTAAAAATTTATCATAATGTCCACACATCTATGAATTTATGCATATTTGTCTTTTTTTTATAATTTTCTTCCTTTTTTCTTTTACTATTTTTATACTATTATATTTGTACGTCTGTTAAGGCTATTGGGTTTTATCATCCGTATATAATAAATAACAATAGAAAATAATAATCACGAGAACATGAGCTTTCGAATAATAGAAAATTTAATTCGGATAATCGGGGCTCTACTATATTTACAGATGACTATCAATTTATAAATTTATTAATGTATTTCTAGTCAAGATCAAGCAAAAATCTTTCACACATTCATTCTGGTTGCACGATTCTTTATTCATCGTTCACGAAACACTATAAGACCATAATAAAATCGATTGGCACGTTCAACAAACATGCTCCATTAATTCCGCCGTGTTCTCGAAGAAGCCAGAAGCGATGCTGGCTGGCGGTGTCACCAAGTTGTGACCGTTGCCCACGCTTTGGCAGATCGCATTCTCATTGTTCGGTATATCTCGTTGATCGCAGTTTCGCGAAATCGCTTCGTTCTTCTTCAGTTCGATCACTGCCCGCGGGACAGGCAGGAAGCACTGATCCTGAAGACCATTCCGTTTCGACCGGCAAGCTTCGTAGCGGTCCAGCAGAGTGGAAGGCACATAATCCCTATAACACGTCAACAATTCCTGCGGTTCTATCCGAGGAACATGGTTGCTGGCGCAGTCCGAGGTTTCCTTGAGAGCCGCGCATCCTGGTTTGCTTCTCGCCTTCGATTCCACCAGCTTCGAGCTATCGCCGTCAACCAGTTCTTTCAACTTACATTGTTCCTCAACTGGTACCTTAGCAGCTTCTTGCAGAGTGACGGAGTTGACCGGTTCGCATCTAATCGAGTCAGTATCAACAGAGCTCGGTTCTGATTTCGAATTCTCTAGCGAAGGACAAGGTCTAGGACAAGGTGTCGGTCTTAGACAGCTTACCCTGTTCTTCATGGAATTAGACTTTTTGTTTTCAGAGGGATCCAACCCATTCCTGCGTTCGTTAGCATCGTCTCTAGCAGCTGGGACAGTCGCCAGGCATTTCTGCTCGAGGACAGACTCGCCCGGTGCCTGAGTTATCCTAGCAGACGGTCCCTCGCAGCTCGACTTCGACTCCATGTAGCCGCAATAGCGTTTGCAATCCGTCGGATGATTGATCAGACGCGTTCTTGGCCCCTGTTTGTCGACTCTCGTTTCAAGAACGTCCTGCCGACACGCGTCGCTCTGCGATGGTCGTTGGTAACTCATAGCCGTCGGGTCACCATCTTCCACGCTGGTCTCGTAGTAGTTTTTCTCGCGACTCGCGAGCTCGTTGAAACACTTGGTGACCCTAGCCAGTGTCCCCTTGCGACTCGCCGTGCAATCGATGAAGGTCACTGCCGGATCGCGCGAATTCGCCTCGCAGTAGGAGGCTTCCGCGATCCTCTTCTCGGCCGGGCCGTATAGGATCCTCGAGTACGGACGATTACCGTATTTGTCAACTTTGGTGGTCTCCAGCGCTGTGACCAGGTTCGAACTGTCCGTCGGCACCATGCTGGCCAGTGCCGTTGCTCCTCCTGGACACTTCAGAGACTCTAGGCAGTAGGTTGCCCCGTGTGATGCGGTGTTTTTACACGTTCCATTACCACATTCTTCGGGACAGTCTTTAGGGTCCTTTGGCCGGGATATGATTCTACGGAATGGAAATGTTTCGTGAGAAATGCGAGCTCTTCGTTTCCTTTCTTCCTAGGTGGTTCACACGTTTCCATCTAAATGTCTCCACCAATAGCGACGTTAGACACGAATTTGTTAAATTGACTTTTATTAAGAGACAAATAAGATGCAAGATATAGTTCCTTTTTCAAAATCTTTTTTCCCAGATTTTTCAAGGTATATATACGATAATTAATATTTATATATAACGTATGAATTTTTAGTGAAAATATCAAATGGTCTGAATGAAATGTCTAGCAAAAATAGTTGTAAATCGTAAATTTCCGTATCTTGTTCTATCATTAATTTCAAGTCGTAAGCATAATTTATTAAGTATATATTATAATATTTATTCAACTTATATTTTATGTAATTAACCGGTGCATGTTATTTTGTTGCAAATTTCTAAATCAGACAAACATTTCGATACGGAAGGAACTCAAATAAAAATTTCGTCTAGGATGACGTTTCACCGGTGTCCTAAAATATTTAAGTTAATATTAATATGAAAAGTATATTTATATTCTTCATAAAAATCAATGTAGTCTTAAAAAAAATTAGATCGTATATCAGAGAAACCTCACAATTGCATTGGTAAAAGTCGCATTAAAAAAAATGTGAAAAATAAGAAACAGTAACACATTGCTTTATTTATCTTTCATTTGCTGTTCTTTTCTACGTTCGGAAAGGGTCTGAAACACTTGTTTCCCAAGAAATGTTGGCCTTGGAGCATGCTGCTAGCACTACCCGAGCCTAAACGTGTCTCGACCCTTGATCTAATTAAAAATCGATCGATGCCCGACACCGTGGGAAAAAGGTCAGGAAAGCGTTAAGAAAATCGTGAAATCTTTCGTATCGGTAAATGATCTTTCGGCAAAGAGCGTCGCTAAACTCCCGGGTTCGGTCTACCGTGGAACATCTGATTTATTTGCCCGGAGCCTTGTCTTCCTACCTCGATAATGGGCCTGATGGCGACTGTTTCGTCTCGAGAAGAAGGCACATCTTCTGGGTGGCTGTGTTCCCATCCGCAGGTACCTGGACAACATGTGCCACAGGTTGATCACCTTCGAGACGACACTCCAGGACCGTAGATCCCGATGGATAGCGCGGACAGCAGGTGGTTGCTGAATGTTGAAGGCCACGGTGCTGTTGGAATCGAATTACATACAGCTCGTATCGTCGCGCACGGTCTTTACTGCTCCTTTATCCCCGCCTGTCCCCGCTGGCCTTTCGTTCGCTATCTTTTTCGCGAAAACGCGTTCGACGCACACGTTGTTATTCTCCGTTCCGATCTTTTTTTTGTTATTCGACGGGGTTACGCTTTCTAAACAGCTTTTACTAGGCATTTCTCGCACGCAACCACGAGGTGTTCGATTGGAAAATCGGCGTCTGTGTCTGCACTTTGTTTGCGTTCCGAGTCTTCTGGGTCTTGAGCAATTTTCGGATCGTGACGGTGTTGCGTTCCGCCATATCATTCTCGGTTTTGCTTCGCTTCCGGGGAAGCGATCGCGTTTGGCGAACAAATTCGTTTAAAGCCGAAAGGTAGAATCGACGCTTTCGTACAGTCGTTGAATATGAAATTAACTTTTAATTAAGAGAGAAGACGGACGTGTTCGTTTTTATTAGTAGGAGTGTTTGTTACTATTGGCTTGATGTGGAGGAATTTTTGTTACCTATTTTTGAAATGGTCATCGCAGAAATCTGTGTCGAGTGGCGACTTTGAGACGCCTCTAAAAATTGTTGTATCGCATTACAAAATAATTTATACATTGTCATATTTGCTTGTATTTGAAACATTTTTAAAAGTATAACTGTTATATGAGTCACAAGACTCGATTTCATATCCACAAAATGTAACGAGTCTTGTAAAATGGAATACTGTTAATCAGAAAAACTATTCTGGATTTGGAGTTAAAATGGCTCCGAGTGCAAAGGGTTAAATTATCAGAAATGTTTGCGAGGAAAATGGGAAAGATTTTATTGACATTTTTGTCTTGGTTTCACTTGGGCAATTCATAATGTTGAAGGGATTTTAATATTTCGATTACTTGTATATGGTGTAATATTTTATGTGATCCATAATTTATTCAGAATTTGTATAAAATATTATACAGCCGTTCAATAATTTTAGAATAACAATTTTATAAGGGTTTCTTGTATTTTTAAAGTTTCTTGTATATATAAAAGTTTCATCAGTGTCGTATTATTAAATAAAATATCGTTGCTGCGACAAATCATATCGCTATTTAAAAAATAATTTAATTATACATACAGCTTTTTGATTGTAATACTTAATCGGTTAGTACTACAATGCAATTGCACGTGCTAGAAAACGCATCCAATATTTGAATTAATTTTTTACGATATCAGATAAATATATCTGTAAAATACTAACTTGTAGAATTTTAATTTCTTATGAGTTCTAAATAGAAAATTATACTGTAAACCAAACAGAATATTCATTATTAATTTCGCAAGTATATCTTACCGCAGCTGGTGCAGACGGCTTGGCGTTTTTCTCGAACTCCGTGCACACTCCTATCAAGTCGCCTGTTGTCTCATTTTGACTGCAATGAAACAAATATTTAATTACAGCAATTTCTAAAAGAGTACTTGCAAAACGTATGTTCGAAAAATAAAAATAAATCTTGTATTTTGTTCAGAAATTCATGACACTTGTCTAACACGTTGTTCCTTATTTTTCAGGTGAGTCTAAGAGGAAATCTTTACCTAAGGATAGTCGGTATGATTCTCAGAGAGCACAAGGTGAGTCGAATTTTCAAGCTTGATTAATGATCAAGTAGCACGAAGTATAATTACAGAAACCTAAATACAGCATTATAGCATCTCTAATAAGAGGAACATGTATTTAGATATTCCTGATTTAAAAATCTGTCAGCGAACTTACAATTTGAGAACGTTAATCCTCGCTGGCAAGGCAAATTTCTCGCAAGTCTCCGTCATATCGAATAATGCTGTGCCCGTGTAAATCCTTTTTCCTCTCAATTTTATGCCGAGCTTATAGTCTTTCAAAATCTCATTCACGCATAATTTAGAAAACTCGCAAACTACGTTCCTCCACGCGAAATTTAAATATCCTTCATGTTCAAAGCACTTGAAATCGAATACGAATGATGGTGGCCTTCATTTGTTTCGATTCTGATCATGCATTCTCGTAATAAATATGAACTATGCAACTTCCGATTGATCATGAGGCGTGTAAAAATAGGAGAGAATAATTTGTTAGATAAAATAAACATTCGTTAGCAATAATTACATTATGATTCAGTCACATTGTGATTCAAATGTCCATTCAATTAAATTACAATGTATATACATAATTCGTAATATCAATTGGAATACAATTACAAGGTACTGAGTAATTAAATTACGTC
>CM052150.1:10801950-10851956 GCA_028455555.1 Augochlorella aurata | reverse complement strand
AAATATTTTGTTCACTATCCAAATGGCTAAAATCTCTTTCTATAGTCAGATACATATGTTTTTTTGAAGCGGTCATTTGACCGCTGATAGTAGGATTAGGTATACATGAAATGTCGGTAGGTTTAGTGTTAATTGTAGAAAATAGAAAACGAATAGAAAATTTATTTTTTCCTTAATAATCTTAACCAGTTCAAAATCATACGCCGATATCCTGAATTTCTTTTAATCTTAAAATTCGATACTTTAGGTTTAAGTTGTAAATGCATTATATTACTATTATTATTTTTGTTATAAATCCATAAAATCCGCTGTTTAATCGTGATGGTCCAAGATATTTATACACTTTAAGTGATATTTGGATAAAGTTATGTTTTACTGACAATTTAATTAATAATTTAAATTACTGACAAGTGAAGTAATAATATGGCATCTTTACCGACATAAAAAATATCCTATAAAATATATCGAATAATTATTACATCGAAGACTATTACGAGGAATGTTATTCAAATTGTCGTCAATCGTAAATTATACATGTTTCGTTTGTGATCTGCAGTGTTAGTTCAACAACGAATTTACGTGTTTCTATTAGTCACTATCTGTCTTTATTCAGACATATCGTTTTCTTCAGTTATTTACTAAAAATTGATGTAATTAAAATACCGATCTAGACGGTTAATCCTATTTAATACCTCCGTAAGATCGTAATTTAAAAAATTGCTGACCTATTTACTTAGAAGCATGCAGTACCCTAATGTCTTGTATTCTGGTTCTACAGTCAATAGAGCATCATGATTGGTTATATAGAGATTTATGGGTGTACATCTCGTTAGCGTCCTCCTCGCTTCACCCCACGGAGCTCGTAACATGAGAAATATTAGGTTGTTGTATATGAAATGCCGGATCTCTTTGTAGCACCGCCATAATGTTATTCAAGCTTGAAAAAACAGTCATATATTCACACCTTCGCCATTGGAAATCATGATTTTAACGAGTGAATTTTTTTATTCGATTTCCTAGGATCGTTTTATACACAATAGATGTATTGAGATTTTAGGTTAAAACTTTTTAGACTAATTGTTAAATTACTATTCTCTTCGGTTTATATACAAACATTATTACATACAAAGTATAAGAAATAAATTATAGATCTAATAATAGATTATTAGAATAATTAGATATAAATAATTAGAACTTCTTCGATTGTAATTTAAAAACACGTAAAATTCATATTTATTGCTCGCTTGCATTTAGTTGAATACGTAAATACTGATAACAAGAGAAGGGAATAATATGTCGACTTAACCAAGTAGCAGTTGCAATCTCTTTGAAAAGTGTGTAAAATTTGTAAATTATACTGTAGATACATGCATGTTGAGTTTCTTCATATTCCGTTTAAATACAACAGTTTTGAGAAATATATAATTAAATAACTAATTTTTGACGAGTATACTCGTCATGAAGAGATCGCAACATTTTGTATCATGACGAATATACTTGTCAAAGTACGACAAAGAGTTAATATTATGTAGACATATTCATGTTAAGGAAAATACGTAGTATGACGACAGAAAACCTTTTCCTTAGGTAGAATCGCGTTTTCGACCATTGTGTAATGTTCCGTTGGGGAAAGGGCGGTAAGCAGATCGATCTCGTTCCAGGGAAGGGTGCACAGAAATAAGACACGCCAAAGGGTGGCGTAGATAGCGAGAAAGAAGGATCGAGGCTAGCCGATCGTCGCACAGTAGTAGCTAAGTGGTAGATTTAGATCTACATCAAATTCTATACATCTTCGAATTTACAGTTTTTGTTAAAATATCACAATATGTAACTATTATTATTTGAAATATATAACTGTTATTATTTATAATGTTTCATAATAAAATGAGACAAACATGTCACTTTCAGAGCCCAGTATATTTAGTATTAAAGTATATTTAGTATAATTATTTAGTATGTCAAGAAATGTTAATACCCTAGCAAGTCGCGTAAGAATTTCTGATATTTTACGAAGACTATTTTAATAATAATATAGTAAAATTATCGCATTAATTAAATTGAATTGAATTAAAATGAATCAAATTGGAATAAATTCAATTAAGGCAAATTAAATTAAATTACAATACAAAATGAGTGCATGTAAAAAGAAATTTAGACCATTGTTCTTCGAACATTCAAATAGCGGAAGCGATAAAAATATGTCGTTATTTGTAAAATTGAATTTTGGCCGTCTAGATCTACCGTTTAGACTACTGCGCCTCGCAGCGAGAGGGAGAATTCCGAAGTGGAGACGGGATAGGCTAGCGAAGAAAGGGGAAGACAGAGCACAACGGGGTACGCGTGGCGAATGAAAAAGAATCTCGTGACGCACGTTTCGCTCACAAAGAACCAGGATCCGTGGCAGACCGGCGTAATACGGCCGTGGCTTTTCTTATTGCACGCACGATCCGTCACGCGTGCACGTTACAGATCCTTATACGCGTCGTTTGCAGGCAACAGACGCATTCGCGGCGCCGCCGATGCTTATCTACGATCTTCGTGGAATCGATCGCGATACGCCACAGTGCGATTGACCGATGGATCGGGTCGTTGGGATCGAGAGGAAATTCGAAGGAGGCTCCCAAGGCTGCTCCCCCGTTCGCATCGAATCGGATCGGATCCGATCGATTCTACGATTCGAATGCACCCATCGGGAAATAGACTCGTCTTGCACTCTGCAATCGCGGAGCATTGATTGAACGCAATTTCTCTGAACCGCCCGGATACGCTGCTATTTCTGGCGCGCTAATTGTGAGGCCCAGATCGAATCGCCGATCCCTTCCTAGAATTTAGGGTCGTAAACGGAGTATGGATGCTCGCGAATGGCTTATTTAACGTGATCGCGGCGATGAATTTGCGCGTGGTTCGAGAAACGCCCCTTGTAGTCGAATTTTTCGAATGCCGTTGTTCCTTTGCACTTTTCTGGTAGAGGGATACTTGATATCGACCTTTGGAAATTTATTTTTATATGTGGATAGACAGTTATGCCGAATATTTGCTAAAGTGATCGTTACTTGATCCCTTAAATGATATTATCGCGAGTGAACTGTTATAAGTTCGTACATTACTGGACAGAATTTTAATTTGTTTTATAGTTATAGCTTCTCTTAAAAGTGTGTTATTGATTTTAATGTAATTGATACATTTTTACACAATAACATTTGCAAGACATCTGTAGAACTATAGCGTAAATTTTATTGTGATAAGGATATGACGAACGTTACTTCTTTGTGCAATATGCTACAGTATGTGAATCTGTTTTTGTTAATTTTTACAAATTCTCTTAAGTTCTGATACGTATAGGAAATGGAAAGAGGAGTGATATTGTTTAATTAACCCCGTGTCATATCAGTATCTTCACAGTTGCAATGATTTTTTCGATTGTAATAATTTCTCAGAAGGGACAGAGAAATATTTATTGCGCGACTGCATTCGTTTGAATGAATAAATATTGCTAATAAGAGAACAGAATTTGATTCCCACTCGGAACAAAGAAACTCCAGATCATACTTGAACTTCTCTGGCAAGGGGTTAAACACTGGAAACCATTTGCTCAGCAAAATTTGCAGAAGTGAACCAGAGCAGAAGAAAAGATGATCGTCGCTACTTCATAATGCAACATATTGCGATCGAAGTAAAAATACTCGATCGAATTGTACCTTGTGTACATTTCTCATATTCGTGCCTGTACAAATGCACAATCATCTCCGGCCGAGTAATTATTTTCTTGCTGAACGCAAGTTCGAGATAGTTGCAATATGACCGCAAGTTTCTTCGCATTACCAGCAGGTCGGAACGTTTCAGAACACGGAACCGTCGTGAAGAAATCGGCAGATCGATCGAGAGCAATTTCATCGATGATTCGCCGATCCGGTAAACGATGATGTTCGAAAGTCGATGGTACATCCTCGCCGAATCAGGTTCGAAATGAGCAAAATGACCGTTCGAACGACTGCTTGTCGGCGGTGATGAAAGCGGACCACCCACCGACGAAATTGAAATTTAAATGGCACCCACTGGCGGGATGAAAGTTTAAGCAGCGCCCACTGGACAGATTGAAATTTAAATGGCACCTGTTCGCGGAGATGTACTTGCCGAACGACACCCACTGTCTTCGCGGATATTTAAATCGCAAGGTCCAGCCGTCGGACGTCACCGAATCGAGGTCTTATTAGAGGATTATTAAACGTCGATGCTGTGTCGTGTTGCCGTCGCGGGACGGCTACGTTTTAATTGATAATTGATCGAGTGTCACAATAAGCCGGGATGAAGTTTCCTAACTGTGTCAAGGAAGGGAATTATCTTGGGAAAGGTGTATCGTGCCGTCTGTTTTATTAATCGCTCGCAGATAGAAGCGACGATGTGTGCGGAACGTACACCCCCGTCCATAAGTATGTCACTCATGCTGGATGGAACAAACAGGGCAGACTATTGTCTATTTCTGAGCAGACGATTGTGTATTCGAAAATTTTCGGTTAAAGCGATACTTTGAATTACGGAGGAATTTTCTGCAAATTCTAATTGTTAATTCGATTAAACAAGCTGTTTGAATCCGAAGAATTAGTTTTCTTTAACGAATGTACACGCGTTTAGCTAATATTCAAGCTGATCGATTATGTCAGAGGCTATTTCTATTCGCTGCAGATTATTTGTATTTCTATCTCAAGTGCATCCTTACTCGGAAGTATGAAGACGTCTGAAGGAAGCTGATATTAAACCAGTTAGCCGTTTTTGACGAATATACTCGTCGTAACGCAAAAAAGATATATCTATATTTATTAAATTATAGATTTTATAAAAGCGTAGTATTGAAATGAGACATGTAGAGTATAATTACAGTGATTTACACATTTTTCAAACAGATTGCAACAGCTAATTGATTAATGATATTACATAATTTGTGCTTCTTTAGTATTTCTGAAAGGACGTATGTGTACATAAACATATATAACAATACAGCGAGCAAATATTTGATGCAAAACATACACTGGTCGACAAAAATTAAGGAAACAGAGTAATTAACACGTGTGTAACACATTTCATTGTAATCCTTTTACAAACTCATAGTTGTTTGATTAAACTGCACGAAATGTATACCGTATAATCTTCAAGAACATGATGTAACTTGCTAAGTTGGTTCCGTTTTGAAACGTTACCAATAAGTAAACTGCTGATTTTTATGCATTTATGGTATATGCAAGTTTTCAAACTGCAACGGAATGTTCGTATTAACATAAATTAATAGTTGGTGTAAGAAACTCTTCCCTTCTTCAGACTCTTATTAAAAAATTCACAAAAATGTGAATTTGTGAATTACAATTCCTATGACGTGTACAATTTTATTATAAAAAATTAAAAGCAATTCGTATCGTGTAGCATTTACATAAGAATTTACTGAATTACGAAACTAATGTTTAAGTTAAACGAAATCATAGAGAGTGAGAGAAAAATGCAGAAATGAAAAAATCACGCAACAGTAGCAGTCACGCTGCCAAGAAAATTGCAATTCTAATTTGCCAATCAAACTGAAGCCTTAATTCTAAGAATTACAAATGGAACGACACCAACACGGTACGCAAGGTCCGCAACTTGCACGACACACCTACCACCTGAAACTCAAATTCCAGCAATAATCGCGCAATTACGGTTGTCGCTGTTTTTACTTGCATAATGATAACACCGCGTTACTCGCTTCACGTTTACCGAATGATTAACGTGAACGCAACGCTCGCCGCGATCGTTTCACAACGCGAAAGAATTCGATAAAAGTTCCTGCCATTTTTTGTCGGTATGGCTACCGGTGACTCACTGCCATTAAGTTTCTGATTTGTGAGTTGTTTCCCGAAACGTGACTTGTACTTGCAATTTGATGCAATGTTACAAGAATTTCATGTAAATGGAAGATAAAGGTCGATAGGTGTGGAATTCAGTTCGCTAATTTATTTATTTTTGTTTAATAAAAGCTCTGTTTGATTTACTCTGTATCTTGATTAATTATTAATTTTGTACCATTTTAGTACTAATTATTGAAGAATATTGTTTCATAACAACGACAACATCGAATTTATTTAAATTTTCTAGGATTTTTATTACAATATGTACGTCAATGAAGAAGTTTGTGTCAAAATTTCTAACCAAAACATTTTTATGCCGTCAAGAATTCTAAAATAAAATCAGAAATCAGTCATTTTGACTGCTTTGGTAGTTCTAGTGTTAAACAATATACATTAGTAGCGTAATTCTAGCATTCATTTCAGTAATTGCAGAACTGTAAATTACTTTTTGAACTTGTTTTCACTCGTAAAAAATCTCTCAAGTTCAAAATTAATACATTTTGTCGTTGAATATCTCTCGAGTATTGGCACCGTCTGGATCATGCAAAGAAATTCGTAACCAGAAGAGAAAGCATTTCAACAAGTAATTTGCATTGGTTCCCCGAAAAATTGGAATTCCGTGAGGAGAAGCATCCTCGTCCGTTTCTAGACTAAGCAGTAAACGGATGTCTAGAAAACGTCACTCCGCTGCGAAAATGATCGACCTCGAATGCAGGATTCAGTAAAAGCGACATAGTTCCGTCGAGTCAGCCGCTGATAGATCTTTCCTCGCTACCAACTGCATAATGGATCGTTTCTTTTTGTGAAATGGAAACCGCGATTGTAAATCGTGGGACTCGCTCCAGTTTCGAAAGGCAGGAAAGTGCAACAGGAAATCGAGGAAACGATTATCGATCGTGATCGTAGGTCGGGAATGAGTCATCGTAGTTTTGAACGGCGGCGGCGGCGGCGGCGGAACAACGACCGGCCATTTTTGCGCTGGTTTTGAACGGCGGGGCTCGTTCCTCGGGGTGAAGGAACTGCTGCGTATCTAGGGCAAACACTTTCTATTTCAATTCGAAAATATTTCATTAAAATTTAATTAAGCTCTCCAACTCAACACTAAACCCATCACGGTCGAACGACCGATTTAATATTTTAAAGTGATCAAAATTATAAAGACGCTTTCGTTCGATAAATTGCATTGCTTAAGCAAGAACTGTAATGAAAACTGCGTGAAATTCAAGTAATTTCGATGTTTTCACTTTTATCAGGCTCTACATACCAGGCGTTTTTACTGTTCGGTAGGTTTAGTATTAAGTGAAACCGCTACAGTGACAGAATTATTACAAAATGTGCGAAGAAAAGCGGAATAATTTCGACATAGAAAACTCGGACGAAAGTATTCCACGCTTTAAATGCCAGATCAATTGCGATAAGCAAGTATTGTAAAAGTGCTATACTCGAACGCGATACTTAGAATTGCAGCTGGATCGCTAACTGCAATTTTTCGATTTGTATACTTCCTTCTGAGATAGTGAGAGACGTAACTGAATTTAGATATTATCAGGTTTCGTTAGAAATTATTGTTAAAGATAGTTAAAATAATGCGATACTTTTTACGTATTGCAGTTACAATGACAACTTAGTACATACAGGAATAAATTAACAAAAAAAAACAAGGCAACGAATGCATTTTTATATGGTTAATTTAACACAATATTTTCAAATGTATTAGTCACAGCAAAAAGTTAATCGTTAAATTAATTGTAAAATATATTTACAATTATTTTAATGTCCAAAGATTACTGAAAAACGGAACATATTAATCTCGAACCTCCGAGAAACTTGGAAGAAAAAAGATAGGTACAGAAATTGATTTCAAGAACTATGCGACTGTATATTGTTTTATAACATTGATAAAATGGTAAACCTTGAATAAAAAGGTTTATCGAACAATTTATGCCGTAGTATCAGTTTTATATCAAGACTGCTAAAGAGAAATTCAGAAAGCAGTCATTTTGACTACTTCGGTAGTTCTAGTGTTAAATCTTTGTCAAAAACGTTGACAGTGTTTAGTTCTTCGGTAAAACAGTAGAAAATTAATAATCAATTGTAATAGCGGCTACTGTTATTACACAGCGATTATCTAATTCCCAATGCATTAATGTAAAACATTGGAAAATATAATGTTCGATGAACTTGAATTGCGTTTGAGTCATTAGAGCGACCTTATGTGTTGCTATAAATCATACTTCATACTTCTGCTTATTCATAACCTCTTTTTCCATTTATTTCTTTGGTAATCTTTTTTCGTACTCGCTAATTTCTGCTCTACCTAAAAGAAATTTCCGTGGGCAAAGAGTAAAGTTTGTTTCCACAATTGCTTGCGAAACAATCAAATGATACTACCTCGCTCTGTAGGCTGGATCTATTCCGAGCTAACTGTATACTGAACGGTGTAAAAGGAAAGGAAAATAAAGCTCCTAAACGCAGTCGGACAAACCTAACCGACGAACCGTAATTGATACACAGAATGAACACCTCGGACGTGCAGTGACTTTCATCCACATAAATCGCACTCGGAATTAGATTCGTGTATTATACCACGCCGCGAAGAAAGCCAGCAACGTAGCCTCTCCTAAATGGAAGCCTCCGGAGCAGTGGGCCCCACCAATAAGGATAAAACGAGGGCCCACATAAACACGCGTCACTAATTCCATGTCATTTCCCTGGCATTAAATAATACTCGTAACTAGCGAATTAAGATGATTATCGTAATTATTGAAATACTTCCGAATATCTTAGTTAACTTTTTATTAATTATCGTGTGCATCTTCGTGCATTTAAAGCGAGTTATTGTTTGCATAACGAAGTAAAATAAATATTCAATACGGAAGTGAAATCATGATGGGAACTTTGATTTATAAATGAGTCTCTGAAGCTGTGAGTTTTATTCAATTATTATGCAGCTCAGGTCTTCAGGGATAGTTTTGTAAAAAGCAAATATATTTGATCGATTGAAAAATTTTGTATAACAGACACAGTATCAGAATTTTATTAACGTTTTTATTATATATTACAAGTTTTAGAAAATTATATATATAGAGTATGGTTGGACTATTTTTACGTTATTTGCGTCACACATTTTACATCACACGTTGCATCAAGTCGTCGTGAATTTGCATTATAATAGAAATGGATTTTTTTTTTGTAGCGAGGTTTACATTTGAAAGCGAGAAGCGCATTAGAAACGCTAATTTATTTGCTATTAAAATGACATTTTTGCTTCGCCTTCCTAGTTTATGGCTTTATTGCGGGTCGCATAACATCAATATGAAATTGGATTATGCAGTTGCAGATACGATTACTGACGTGATTCGTTTTTTTAGGGGAGATTAAGTCGACTGCATCCGAATAGTTACGTAACCAACTGATCTCGCCAAAGTTAATTATAAAAAAGCTATATTCCCGCATTGGATCCAGCACAATCACTTTCGAAACAACACTGCACTGATCCGCAGTCAGGATCTCGTCTAGTACTCTCTTCAGAATTCTTTTTAGCTGAAGTGCTTTAAGTACCTGAACCTCGTCTGAATATAGTCGTTTGAAGGTGATGCAACGAGCTCCTTGAACTATTTATAAACGATATTAAAGTAATCTTCTTTTTTTTTTTCATTCAAATTAAATTTTTCTAGGAAAATTATTCTTTGAATATAAAGTCCAACAAAATTCAATTTTATTTCTGAGATCAAGTATACTTTAGTTACGTTTTGGAGTACTTTTAAATTAGCTGTATTACAGCGACAAACATTTTATTTATATTAATAAATGTATCAAGAAACCATTGGACATTTTTATTTTTGACACTAAGTATTTAAGAATAAACTAGATGTTCAAATTCAAGACATGAATATATTTTTATTTTTGATATGATATATTTAAAAATTAATTAAATATTCAATTTCTATGTTTGAGAACATTTTTATTCTCATTTTTATTTTCCAGATATTTAAAAATAAATTAAATATTCAATTTCTATGTTTGAGGACATTTTTATTCTCATTTTTATTCTCCAGATATTTAAGAATAAATTAAATATTCAATTTCTATGTTTGACATTTTCATTTTCTACGTCAATTGTTTAAGGAAATATTGAGACTAAATTAAATATTAATCTCAAACAAAGCAAAATTGATTTTGTATAGAAATACTTTATGATTGCACACGATTTAATTCGGTGAAAGAAGATGATTCAGCAATGTTTATGCATATAGTTTGAATTTACAAAGAGAAACGCTACTGTATGGTAACATTTGTTCATTTACAATATTATCTGCCCCACATGATTACGAATCTCCCATGCACGGAAAACGAATTAAGATGACAATTTCAAGTTAATCGGTGACCTCAAAGCAGAACTGAATAGGCCACAGGGTCACTTGTTCGTGGCCTGCTTGCATCGGTTCAACATTCAGATACCATCAAATAGAACTCATTATGCTATTCAGCGTTGGAGGGTATAAATAATTCTTGTAATTCCTAGGTAGAGTGCTTGCGGCTTAAACGGTAAAAATCATTCCACCACGTTATATGAATAGCTGCAATGGTTTCAACGTTTGTTACTTTGCGCATTATGCAACTGGCACACTGCAGTAATATACAAGAATAGTGCACGCATGAAAGTCACATAAATTGAACTCAGTTCTGGATATGATTTCAAGTCCTATATTTATATTTATTGTTAATTCTGTACCAATGTGTCTTTCTTTCTATTATTTTTTCTTCGTGTTTGTCACTTGTGTATATTACGGTTTCTCATTCTATGGAGTAATTTACGCGAATCAGTTTCCTTTCAATACTTAGGGGATATTATTGTTTTTTACTTTGATTATTAGTAGTGGCGGAATGTCAAATGTTCATTCAAATTAACATCTATTTTTCAAAATATGTTGTTTATATAAATTATAGTTATATGATTCATCGATAAAAGACTAAAATCCATCACAAAGAGTCGAAAAATATGATATATCAATATACAATATTTAATTATTGATTTCCTTCTGTTAACCGTGACGTATTCAGAATACTTGTTTATTTCTATTTAATTGACAATTGAATTTTTCTTCTTAAATTTTTCTGATTTGTGAAAGAAAAATTGTAAGATGATTGCCGTAATACAATAATTGTCTTCTTATAAAATTCATTCTGTTTTAATAGGTGCCGCAAAAAATAGATGCTATAGAAAAAAAACAGTATTTGTAGCACGTGTTAAACAGAGATAATTGTTGTCAACACAGTATTGATGTGTTTCAAATTTTGGGACCATCAAATTTGGAGCAGTTACTAACACATTGCAGCGAAGCCTATTTCAAAGAAATCTGTTTTAGACGCTGACATTGAAAAAATAATAAAACAATAATAAGTAAATACCAATAAGTACAAGAAGTACCAATAAGCAGACAATGACAATACGTAAGAAATAATAAATAAATCCTTTTTACGATTGACCTTTACTTTATGACCTTTACAACACCTGACGAGTCATCTCGTGGTTGACAGTGAATGTGTTAAAAGAACAGGATTGTTATAAACAGAACTTTGTCTTTCTATGTCGTAACAGATTTTTCTATCGTGACTTCAACGTCTTCATTAACTTTCGAAACATAAGGCAATTTACAATACAGTAGGGGGCTAAAATATCTCGTTACGAAACACATTTCTCGAATCACATTCTCCAAAACATCGTGCACGACTCCAAGAATTCGTTGTTCCAAGAAACACCATGAACAGTCGATAAAACGAACAAACAAGCCGAAAAAACAAGGAAAGTCCTCGAAACTTTTTAATTACACGATTTTCTAATCCGATTAATTAAGAACCCGAGGAGCAGTGCATCGGACACGCTCGTCGATCCGTAGTCGGTCCTCGATCCTCCACACCACACCATCGAGCGGTGCGTTCGCCATGGCTTGCCAGCAGAGGCGCTGCTCGCTTCGGTCCGCTTCGGATCGAGCAGATAGTCGTGAGCCCGTCTGCGGTGCGGACGATCGTGCGACGTCGCTGCTCGTATCCCTTCGCTCGCGGCGCGTGTGTGTCTGAAAACCCGTGGTGCTTGTCCTTGGAAAAAGAAACGGCCGAGAGAGAGATGCTGGTTGCTCATCCGGGCGGTTTGCGCGCATTCCTGGAGCGAGGCGACGGGTCCCCGGGGCCGCGAGAGGGCCCGATTCCGTGGCAGTGACTCAGACCCTTTTACTTTTACCTCGTGCCGGAGTGCCCCTATCCCGTGCTATCCGTGTCGTCCCGATCTCGATACTCGTCTCGATCATCGGGTTTTCTCGTTACCGCGACGCGTCGAGCATTCGGCGAGTCCGTGGGCCCGTCGCGCGGGTCGGCGCTGTTCCCGCATTCCTGGGCCCGTTTCCTCCGCGGTCAGGTTGCCCGTGGTCGTCGAGTGTTGTTTCGGTTAGGAACCAGGTGATTAACAGGTGCTCCGAAGGTGATACCACCCCCAGCGAGTGATAGGTCCCACAGCAGTCTGTTCGTGTAGTGCGGCTGCTGCGCAGAGGTCAGCGATAAACGGCTGGCGAGAACGAGCGTCGATAGAGGGAACGCTGGACGCGGCTCGCTATCTGCTTCTGCCAGCACTCCGACACCGTATTTGTTTTTCGCGATACACGTGCTCTCGAATCGCTGCTCGGTTATATTTAGAGGGCTCTGGGCCTGGCCGAGCAATTCGGGGCCCTCGACCGCAATCGCGCCCGGACCCCTCTCCGCCGGACCGTAAGGTGAATTCGAGGACACTCTCGCCAGTGGACCACCGACTGGTGCGTTCGGAGTAACTCCGAGACCCGGGCGCACGTGTGGCACACATTTAGGGTGTCCGCCGTGTTTGATCTACGGTCGAAACAAGGAAAGGGTGGGTCGTGACCCGGCATTCGTTTCCTGAGTCGCACGATCTTCGTGGCAACGAACAATAGAGCTCCGTGGAGAACCGAGACGTGTTTCAGTCTAGGTGGCTGCTAGAGGATCGACTCTTCTAGGATGTTCGGTCTTGCGCAGAATTCGGGCGGAAGCTCGGCGGAACTTCGAGGCCATTGATATGCGAGCAGGGGAGACATGTTGAACGCGGAGAATCTCGAGGAGTCCCCGAAGCGGCGGTCGACGTTCTACGTGTCGTTGGACGGCGAGGCCCGGCACCCGTCCAAGATACCGAAGACGATCACCTCCGACCCGGACAAGTTCGCCAGCAACACGTTCCCGATCAGCAAGGCGGTGCCCACTGTGATTTTGACGCGGACATTGAGCAACAATGAGTCGGTGTCCAGCGCGAAGAGGACCGAGGACTCGTTCCCGGAGTCGCGAGGCAAGGTGCAGTCGCTGACGAAGATCTTCGAGACGCCGAAGAGCGAGCAGCAGCCGCCGGTGGCCGGGTCCGAGCAGAGGAAGAAGGTCGAGAGGACCAGGTCATTCAAGACCATCGAAAGATTCCAGAGCCGGTTCACCGGCAGGAAGGACGCCAGCAGGAAAGACAACCGTCTGAATAACACGATCGCCTGCTTCGAGGTAGAGGACGAGGACTCGAAGAGGAAGCCCGAGGAGAAGCGGGCCGGCAAGATCGCCGAGTCCAAGGCGAACGGAGCCGCCAAGAACGCGTCCTCCGAGACCAGGAGCAAGCAGAATGGAAACACCACGTTCACCAATTTGTTGATACGCAGGACTCACAGCACGAAGCTAGCCAGAAGCACCAGCACCCTGGTCAAGGTGCCCGGCAGACACGTGTCGGTCGACAGCCCCTGCGGCGTCGCGACGCCTGCCAGGAACGAGAACCGATCCGGCAGCGAGAAATCCAAGGATGACGAGACGCCCGATGACTCTGTCGCGGATAATGACGAAGGCACCGAGTCGTCTGTCTTCGAGGACATCGACGCGGACGCTGGGATTCATTCAGGTACCGCACTGTAGGAAACCTTTTGACACTAGCTCCATTGTTTGCCGAGTTTTTAATGGGAAATTTGTCGCACGGAGAAACACTGTTCCTGATAGTCCGAGCGGGAGATTTTTCTTTGTAGATGAGCGTACGATGTATTTCCGCTGATTGCTATTTAATTACGCATGTTCCTTTCGCTAGCCTTCCGATCACGTTGCTTCGATACGGTGCGGTTTATGATACGATCGATAGGTTTTTAAGCCTTTGAATGTCGACGTGTTGACGACATCGAGACTTCACATCTTGTTCCGTGAGATGCAAGCATATAATTTAACTCAGTTTTACCATTATTTACCACCAGCTCTGTCTTCGACACGTAGTCCAGTTTTCTGTGGGAAATATTCTTAGCACTTTGTAATGTCCTCGCCCGCAAAAGGTTAAATCATGGTTGAGCAACAACGAGGTTCCGAGAAACGTCTTGCTGGTTTGCATTGGAGGTCGATTTTTTGTCTTGTAAATACGAAGCGTTCTTAGCAGAGTTATCGGAAGAAAACATTGACAACGCTGGATAACGAGAGTTTGCGATCGCAGTATCATGATTAATGAGATCAAGATTTTATCGGGTGTAGATCGAAGGAAATTATTTCGGATTTTCTTTGATCGCTGCTGACAACCGGCTACAATGTACTCTCATAATAAACTACTTTCATCTTCGCAATACTGTAAAGTATTTTAATATTCTGATGGCCACTAGATAGAATAAATTGTTATACTTACTTATTATTACAATTTCATATTATAAATTTTCATATTATTAGAATCTGCGAAGGATTTACTCGTGTTGAGTTCAACGACGAATATACGTTTATACTTACACTTGCTCATTTCAATCGTAAAACCTGAATAATTACTTAATAACAATTACCATTACGAGAGGGTTTATGTTACTCTATAACAGTGCTGATAACATGGTAAAGGATTAATTTTACGAAGTAAATTTATGGAATATTATATTCCCTACTGCATAATGACGTATCAAATTGCAGAAATGTTTCGGACAAAGTATAATCCATTTTCTATTATGAGCCGTATTAAACCAGAGAAATTTAATTTATATGCTCGTATAGTTCCATGGATATTAATGAACTTATAAAAAAATAATTTGCGAATCTCATTTATTTATTAATTTATTATTTGTTAATTTTTATTGAAACCTGGTGAGCTTTAGTCACAATGCTTTTCGTAGAAAAAATGGGGTAACAGGTTTTGTTAAATTTTTAAATTGTTTAATTTTTATTAAAACCTGGTGAGCTTTAGCCACGATGCTTTTCGTAGAAAAAATGGGGTAACAGGTTTTCGATTGTTACATAGGGTTGGGTTGCGTGTTACAAATTATTTGATCAGAAGTCCACCGGTGGCGTGCTCCCTTTTTCGGTATTTTAGATCAAACTAAAAGCTTTTTACGTGATATATGGGACACATTGTCAGCCACCCCAGGTGGCAAAGAGATGATCTCACCCCTAATTCCCGAAACTGGGGTAGCCCATGAATTCCTGTGCATTCGATACATTCTTTCGAAGCAAATCACATTTATTCGCAACGCTTCTCAATGTTTTATCGGGCAAACAATAAAAAGTTGAAGTATATTAGTGCGGTCGTAAATCAAGAATCGCTGGATCGGTTACGCACGTCGTTCCTGCTAAGGTCAGAATTCAAAATAGAAATTCATTCTTTCCGGGTGTTTAGTAACGGCATTGTTGGACTAAACCAGAAATAAATTTAACAACAGAATAACAAAAGTAGGAATGAATGTATTTGCAAAACTTGCAGCGACGAATTTGCGATCGATATAAATTGAGCAAAATTCAAAACCGTTCGAAATTTATCCAAATATCATCAGAGTTAAATCATTAAATAATTTATAAGTGTCAGATAGTCTCTTCATTATTACTAGACTACAAATTTTACGCATTTATGATAAAAATGAGTAGAGACAAAACAGTAAAGACATTTAAAGAATTTGACAGTATTATTTTCAATTTATTAAGTAGTCACTATACGTAGCAGGATAAAAAATTTCAGGATATTATAAAAATAGAACAATGAAAATAATTTAATACAGCTTCGTAACATGTTCAATTTATAGGCTGCAGATCTCTAAGCAAAATAACATAAAATAAAAAGTAGCAATTTCTTTCTTCGACAGTTTTGTGCAATACATTTAATGAAAATTAACAGTGCAAACACAAGACTAATTACGTAACACAAAATACCACAAATGGACTAAATAATTTGAAGAAACTGGATTGGTGCAGATTTGATGCGTTTTCCACAAAATCGACTAGCTCAAAAACAAAACTGTAAGGACCTGATATCAGAGACGAATTGTGGAATAACTTTACACTATTTACAACTTATTAAAATTATTAAAAGATGAAAAACAATTTCATATGACTTACATTTCCTATACGAACATTAACAATGTTGATTTCGCATACAAATCCGCAGTCTATTGATAACCTACTCGACCAAACCGTAGCCTCCACACACAATAAGTAACTAACTTACAGGTTTGAATCTTCCTCTACCGTGATAATATTTATCGTATAAAAAGAAACATTACGTCAGACAGTGCCACAAGACTGCGAACGCATTCATCCAGCATTCCGATCTGTTGAATAAATAAAGAATCTCCTACTGGAGCGGGCCTTTCCGAGATTCGATATTCAAAAGAGGGAATAAAGAATCGAGCGAAGGGTTCGCCCTAAGAAGGTCACAGGAAAGTTCGGCAGAGGGAAGTTGGGCCGTGTTGGTCTTGTTTTTAGGACCTGAAAGGCAGGTGGCCGAACCAGTAAGTAGGTCCTCCGGGTTCTTAACGCAGGTCCTTTACAAACACTCGCCCCTCGAGAGAGAAAGATAAAGAGGAAAAGAAAGAGAGAAGATAACGAAAAAAGAAGAGACAGATAGAGAGAAAGAGAGCGCAGGAAGCAGCCGCGTCCCAGAGCTTTGCACCGAACAAAATGTCGTCTAATTACAGACGCTTCCCCGAGACCTTCGTTAACCTTGTCGTCCCTGTCCCGTTACGCAGCGGCTTTATAAATATTGAACGTCGCTGGGGCATTATTAAAAGCGACTCGATCGGCCGGCTTAATTCCGCGTGAAATTCAATTATGCTTAGGTGCGTGGTTAGTTAGGTGCTAGAATAGGTTCGCTTTGTTCGCGACAGCTCGGCCGAGAATTCTTGTCAATGATAGCCGAGCCGAACCCGGTGTACAGAACAAATTTGCGGACGATTCGATCGCGGGAAGCAATTCTCTCGGAGCCAACCGGGTGGGAATATTTTATAAACTGCGGCTAACAGAATTGGAGCAGAAAATTCTTTACGCGTTTAATTTCTGCGCGACGCTAGTTTCCGGGAAACGTTTATGATTTGTTGATTGTTGGAAAATTCGTTGCTTCGGAAAATGATGATATATTTTTAGAACTGTGTGGACAAGTTTCTTGTAAGTAGCTGTCGATACTGCTATTACGAGGTCCTCAAAAGCTTTCTAAGCTAATAATTATCTTAGAAAGTTAATAAGTAACGTGAAACCGTTTTTTTTTTAATTTTAGGGAGTTGAAAATTGTGTAACCAAATTCTTAAATTTATTTGATGCATTTACTGTTTTATATTTTAATGCATTAAATATGGATATGTATAAAGTAATAGTAATATATATGAAATAATAATAATATATAAGAAATAATAATAATATGTATAAAGTTTATATAAGTGCATAAAATCCGCAGCTTAGCGATAAATACTGCTTGAAAGAATATAAAATACTGGCTGCTTCGGTACGAAATCATTATTCTAAACAGTTACGAGTAAATTGCAAGTTTTATGCATTCATGACACACATGATAACTAAGTAAGATTTTCTTAATGATAATTTAGCGTTATTGTGAGCACTTTGAAATTCTGTAACGATGGAAAGTACAGTCGCGCGTTCGAACGTTAACTGGAGTGGAATTTATGGTTTCGTTTTACTTTCGTTTCACTTTCTTATCAAGATTAAATCACTGTGAATGCGGTATTTTCAAAAGGGAAATAAGTAACGTACACTTGACTAATTTTCACTCTATAATCAAGTATCGTTTGGAATAACGAAAAAAATTCTCCTCGCGTTACTTAATGGTATCCGTTATGAGATAGCGGCAACTGCTTTTGTGATAAGAAACAGTTTCTTGCAGTGGAGGTGATAACCCTACAAAGAATTTAATCAAATTAAGAATTCGGGAAGATTCTAGCGTATCGAATAATGAAATGTTTAATTTTGCAGGCGAGTAAATAATATAGCTTGAAGGAATTCTGGAAATATTAATGAAAATGGAATTTTGAATTAAATCGATATATTCATTTATAGTAAAATTGATTAGGTGAAATACCAAAACATGAAGACATTACAAGAATTTGAGAATATTCTGCTTAGTTTATTTTATTTATTTATTTCTTATATTTTTTTTTTGTTGAAAAACTGTAAACCGTTCGTTTCGCTTGTTACTTTTAGCGTTAGCGGTCGACTTAGTGAGCTTAGTATCCAAAAATTCTGTAGAAGTGATCTCATTAGAGGGTACTCTTAGGAACAGTGACTCACTTTTAACGACAGTACGTATAATGAACGAAAGTTTCAGTGTCAGGAACGACTCCGAAACTCTGGTGCATAGGAACGCGAGGTAGCAGAAACCGAAGTTCGCGAGAACGTGGCGAGAATAGCGTTATTTTCTTTTGAAGGAACAGGTGATAGGGTCTCCTCGGGGCTCTGTAATCGGCTGTCCTTAATTATCGTAGCCCACGGCGCCCGGAGAAGAAATAAAACGATCGCGATCGTTCCCTTTGCAATTTCTGGCCAGCTAACGGGACCGGCGAATTCGCCGATGGATCGCGAATTTCGATCAACTCCTCGGCTTGATTTACGAGGGCAATCCTCCCTTCGACTCCTCTATTCGCTTTCTATTGGACGCTCCGCGACGACATTTCACGCCCCGACTCCAACGGCGTTTTTATGGGGACGTGTCAATTAGAAATCTCGGGCAACGGCTCTTTATAATCGTCCGGAAAATCCGTTTAAATTCTACAATTTATCGGCCCATAAAATCGTCTTTGTGAACGTTTCAGCGTTCCTTTGTGTGTTTAATTCGGCGTACGCCTCGGCGCAAATATTTCAGCTAAGAGATACGAATATTTGCAAATACTATTTCTCTCAGCTGTGTTACATGTGCTTCGTTTGAAATTGCAATTTATTTCTGTATTCAATGAAATACTCAATCGATGTTACGAATATATAATGAATATTTGGAACATGTTACAATATGAATCTGAAATGGTTGATTGAAATAAATAGTTCCTTTATTTAGCGTGAAATGAATCACTTGAACATTATTTCCATGAAATTTGTCCGAGTTTACATTTGAGGTATTGTACATTGTTGAAAGTAAACAAATGCAAAATGTTCCAATTACATTCGTTAATTAAAAGAAATATAAGGAACAGTTTATTTTTAAATATTAGACATGAGAAATAGAATTTAAAATAATTAATAGAAATTTAGACGCATTGAATAAAATATTTCGAAAGACTATTTCCAGTTTATCTTGAGAAAATATTATTTCAATGAATAATTTTCAGCCAACTTTTGCTGTCTTTCGGTAATAAACCACAATAGCCTAGTCGCATAAAACATAAGTTGTTTGTTGTTTAAAAATCGTATTGCACATATTTCACGCGTAATGTTGAATTTGCAAGCCTTAAACATTCCTGGAAAACTGTAATTAAATAAATTCCTGCGAGGCCAAGGTTGAAATTTTAATCTCGAAGCTATGGATTTCCAGATGACATTTAACTACCGAACATTAAAAATAACAATAAATGAATATAACAAGACCGCACCGATTGCTTATGAGGAAATATTTAAAAGCGATTTTAATGTTTAAAAAAAGGTCCAACGGAATTTAGCTGACGATCGTGAAATTTTCGAAAAATCCATGTAATTTCTAACTGTTCGCTAGTGATAGGTGAATCGTTTATCATAGTATACAATACGGTTGTTACACGGGTACTTGCGCGGTTTCTACGTATTTATTAAATATAATGACGTAATAAACGTAGATATTCATGAATTATATACGATGTGTGCTCGGCTCCCTTGCAAAATAAAGAAAACGGATTCTCGTCTTACGTCGCATGGTCGCAGTAAACTCATCGAGAGAACTGGTATGTGTTCAGACTGGTTCACGTTCACGTCCGGAAGCAAACAATTATCACTCGCTATACTATCTGCCGATGGATTTGAAACAAAACATTATGATCCGATGTAGCCCATTAACCCTTCGAACAATATCTCGTGCGCGCAAAAATAATTACGGTTACGGGACATCAACTTCGCAGCAGTTCATCTCCGCTTGAAGTATATTTTGTGTGTCGAAGTAATAACCATCTATTGTTACTGTTAACAATAGACAAATCCGTTTGTTTCGAATTATAAAGTAATGCGTAAACATTTCATATTTCTATAAAGTTGTGCAGTCTAAATTAGAGAATACTATATAATAATATTATAATATCAATATAATAACATAACATTATAATTAAATAATAAATTATCAATAAATCTTAGTCTATGTAAGAATTAACTGTTAACAATAAACAAATCCGTTCGTTTCGAATTATAAAGTAATGCGTAAACATTTTATATTTCTATAAAGTTGTGCAATCTAAATTAGAGAATGTTAATATCATAATTAATATTATAATATCAATATAATAATATAATATTGTAATTAATATCAATAAATATTAGTCTATGTAAGAATTAATATTATCAGTAGCGGTTTTAAAATTTCTCTTTATCGATATTGTGTTTATAAAGCTGTCGGAATTTATAAAAAATTAAAGTCCGGATTGTTTACTTTAAAATAGTTCTACTAGGTTTTAATGCTTAATTGGTGTGTTTTATGTTGCAGGTAAGACATTTTTACGATTATCTTCTGTGGATCGAAATGGGCAAAGCGAAAGAGTCTGTAAGTAAATTTTTAAGAACTTGTATTATACATTCATACGGGTCGGATCAATTTTAATAAGCTTGTAGGTGAATGCTTATAGCTCGAGAAAATATTTTCAAAAATTCCATTCGCTGCATAAAATTTCAACGAGTTACACTTTTGAAACAGAACCGTAATAACTCGTAATTCGTGAAATTGATTTTCAAATTATTTTCCGTTCAATACTTGTGCAATCAATTATGGGTCGAAGGGGCCAACGAAATTCGATCTTTACGCAACAGATTATGAGTTACAAGAAGAACAAAATCCAGTTTTTATGTAACCAGTTAATTCTTCAAGTATTATTTTCTCTGGTTCAGAAAAACTGGTTTCTGTGCGCGTCCAATAAAATTGATTACAGCCTTGACAGTAAAATTTCAGAAAAATTGTCGAAGAAACCCGCGTGTCGAGTCACTGAAAAGATTAGGTCACTAAACATATGGGAAGTTTAATGTCTTCCTTTCTTTTACGACTAGGCACACAACAGTTACTTTATTCTTAGCACGCTCCCAGACCCCCATGTATGGCTCATAATGATTTTCAGTAAAAAGCTCATAAGGCACACTCGATTGAGGACAAGTCCTAAGAGGAAAATCAACCTAAAGCCTCTTGCAAGCTAACAGCACAACAAAGCATAGGCTTCTTATTGTTGCATTAGCTCATTCTAACACGAGCTGTAAGCAACAGTGTTTATTGTAAAAAATCTCTAAGGGTTTAATGTGGTATCTAAGTGAATTATCTGTCAATCTAAAGTTTATTATCTATAGTAAGTCTGTATCGACTGTATTTTAACAATGACGTAAAACAGTGCTCCTCGATATGTTCAAAGTGCGAACTTATTAACAATTTTTCCCAATAATAATTTATTACTAGCAAACGAAAATAATACTGACATTGGAAAGGCATATCATGCGAACATGATAATAATTCCCCATGAACAAACTAAATAGAATGTTCACTATGAATGTAAGTTTACTACACAAGTAAAGTATTAACTGTAGTAACAAGTTTATTATAACAAAGTTCATTTTTTGTGATGTTCTTTACGGCAAAGTGCATTTTATGAAATTGATTCATGCAGCAGTTACACTTTTAACAATTTTATAAATCTAAACTTTGGTAATATTAAAATTATCTTGAAACGTGATATAACAATTTTAATGGTGCCTCAGATTCACTACTCGAGTGCAAAGGATTAAACCAGGCTTATTTATCAAATACGGAATTGTTATGAAAACTAAATATCGATTATAAATGTACATTTGCTACAACAATTCATTGTTTGCAAACAAGGAAATATATTATTATACTCTTGGAAAAGCATCGCCTTTCTCTAAACGTTCAAACTTGTGCGAACTCGATAATAATTTCTCACTAGGAAAGTAGGCGGGCTATTCATTGCAAACGTTTATCGCGAGAACGCATTATTCGCGAGCAAAAGAATGGCGATTTCGTGCGAACCAAGGAATATTCATATTCGTTAGACGCATTCACACTGTACACGTCGCCGTAGATTCGATTAACCACGCTCAATTTTCCCTCAAAGGGCCACGACGTGTTTCCAGGCGAAAGAAATTAAGCCGTCGACAAAAGCGCCACGGTGCACGCTGAAATATTCATGCGAGAGCTACTTATGTCCACTCCACTTTCGAACAACCGAGTCCGCTACCACGGATCATTAGAACGACGCGGAAACGACGTAGAACCGTCCCCGTTCCTCCCGTAATTCCCCGAACATTGTCCGCGAACTTTTTACAAAAGTTCGTACAAAGGAGACAGCAAAAAAAGCAGCGGGAACGGCGCGCGACAGGGAAAAAAACAGATCTGTCGGGGGACAGGAAAAAATCGGGGCAGGAAAGGGATTTTCGTCGGATTGCCGATGAAGAGCTCCAAACTGTAATGTCATCGCGATTTTTCACGGTCGGGCAAGGGGAGAACTCGGATCCATTAAGTGCTCGTTTTGCGGGTTTCGGGATTCTGTTTTTCATCGGAACGTGAAAAATCGGGATCGCGTCGTCGATGGTCGACGACGGTTAGGCGAGGCGAGGGGCGATCATCGAAAGAACCACAGATAAACGGACTCTACACATGATTGAGCGTTACTTATCTGCGACGCACTGGCGCAATATGGCCCAGAAAGCATTATACTGCGATATCGTCTGCCGACCTTATGTCGCTTTTAGGGAAAATCGGGCATGCGTTTCTGGGGCGCCGCGCATTTTAATACATTTTGTCTTCTTTCAATGTCCAGAATTCGAACGAGGTAGATCGATGTTTCTTCGATCAGCTCCTCTTTTATGACGAAACTTAGCGTAAAGTATTGATCACTGGAATGTGGCTTCTATGCAGATGTCACAAAAATTAATAGATCAAATACTTAACACAGAGTTGGGCATTATTCGAATTGCTTAATAATTATTCGATCGAATACACTTCAGTCGAATATTTTATTCAAATAACAATTATTCGTCATAAATTATTCTACCTGTTTATTCGAATAAAGAATGATGCGTTATCATTTTTATTAAAATCGGTTATTTCTGCTACGACTAAATTATCATTCAAATAAAATGTTATTTACATCAATTTTTATCGAAATAAATTTTGATTCGATTGCATATTTATTCAATAGTATTTTATGAAGTTTTATTCGTTAGTTTTTATTATAATATCGTTAATATTATTTAAAAGAAGTAGTAGGTGTTTGATCTTTGACTAAAGAGTTCAATTTGTGTTTCATTAAATTGGATTATATTACGAAGACTTTGCATGCTATAGTATGTGTAAAGGACAATCCACTTATTCTTCTCTTCGTTATTATTCAGTGATCAACGAAACGTGTCCACTGTTTCATGCTTAATCCAGAAAATCCTGTTTCACGCGTAGAGCACCACCATTTTTAATTCAGAAGCCCGTGCTCCACCCGTAAGCTACTGTGATTTTAGGATTACACGACTCGTTATCCCGATCGCCAGGGTTTTTATCGTGTGCATAATCAACACGCGCTGAACGAAAGATTTAATTCATGAATTTAATACGACCAAGTGTTGTATTTGAAATTAATAATAATTTTGAAACCGTGATCCGTATGGAATATTTATTTAAATATTGGTAATTATTACTATATTTGCTGATTTTATGAGTCATTTCAGGATCCAGTTGCAGTCTTTTTAACTTATTATCAACAATTATAGACTCAAAGTAATTTTTACATTGTTACTGGTAAAAACTTGTTACTTTTGAATAGTGTTGATAATAGTGTATTGCTGTTTTATATTATTTTTAATATATTTTTTTCATTTCTAATACAGAGATATACAAATATCAACTGATATTTAAACAAAAACCAAAAAAGACTATATTTATATATTTCTATTTTCCATTATTTCTATTATTTCTAATATACAAATATAATGCTTTGTTAAGTTTTCGTTTAAACGTCACTAAAAATGTAAAGATACTTCGAGTCAATAATTATCTAAATCACAGTATTTCTGACACGTTTGCTTTTTTTCCGTGGAGGAATGTAGCAGAAGCCGATTTTTCCACGCCTTTGCGAAACGATCCGCGAAAAATGGCGGCTTTAATTACGAGTATCGACAACGACGAGGACTGAAAAGTGTGAAACCCACGGCATTGTCGCCGGTGAAAGGATAAGACAATGGCGGTCGCGTTTAATCGCTGGCAATAAAATCGAGAAACAATACGAGGATCTGCCGTTCCTTTAGCCGGTAATTGTGTTCTAATTGCGAGCGCTCGGCGCGAAGCGGATGAAAACGTGCGCCGGGAATGAAACAAATTTCAGGCCGCGCGGCGCGGCGCGGCGGCTGAATGTAGGTCTCGTTATGAAATGATTTCGAAACCGGCCGTGGCTGTTACTTAATTGCGGCTGATCGTGCTCAACAATCGATGTTGCGACGCGATCTCGAGAAGTATCACGGGAACCGAGTCGGATTTCCACGATCTTGTTCCGACGAACTGAAACCGACTCGCATATTTATCGCCGATATTATTATTTACACCCCGCACAGAATTATAATTAATACCGCTGTTTTCCATCGATCCGTGAAATTACATTTCTGTTTATGCTTTGTTTGCATATCCTTGACAGAGATACGTTGCTGACTAATTCTTCTAATTATTAGTTCTTAGTTTCATTCGATTAGACGTTGTTTGTAACAAATTATTTCAACCGGGATTTTAATATCGGATATTTGATACCTATACATTTTAGATGATAATTTTTATATTAAACATTTTGATCTTCCTCACATACAACATTTTGTTTAGTTATTTAGTTATTAGGTTATTCCATGCTTCTCGCTAATTGCTTCTTCAAAAAATCACCAGTAAGTTTGTACATGTTTTAAATGATTGTTCGTGCAGACAAACAAATTTAAATAAATGGATTTATTTCTCTTCATAAAACGCATTATTAAAAATGCACTTTTGACTTGTCGAATTTTAGATTGTCAGTGCTTAAAAATAATTATATAAACGTTACGATAAATACCAAATAAAAGCATAGTCCACTTACATTTTTATTTTCATTTTATAAACATTATACGAAAGAAAAATTCATTTAATTTCGTACAATATTTAGGATAAAAGTAAAAACATAACTGGACTTTGCTTTTGTCGGGAAATAAATCTTAAAGTTATTAACTTCTTAATTTAATAATTTCATGTTTATATATTGTATATAATAATATTATATATCATATTTCATTATTATACATTATTTAATAATGTACGACGTGCTAAAAAAATTACCTGCGCCATATAATGTATTATTGTAAAAATGATGTACCAGTGGAGAGTAATGCTGAAACTGGCACATTCCAGTGTTTATTTGCACTGAAATAATCATAGGAAAGTCGCTGAAGTCCGAGACGGTCTAAAAATCGAGAATTTCCCCAGGTAACGGCAGTCCCTTGATGGAATTTGTTTATCATTTCCATCAAGGCCCGGCGAATAGCGTCGGCCATAGCCCGATATTACGCCGGTATACCTCGTGGTCCTTGCGGATAGAATGAATCAAATCCTCGGGCAGGAAATCGCGTCCTTCCGCGAACGGTTGAACGTGAGAATACGCCGGAAATTTATTCCCATCGGATTTTACGGTATGCTTCGATTCTATGCGGAGGAGAAGGACCGACGGTCCGTTTCGCGACTTCGCTTTCTCACGATTGGTTTTCAAGCGAGAGTTCGATCATTAACGATTGGCTTAGATGGACGGAGTGACTGGTGAGTTGCGTTATAAAAGTTCCAGCGAGGAAAGCTTTTCAATTATCGACTGGAAAACTCCCGATCCAGCGGAAAGAAAAATATTACGCTGTTTTGCGTGTTTGCACATTTGTGAGTGTTACACATACAAATACTTGAAGGATTGATGATTGTAATTAGTGGTTACAACCATTAATTACGAGAGTATAACCGGTTTAGTTGAGGAATCTCTAGTAGCTATTTTTGCGAACTAACCGTGGCAGTTTATATTTGAAAGAAGAGCGGCATCCTAATTTAATTGATTTTACATTTATAAAAGTTTACAGCTAAATTCATTCCCTTATTATAAGAATGATTTTATTATTTCTGGACAAATAAATAACTCCAATAAATCCTAAATTTATATGTATAACAGTTTATAAAATAAACCTATATATATATGTAGTTTATAAAACTTCTCAATCATAATTCTGCATAAATTAACTCGGAGAATTACCGAACTACGTAAAGCGAGCTCAAAGTTCGTCGTTGTAACATTAAGAGCATGCCGTGTCGGCGTCCAGCTATTTTAATGGCAGAGAATCTTTCTGAAATCGGAATCTTTGCACAATCATTTGACGGCATGTCTCGGATAAGATTGTGTTCAATTAAATTATCCAATATTTCTTATTCTAAAAACTACGCTCCTCTATCCGTATCTACGTTTCGGTGCACGGAAAAAAGTCGTGTAACGATGATATTATCAACGAGACGATTTCGAAATGTGTTTTACATGCAGATTAATTCAAATTTAAGTTACTTGACCCGTAAACTTATTGGCATAGACCAGGGCTCTCTTTATCATTCAAATCAGAATCTGCTAATTGCGTTGGGAACATTTTTATTACATCGTGTCTGTTAGTTTATTGATCCTGTTCCGAGAACTGTTTGCTCATCTTCCGGCGGCTGTCTTCTTTCGGATACTTTCTAAAAAAATCTTTATGAATTTAGTTGGTGTTGAATGCTATTTGACAGTATTGCAACCAAGAGAAAGTTATGGCTTCGGGTGAAGGAAAACAATTAACGGGTACTGCAGTTATCCTACTTTTATCTATTTATTTAAATTCCAATTAGAAAGTACCCACATTCTCACGGCAGGTTACTTTCAGTCAGTGTTTCAACTGTTAACTTTTATAAATACAAGCCATTTAGTAAACTTTTGAATTATTTCTTCTTTCTGTTACGAGTTAACTTTTATATTAACACTTTAATTCTGATACAAAAGATCAAATTTAATAATTATTTCACATTTGATCGATGAAACTTCCGAAGATACATTTATTTGTTAACAGGTATCGTCAAGTGAAAGGTTAAAGTTTATACTACTTGGCGAGTTAAATTACATTGAAAGGAAAAAAGGGCAAGTAACAATTTTCTGTTTATGCGTAAATATGGAATAAAAGCTGGTTTCTTAGAGATCAGAAAATAATATCGGAACCAATTGAAAATGTCAACAATTTCATTCAAGCGTGCCTTCAGTCGTTGAAAATTACTCCGAACAAACAGGAGTTTTTTGAACGATCGATAATCCGTTTATCGCAGCACGAATTCATGTTCGCGCGGCGATCAGCCGCGTTTATTTTTACTGGGATGAAACATGTTATTGGAAATTTTCGTGAGAAACGGTCGTATTTCCATGGGAGAAGCGTAGTTTCTTCCGAGACGGCGCGAGAGCATTCTAACAGCCAGCACCGCAATTATGTAGTGAGCGGATTTCTTTCTTTTTGCCCCGGAGGCTCTTAATGCGTGAGAACGGACAGTAATAACGTTTAGCAGGCACACCGTATTTAAAACAGTATCAAGTGGGATCTTTTATTTCGCGTTTTCCAACGTTTCTGCTTTTTTCCATCCGGCTTTCACCGGTAACATTGCGTTTCACCGTGTTTCACTGTTGATCCTTATCGATCACGGTGCTTGACGTTATTTGCAACAAGTTTCTGTTTCCTTTTTTCTCTGTCGTTTCTTGCATACCTTGTAAAATGGGCGCAGTAGGTTAACACTGAAATAAGTGCATCTTAATAATGTCGACAAAACACAGGAAAGAGCTGTAATTAGTTTTACTTGATGACCGAGCTGCAACTGAACAAAGAGTAAGAAGCGCTATGCTGGATGAACCATTCTGAATTTTTGTTTATAGTCAATCAACTTTAACTGTCTTAATTTTATAATTGCCATTTATTACAATATTTATTGTCTTTTACTTTTACTCCTACTTTATTATTATTTCATCATGTTCAAGTCTTGTATAAAATTGAAAGAACTTCTGTTCATGCTCGTTTATGCTAAATAAATAAATAAACTATAATTATTATTTTATTAAAAAAGTAGAAATTGTAATAACTTTATTCTTGCACTACTATGTCTTATTTTAATTATTTACATTTATAATAATTGGTATTTCGAGCATAGTAAAAATTATTGTAATTACTTACTATGACAGTTATATGTTAAAATAATGGATGCATTATTTTAAGAATCAAAATGATGAAATGTTTTATGCTCATGCATTGGAAAATTGTATCATGAGTTCCGCGTGATATTGCTGCGTCGAACTGCACCCTAGAATTTGAATTCTATAGAGAACATAAAATAGGGTGGAGATTGAGAATACCATATTATACATACAAGAATAACAAGATCACCCTTGCTATATTTTAGGCGTATGCACGGATACTACATCACGTTTCATGTGATCGATTGGAATGGAAAATCGAAAAGGCAAACAAAAGGTCTTTGCATTTGCCAGGAAAATAAGGCGTGGCACAACAAAGAGATCTTTCTAATTTATTGCTGCAACAGTATCGAACACTCCTGAAAGAATATAGTATTCTTCAACACGAAGATATAATAGTTCTGTAAAATTTGCAGAAATATTTAGTAACAAATGTGGAATCAAATGAAACATAAATGTGTCTTAGAAAATTCAACTGAACAATATAGTTCACTGTTCTCAGTAATTCGTTTCATTGTATAATATAATTTGCTATATATAATTTGTTTCATTGTTAGAAATCAGATTTTTTCATAGTTTGCGTCGCGCTCGTTGATCTTGGCGAGATTCTACTGTGTAATGTCCATCATTTAAGTAGATCACCAACAGACTGGCAAAAATGTGTCGCGATAAAGAATGCTATCGTTCAACCCACTCTGTCTACCAGAACAAAACAGTTGTTTGCGTAAGCAACGCAGAAGTTCGTTAACCTTTTCACCCATATATTATTTGGCAAATCGTAGTAAACAGTGAATACGCTCGAAAATTTCAAAAAATTTGCTATTCGTGGGTCCTAAAAATGAATCTACAAATCTTGATGATATTTTGATATGGGGATAATTCAAAGCTCGTGAAATACAAAATAGCAAAGTTTATCAAATTTAACCCTTTACGATCCTATGTCAACACTCAGCCGCCAAAGCTATTTATTTCTTTTATTTTTACATAAAATTGAAACATATTATTGTGTTACGTATATCTAAACTTTGAAAAAGAATTAATAAATTTTATTTTATCTTCTTAATCTTGCATATTATGTTCGTTCAACGAAAATTAATTCCGACTAGCGTGACACTTGTGTATAAACTTAATAGAACCGCAAAGGGTTAAATGATTCGTAATCGAATCTGTATTTTATACATACCAAATTAAAATTCAAGATGAACGTTTTGTTTGCTCAATAGGATCCTCATTTAACTATACTTAGTCAGGATGATTCTACTCAGATTTTGCATTTCACGATTAGAGCACAAAAGGCACTTCCGTATGAAATTATTCGCGTGCTTATTAAAATAAACAACTCTAAGAATCGGAGGAAATATGATCTTTTAAAATCAATACGTTCTGCTAGAACAAGATTCCTATTGTCAGCTCGTAAAAATGCAAACGCGACAATTCGAAACATTCGAGGTCGCGATAGAAATATAAAATATAAACAAAAATTTATCTTTCCCAGACGCTTCTTCCGTTTTATCTCTTCGTCCATGCTCCGACGCATTACCATTCGAATGCTCGTCGCAAGGTAACACAGTTCCCCAAAATTCCACGCGTGATTATCATGCTTCGTTGCCCCGTCTGCAGCTCCCACTTGCAAGAACAGAATGTGGTCGGAGTTGCGATGCCAGACGCGTCGTTCCCCAGCTTTCCGGCAAAAGAAAAATCGTTCCGGCGTGTTTGAACGAGGTCCTCCGGTTTTCGCGTTCGAGGACGAACCGTCTTCCATGGGAGGGTCGACGCGTCGTGATCCTAAACACACAAACGTCCGAACGAATCCGAATTTACGGGTCGCATCGCGTTATTGTAGTCGAGCGAGTCGTGCATGAACGTTCCGAGAGAGCGTGCTCTTGAATGACGATGCCCGATCAACCGAACAGCGTCGAATTCTTTAGCTTCTGTGCATGATCACGTGTACTAGATGGTAAAAAATCAAATTTCTACTGCTCTATCTCTGTATTTCTTTCGAGGTTGTTGCAAAGTTAATTGTCGAATTTTCTCGCGTCTTATCAGTAATGTTTTTAAAATCTGTACCTTGCTTGATCGATCTGCCTTGAAATCAATTTTTTTACGTTTTATAAAGTGTCAATGTTACCCTTCAAATATAAATATTTTTGTATTAATCTTACATAATTTATAGAACGTGTATGTTGCCATAACATTAAATACAATTAGAATGATCTCAATATGACCAAAAGTTTCTCGGTTAATTAAAGTCAAAGTTTACCTAATTAAAATGATATTAGTCTGTAGTCAAGTCCGTTGTAAATGAAAAAGATGTTTATTGATTCTGAGTAAATAAGAGTCACGATATTTGTGATAATTTTCAAACGAATTTCCAATGGCGCGAACTTGCACGGTTTCCACAATCGAGAAAAATAATTACTATGATTTCAAAAATATTTTTGCAATACTAAAATTGGAAAAGGACGAATATACATATCAAGAATGTACGAACGTCAATTTGGAAACAGAAATGCCACACATTGCTACAACGGTTCTAAACGAGAAAATTCCATAGGATGACGGAAACTTGCATGAACGAAGCGTGAGACATACTTCGCTGAAAATATTGATCCATCGGCGAACCGTTTCTATTCTGGAGTTACTTTAAAATGCTATCTTAATTGAAACGCAGATCAAATAGACAATTATTTCGAATGAGGTGTAATTTAAGTTATCATTATACTTATTTATATTTCAATGATTCCAAAAGATGTTTGCACTTACTCAGCATATGTGTTCATCAAATCGTGTTGAAACATCTCGAACAAAGATATCATTAAAAAAGTGGAAATGATGATTTCGAACACAAAAGGTTAAGCAACTAAATCCTGCGCTTTGAATCAATCATTAAATCTTCATTAAATTTCCATAGCTGTTACACTGTAAGCACTTAATAACCATCTTCAAAATTTCTGACATTATATCATGAAAATTCTGCATTGCCACACATTATTTTTGCACAAGGTACACAATATTATTGCTAAACTTTGCATCATTTAAGACATCAGAACATGCTCCACTTTCTATATTCTGCAATCTCTCCAGCACAACATTAATCATCTTCAATTTTCATTCCCTTTCACATGGTATAGCTTATCAGATTTTCTTAACAACAAACAAAATAATCCAACGTCACCGTTCCACCTAACATGGTACGAAGAACCGAGGAAAGAACTTCGGCGACAGAGCAATTAAGATAATCATTATAAATAGTCATAAATATTCCATAGTTGACAATATTATCTTCGACCGCGGCTCATTATCGTCTGCGAAGTCGCGTTCCGTCGACGAATTGACTTCACTTTCCTGCCTCTGCGAGCGACTTCAAAACCGGTCCTCGGGTGTCCCGATATTCGCAGCGCGACCCGTCTGGCACCGCACGCGAGGTCAGTTTCGATTACGCCCACGCTCGAGCGCCGCGAAACTTCCTCGATTTTATCGGGTTCAATGGGGCTGCCGGAAGTGACATCAGGCGTCGGATCGGGACCGTGTACGTACTGTCGGAAAACTGCCGGCGCACGTGGCCTCCTGCAGTCAGAAATCATTAAGCCCGACAACCGTCGAGGACGAGGATCAATTGAGACGACAATTCGCCGCGAGGCTAGCGGAATTGAGCGCTAACTCGGCCGCGAGCAATGCAACTCTGCGAAACTGTACGTGTCCGCCTAATTCGCGGCACGATTAGGCTCATGAAATAATGCGAGTTTTAAACCTAGATGATGTCCACATATAACTCAACTGGTGTTTTTAGAGAAAAAGAGGTTCTTGTTGTTTCTGCTATGCCACGATTAGGTCAAATTTCATAGTTAAGTAACATATTTATATGCAGTGATTTTTATATGTAGAGGAATATATAACATAAATATATATATAAGTTTGAGATGATTATACTAATTTCTTTTTAGAGATAAAGTCATTGTTTTACAGATTCTTATTAATCCATATTGTCGGATATGCATCAAGAAAGATAGTTTTTCAAGGACAAGTAATATAATCAAAACAACATTCATATAATACGAATAGTGTATAAAGTCATAAAAATGACATAAACAATAGACATTTCTTCTGCTATGCTACCTTATTTTACTCAATCCTGAAAATATTAATTATTATCCAAATATATATAAATATAAGAATGAGATAGGTTAAACAAATATTAATGCCAGATTTAAGTATTATACTTACCTACGCTTTCAAGTTTATATTTATGTCACGATAAAGTACACATCGAAGCTACTTTAAGCAATACTACGTAATCCAGTTATGTAAGAAGTTTAGGATAAGGATCCGATGTAACCGGAAGATTTTCAAAACCGAATGGTAGGAAGCAAAGAATTAAATAACAATATCGCCAATCCAAAAAGAATCTCTTTGTTGGTGTATCGATTGCTGGAACTTGCATAAAAACCGGCACCCTATTAATAAAGACGCATCCCGCAAAAATCGCAGTGTTAGCATCATCATCTAACACGGTACAAAGAGGTCGTGCTTGCGAATAATATTTACCAACAAGTCGATCAATCAGAAAGCAGCTGCTCGTTGGCGAGTTAATTGAATCGATCCTCTATTTTGGTACGAGCAGACAGACGTTCCATTGGTAGGAACGGCGCGGCGCGTCGATTAAACAATTTACAGCGTTAGCTCGGCCGACACGTTTTGTCAGTTCGCCGGCAATGAATCGGAAACAAAAGCTCGGCGGCCGTGTCTCGCGGAACGGCAATGGACACGCAACTAGAAAGTATGACGTGTCAATCAATCATAATCGCGGGGATTAATTGCGTTATTACATTATCGCGTTACGCGGCGGGCCGAGCCGTGTCGGCGAGATCGTCGTGAATAATTAATCGCGGGTTCGTTGCACTTTGCCGGCAGAACGCGCTTTCGTGCCGATCGGTGAATGTAACTTACGACACTTTCCTTCTCTAAGGTTACGCTTTATCGTAGTAAACAAGTCCCCCTTTCTCGCGGACGTAACGCTCCGATCGACAGGCTGTCTCGAATTCTCAAGCTGTGCGATCATCGCGGCCACGATCCCCGGTGATTCAGTTTGCCGGATCCCGAAGAATCCTCGAGATAACGGCCGGCTTTGAGAACCATCGCGTTCGGATGATAAGACCATTCACCTTACCGAGGTACGCGTTCCACTTATCTCGCATTATTAATTCGAGCGGTCAAATATTCAACGGAGATATCGAATCGCGAACGTTCCAGAAAAGTTCACCGAGGAACTCGGAATGATATAGGAGTGTTCCACGTGTTTTGCGGTCGGAGAGTTTGCTCCAGCCGATTATTAAATTGCTGCTCAGCCGATACCGATTAAATGTTTGTTCTGTTACGTACTTACAACTTTGTCTGCGGGGTCGTACATTCACAAAATAGTTGGTTCGAGTTTTATTTGATAGCTGTTTAGGATTTTCTAGTAAAAGACAGTTAATGTTCCAGAAGAATTGATAGTTTGATTAAACTGCGGATTTTATACACTTATAAGAAAAACGAGTTGATCAAATACATAACGGTAAATACATCTAAAGAATTGTAATTGCACTATTTTTAACTTATTCAAATGCAGAAGAAATAAAGTAAATATCTACGTTGCTCCTGTATCTTGCAATTAGGATAAACAATTTTTATTTCGCATGAAAATCTTTAGACTACGGATTTTATACTTTATAACAAAATTTAGTAATTCTAACTTAAGATAGTAGACAGATTGAAAGAATTTTAAGAATTTTTGAATGTATTATTTTTAATTTATACAATTATTGCATGTTTAATTTATACAAATACAGCGTTTCCGACGATTAGAAATTGTTAAGCATCGTGTTGTATTTTTAGTTTGATTTTCTGACCTTGTAAGCATGCTCTCGTTTTCATGAGAAAGCGTCTGGCATCCTGAAACACAGCAGACGACGAACATCTGCAAGGAAAACCCACGGTGTCGGACACGTGTTTACGAGGTTGCAGCTCAAATTTGACCCGACGATTTCACGCATTAAAATATTTCGCTGTGTTCGTAGATTTAACGACCACGTGGGCCTAAAAGGGATCCGACCAACTTGTAGGGATTTAACTACCTTGTTACCCTGCGCCATATTTGCTACCCTCCAAGAACGACCTGTTTGCACGGATAATCAAGTATAACAAAGTTAATTTATGCAAATGATCTATGGTACCTTTTGTATTTTTTAAACAAAACATCGTGTCATTTTGCAAAAGTTCGATAAATGTCAGCTCATCAAGTTTAATGTGAATATTGTTTTGTACAGATTATTATAAATCTTAAGCAAATCCATTCGTACTATTCTTTACGTAGAAGAATATTTTCAATTACAATTTTTACAATTTTCTTTCTGATAGTAGTAAGACTAATCCATTAGATTGTAGTTGCAAATGCTCAACCCCTTGTCGTATTTTGACGAGTCTGACTAGCGATGTCGATTTTTAATAATGATTTGTTAAGTATGAATGTCATTCAACGCAGAGGTCGATGAAATAAACAACCATTATCACATGTTTGCCATTTTTACCATTTATCAGCTGATTATAACATAGTAGAACATTGAGTTTTAATAGAAAATTGAGTTGATTAAATTTTTAATAGAAAACCAAATTTTATTATATTTTTAATATAAATTAAGTTATCATTAGTTTTAACTTAGAGTGAAATTAATTATACTTTAAGTCGATTTTATACTTTGCATTTTATTCTCCCATTTCTTATTAGTAATTGTTCTATTTTCACGATGTCAAACGTATTATTCAAAATGCACAATAACATTTTAATAACTTATAAATCATTCATATGATGTCATAGAAAAGTGCGATATTTACAGCATTAAGAAACGTTCGATATAATTGTAACATAAATAACTATTCGCACAGCTCGATGAATCGTCTAATGTAATCATTTCGTAATTCCTACGGCCGGTAAATTTCGCAGGCTTACCTATTAAGGATCAATCAGATCCCGCGATAATTTCGGTAACCGCGATCTCACGACACGATGCTTTCCCCCGGCAAATTGGAAACCGCAATAACTAGTTTGCCCCGCGTTTCCGCGTCGACGCGTCCGGCTGAATATACGACGGTTATCGTGCGGGAAAGTTAATGTCCTTGCCCGATGATTAGATTCGCAAGTTAATCGATTCGCCTTGATCGATTGTAACGCATCGTTATTATTCACCGGCGGCCGAGAAACGTTTAATTGGTTCCATTTAATTAGGCGACGCTATTTTCTCCCGATCGAGCTGTGCAACACCGCGATCCGAGCTTCTACGGTCATTTAACGGGAAATCGGGCATCTGCTTGCGAAACGCGCGAATAAATTAAGCTGTTTATCCGGCAATCGCTGATTTTCTCTTTGGCTCTATTACAGAGTGATATAAAAATGAATGTCTTGCTTTAACAACTTGACTGATGGAGATTTCTGGCAATAACCTGTCAAGTATGAATATTATTCTATCCCTTAAATCGGTATAAAATTTTATTCCCTTCTCACGAATATTTAAACATTCGAGTAAATGTAGGAATATAATAAATATCAATTTTCTTTTCTTTCTAAGAGATTATTACTGGACCGTGGATCCTTATGCATTCACGAAATGAGCAGATTTTTTAAATATTAGAAAGTGTATAAATTGACAACGCCTAATAGCATATTTTCACCTCATGAAAAGAGCTGTTCATTAATTCTAATTTTTGTGAAATGAGGGTGGAAATGAGAATTTGCTTAACGAAACGCAATCTAATTATTAAAATCGAAAAAGTTCTAATTAGTATAACTAATTAGTGGAAGTAGAAAATGGCACGGCAAGGGGTTAATGAGTATAACATATATTTGCATTATTTAAAATATGCTGTTAAGGAGTTAGGTTCTCTGAGGGTTTAAAAAATCATTTTGCTTTCGTTTCAATTTGACAGTTTATAAGCATAATAGCCAATTTAGTAGCCTCGACTCAAATCGCTAAATGAACGAATTGAAACCGTGAAGCTTGTTACCCAAGTTTGAGATGTTCGAAACTGCTAGCAGTTTCCAAAATGTTCATCCAGTCGGCTTCAAATTTTGTCGCGATCTTTCCTCGAGCTACAAGATGACTCAGTCTGCCGATAGAACTCCAAACTAATTTGCCATTCTAATCGCGAGCTTCTCGAAAAGTTCCTCGTCGCACAGCGCGCCCTATTGTGCGCCTAATTCTTTCGAGGAACTTTTAATTCCGACGAAGCGGTGACTCCGTTCCGGTTCACGCGGAACCGGTCCCGGAAGGGTAGCAGATTAACTTGCACCCTGACATCACATCCCCATCGGATGTAAATTCGATAAATTAGAAGGATTCGTCGACAGAGGGGCTGGACACGTCGCACAATAGGATGAAGTGACGAAGTTGTGTCAAGATCACAGAACTGTTGATAGAAGCGATGCTATTTTTACGTTGAAGCTGAAATGTGCAGAACAAGGGAAGAATAAAATAAATAAAATTTGTTAAGCTTGAAGTATTTCAACGAAATTGTATTTTATACAATGCCATGTGTAACTGCATTTTTTAATGGCCTTTTTATACATAAATCATTAATATTCTGCAACATTTCAGCTTTAACACTGCTTATACACAATTTATATATTTCTATTTAACACTATTTTTGCACAAGGAGTTAAAGGACATTTTTAAACAATTTTTAATACAAACCATTTCTTATGGTATATATTTTCTGTGTAATCACTTTTCTACTTTTGTTAGAGTCGTTACACAATTAATTCGGTAAATTATATAATACAAAATATCGGTAAACGCAGTGTTAGCATGACGAAAATTTTATCAAAAGTTATTTGATTTCGACATATCTTCGTCGCTTCACCCCACCGCGTGCCGCCTTGAAAACAGCATCGATCGATAGTGACTGGTCATAACTTTTTCTCTTTTTTCCCCTCATTACCGGTAGCGATAAGGATCATCCTTTATTGTCGTTCGGAGGATCCTCTGTCGGCAGATATCTTTCATTTCGCCTCTGTGTACCAGCAGCGATATTTAAATCTGCTTTGGTAACAATGAGCCGCACAAAGCGGACCCTTAATCCGCAAAAATGTCCCCTTTGTAACGCGCTGGTTGGCCCACCCTTGGCCCCTCCCCGCCAACCCTTTGCCTGATCCCTTTAAAAGCTAGTTTATGGTACATATTGGCTATCCTGACACCCCTCGAGAGGATCCTGCGGCCGTCATTGAAGTTGCCCTTTTCCTCCGGCTTTTGTTGGCCGCTTGTTTACGCGAGCGAGCGAGCGATATCGATGCCGTATCCTCCTCTATCGACTCTACCCGCTCCCTTTTCAGCATAGCGCTCCCATAATTTATCCGTGCGACGCTCAGACCTCCTCTGATACACGACCGCCTTTGAGATACTGCTGCTGCCGACTGCACCTCGCGATCCGCTAAAGGAAGCTGAACCTCGCGTGCTCCGATTTTCTCCCTTGGCTACCTGAACTTTCGAAATCGATCAAAGCAATGCAACTACACCCTGCAGCCTCGAATTAAAAAGTCCGCTATTAGGTATTTTGGTATCGGTTTATCGAGCTCGGTAACTTTTACGCTTTGTTTACCGACGGTTTTATTCTTTTCTTAGAAATTGTACACTGTTCCATTGGATAGAAACATGTTGCAGAAATTTTAGTTAAATTTGTTGTTGCAGCATTCTTGTATTTTTCAACTGTAATCGTTAGACTGCGGATCTTTGTCAGAGCTGTAGAGTTGCTGTGATATAAAAGTAGGCCAATATCGAGAAATAAGGGCATAATATTCAATAATAAACCACATAGGATATTACTGAACGGATATACAAAATATCAGACACGCTTGTTGAAGTAAATTGCGAGGACTATAAGTAAAATGAAAATGTATTTCCTCTTTTAATAATTATAACAAGTTGAAAATAATGTCACAACATCCTTAGATTCTTCTAATATCTTTAGAATTTTGTATTTATAGTATCACTTATCCAGTGATAAATTTCATGGCATCTTTCGCAATTTTATTATGGATCAGTATACGGAAATTGACACACAGTAACTAGATCAGTGTACAGATATTGGCAAACAGTAATTAAAACTGGCACGCAGTAATTAACTTTACATTCTTTTAAAAGCACAGTAACTCGCTGAGAAACTTGTATATTTTGTGTTCTTTTTCAATTATGAAAAAATTTATATTTAAACGAAAGTCGTCAACATATAATTTAAATGTTTTAAGAACTGCGATACGGGTCACTTTAATTGACGCTTGCCCAATGCGGCACGAAGATCGAACTCCAGGCGACTGTTTGTCAGCGCGTCGATGGATCCATGTGCAACGAAGGCGATCGCCATAATGAATTCCACCGAACGTTATCGGGGACTTCTTTCCCTCTTCTTCCCGTTTCCACCCATTTCTCGTCCCCTTCCTAGTTGTCTTGTCCGCGCGGTCTTCTTCTCTGAACACGGATGAGTCACGTTTACTACGGAGTCCCGTGAACTCCTGCCTCGTCATTCTCCCGGGGATTAACGACCCTGTCTGTTCGTTTTTCTTCGGCCAAACCGGAAACTGATCTCCCGTTGTCCCGTCGCCGGAAAGACGCTCGAAATACGTATCTACGGCCGGGAATAACCGTGATACAGATTGCAGTTAGGATTTATGACGGCGGGAACGACCGACCGGACAGCGGAAGGGTCGAATGCATTTTTCGTGTTTCTCTTCTATCGGGGAAGGCTGAACCGCGATCGGATCTGTCGATCGCGGTGCGAATCTTTCAATTTTTCAACGATTGTTCACGCTGGAACGGTCGAGATCGGAGATTGGCTGCTTTCGTTCGGAATTTGAACCCTTCCGACTCTGACAAATGTTCTAAACTTATTGCACGGACTCGGATCATTTGGTACGATGCACTTTCAAGCATCGTTGGGACGTAATCGCGACGCCTCGTAACAAGCATACTCATGGCGATTTCGTCATAGTGCAATAAGTTATTGTTAATAAGTTAATAGCCTCGCTTTTACTCGTTACTAGACTGCGGATTTTATGCATATGTGACAAAAATTGACACGTCAAATGCAGAACTGTAAAGACAGGAGAATTTAAGGATACTGTTAGGTTGATTTCAACTTATTACAATTACTAAAAGGGGAAAGATATTTCTACATAATTTATGTTTCTTACATCTTACTTTGACAATTTTTATTTTGCATAAAGATCCACAGTCTCATAGCTCACTCTTGAAAATATAATATTAAAATTGACACTATTGAATATACCGTTGGATATATGGATATTTTGTTGTAAAAATAAACGTAAAGTTTCTGAAATTTTTCGAAACTTTACAGATTTCTAAGGTACCAAATCGTTTTAATTCTTCAATATACAAATTGGTTGATAGTTGATGTTTTTTCTTCTTTCCTAACGTTACGAAACTATTTGACAAAAGTATAAAAGTTATGTCAGTTAGATACAAATTTCTCCACTGTTATCTAATTGTAGGCGAGTGTTGTAGAGGAACTTGCATAATATCACGCTTTACCACTTGTATAAATCGGAATTATGCACGAATGCGAATAAACTTGTTGCTAGTTAACCGCGTTTGTGGATAGAAATGTTTCGAACCGGCTAATAAAGTATCAGAAATTATTAACCATCGGAGAACTGGAGAGTAAACAACTTATCTGCATACACAACCACTTATTCCGGATATTTCTTCTAATATATAGAAGATGTTACTTGAGTGAGCCATCGTAAAAATTTTTATAAACTCAATTACGGATATAATATTCTTTCTCACGTAGATGGAACATTTGAGTCGATCATCTTGTACCAGATTTAGTCTCTCAACGAATGTACCTGGAAACAGTGATCGACGTTATCAAATAGTTTAAACCAGTATATTAGTCATGTTAAAATGGCATTCCTCCTTAATTATCTTCGTCCATACTGTATTATGTATTTTTCATGGTTTTTATTGCTTTCATACCGTAAGGTAATCGTTTATTTATTAACTGCTATGAAATTTCACAGCGGTATAATGATTTTTATTTCAATTCGATTTTTTATAAGAAAATGAAGATAAATTGTAAATGACTCCGCTCCGGAACCTTCAAATACGAAAGCTTAATTCTTAGAACTTGGAAGATTCTTCTGATATGCTTACCAGCACTCGGAGCAAATTTTGCAAACATTATGATTTCAATTCGATTTTTTATGATAAAATCATAATGTTTGCAAAATTTGCTCCGAGTTGCTGGTAAGCATATCAGAAGAATCTTCGAAGTACTAAGGATTGAGCTTTTGCATCCGAGGGCTCCGGAGCGGAGCCATTTACAATTTATCTTCATTTTCTCCGTAGCGGGGCCCTCGAGTTTAAAAATAAATTTTAAGTGGCGCCGCTCTGGAGCACTCGAGTGCAAAGGGTAAAGTACGTTTTACATTATTATATTGGTTTATGTTTAAAGAATTGTTGTTTAGAACAGCTTCGAGCGCAAAGGGTTAAAATTGTCACTGACCTGTCTTCTGAAAGGAGAGGCTCGGCGCACGTCCATGGTAATTAAAACCGTGCCTCCCACAGCAATTAGACAAAAGTGACGACACTCGAAGCATCCATGAACCGCTATACGCTATATATGAACCGGCAGTCAATGCGTCTCAAGGTTCTCTTTCGAGAAAGAACACGCGACACCTACATTTATCCTTGTCACAAATAAAGCAAGTATGCTCGGAACACAAAATTCGCGTGGCAGCCAACTTGTCAACAGCGGAAATTTGCACATGCATCGACGGTCCGATATAAAACTTTAATGGGCCATATTTCTGTGTTATTACGAGACGATAAATACGGAGCAGAGCTTTTTACGAAATACCACGTGTTCCTCGGGTACGGCAGGTGTCCGGCCACTCGCCCACTTATTTTTCCTGTGTTAATGAAAGGTGGAGTAGTTAACGTGCGCTTCTGAGCAGTGTCCCCAGGGGGTAGCACGAAGCGAGGGGAACGCGTCGCCGGGTCTCTGCCTCGGGTATGGACGAGCGGTTGCTGTATCGACAGGTAGGAATGTTGTACCAAATGACACGTGTAGCCAAGGTGCGCAATTTCTTCGGCCAATCGGTGACAAGCTTGTTTATCTCACCGGAGGTGTTGCCAATGTTCCAGCCATCGAAAATTTCATCAACCACGATCTCGAAATAATTTATGATACAAATATAGTGAGATATAAATTTACGAAAAATGAGTAGGTGCAATTTCAAGTAAGAGAAAAATACGAGTGACTGAGTTATACCGATATCCTCTTATCAACTTGTTAAAATTATTTTCAATTCGCCAGCGGTGCCGGGTCATTTTGGACAACAAAACATAGTGTCTAGCTTTTATAATTTATGAAACTGATTTCATGGAAGGTGTTGCAAATATTATGGCAACCGAGGCTCGCATTCCTCCAGCTGACACTTCTCCGTCGGAAACTCTACCTTATCGGCGATTATTGCAAACTTCTGCAGCCGAAGTTCGAGGTCTGCGACAATATTGCGCGTCGATCTCGATGGAATGCAAGGATTTCTTGCCGCGTAACGGACCTCCAGCATTTTTGCGCTTGCTACTGTTACGCGCCGCGATTTGCAAGTACATTAGCTACTTAACACCTGACATTTCAGTGCGAGATCCTTGGTCTCCTAGTCTCAGCTACACTTATGAATTATCGTCTCTTCGCAAAGAACAATTTCTGCTCGCCATTGTGAGCCTTCATGTTTATTTATTGATCGGCAGACGTTAAATCACCGTAGCGCTCGTGCAATCGTTGATTTAACACTGAATCTACAGTGCTGGTCAAAATTTTGTACACATTTTTCACAGTTTTATTTCGAACTTATTGAAATTACGACTACATCGTAGGAAACGATTAAATGAGCTTCTTAATTCAAGCACACGCTATAATTCATATGTTGAAAGGACTGGAAAAATTCAGTTTTGTCATTATAAATAGACATTTATGTATTTAAGAGAAAAATGTATAGGTGGAACATAAAACAATGAGAAGATTAGAAGGAACTAAAAATGTTGATATGTTAATTACAACTTGTTAAAGTTATTTAAGTGAGATTTGCTGCAGACAATTTTTATTTTGCATGAAGATCCACGGTCTACTTTTAAAGCAACACGCGTTGGCCATTTTTAGAGCTCGGTAAATTCTGTGTTAATGAAAAACAGCGAGTCAATTGTTTAAATTTTAGTACCCGAGAGATTGTGTTCTGGGTGTCGAGGTCAAAATGCGACAGAATTTTCGAGCAGTTGAGAATGCAAAGTAGTTTTGAATTAGCATAGTTCGAAGACTATTGGTCTACGGTTGCAATGGCTTATTTCACTGGTGAAGTGTAGGATGTATAAGGTGGGTGAAATAATTCACAACATTGTACGCGAACGAGTCGTTAATGTAGATAGTAAAGCGTTATTTAATTTTCAGCCTAAGCAAAGAGAGCGATGAATGTTTCCTGCATGGACGGCGCTGGAATACATTAAAGTCGCTGGAATAGTAATCCCTAAAATAAATACGAAAAGGGTTTGGATGGCGACAGTTAATTCTACGGCTTATAAAGGGTCAATACAGAATTAAATGCAAACTGGATCGAAGCCTTAGATCAAACATTATAAATAAAACTTCCAATTAAATACCAGTTCCTGCACGAGCCAAAAAGGAAACGCTGATGGCTGGTTACAAATTACTATTATAGCGTCCACGTATTTCTTTTGCATTGTCGAAGTCGTGATAGGAATACAGATGCGAGTAACAAGTTGTCTATCTCTTTTCTCGATCATTTTATAATTGAGCCGTCTATTTCGAAAGTGACCTAAGTCCATCTCTATTGAAATTGAGATATTTAAGGATTTGCGTCCCAAAGAAGGATTAAAAAGTACCTCAAATAGTAGCAATTATTAAGTGAATAATATATGCGTTACTGCAGTCAACAACAAAAAGTGACAAATGGACTTAATATTTAAACATAATTGCATATTTAAAAATTTAAATGTATGTATAGTTTTCTGAAGGATCAGAAGATATAGGGAAGTTTCAATATTTCAGAGTATTTTAGGTGAGTTTTGATTTATTGTTCTCTTTTTTCAGTTAAATCATAATTCTGATAATCTAAACCGAAAAGAAAGAAACGTGTCGTTGATATAATTAAATTGACTATGCCTTTGAAACATGCCTTGGAAAAGGTAGTCCCATAATAAATTCAATGCTAGGAAAACATCTAGTACACTAGCTACTAGTCTGCGTGTAACCAGTAACTTATGCAAATGATTCGATCGATTTCCAAGTGGTATACCCTCAAAAGTTCAACTTAGTCTCTTTCATCAATAAATTGTTTTCGAATGCGGATATCTATTTATAATCCGTGCTTTAGCCTGAGACAAACCATGATTCATCGTACGATTACACTGTTTCTAGTCCATTGGTCGTCGAACCTAACTTCTACTCTTCTTTCATTCTGTGTCAACGTGTCAGACGATAATGCGGTTCTTCGGGAAATTATTAGGTGACTATGCACGATTATATTTGATAATCGTTGGTTTAGTTAGAATAACAATTGCAATATTAAATGTTTGTTTAATTGTGCAAATTCTATGGCACGTAACTCTTGTACAAGAATTATTATGAATAAATACAAATATTTGCATACAAATATTGCAAACGCTTAAATGATAATGTTATATATTAATATTGTTATAATATTATATATAATGTATAATAATTGCAATATCAAATGTTTGTTTAATTGTGTAAGTTCTGCGGCACGTAACTCTTGTACAAGAATTATTATGAATAAATACAAATATTTGCATACAAATATTGCAAACGCTTAAATGATAATGTTATATATTAATATTGTTATAATATTACATATAAATGTAATATTATATATAATAATATATATATTTCTTAGATACATTTTTTGGAATATCTCGCTCTCAAATATTTTCGACTCTCATCCGTTACTCATAAGCCGATGGAAGCAGCAAAGCCTGCTGGTAATAGCGTTCCAAGATCACCTAATTTAGAAGCTGGAACATCAAAGGCTCCGTCGGAAGTTTCGTCTTTGGAAGACTATTTTACAGCCCGGCACCCTCTTAGGGTTACTACATTTTGGAAAAGATAACGTGCGGCACTAAAATTACTCGATTCTATCTAAAAATATCTTCCATCTTAATAAAAACAATACTATGTTTCCAAATATTTTTAACCGCTTCTGCAAATTATTAATTCGTTGCGTTAATACCAGTAATATTATATTTATAAAGTGAACGCAGTTAAATTATCAAAATACCATTTCAAGCATAATTAGAGTTTATCCGTGTATAATTAAATTTATTTAAGTATAATGAATTCAAAAATTTTCAGTTAATTTCGAACAACTACTTCAAAAATTCTTATTAATTTCGGTTCGAATTATTAAATAATTCTTATGTCATTTGTTATCTTATTTTAGCGAATAATTGAAATAAAAATTTACTTGAAAATAATTAATTTGAATCGGAAACGAAATAAAGTTAGTTTCCTATACGATCTGTGAAATAAAAATAACAAAGTATTTGAAATAATCGAATTAATATAAATAATCATTTATCTTACTTCAAATGAAATATGCCCAAGCCTGACATATTGTCATCACTCTAAATGTGTAGATGAGTAAATACTATCGGCGAAGTTCGGTGTCAATGAAACTGTGTTAATGGAATAATCGTCGATGAAATGGTTGGTGGAGTGATCGTCGATAAAATAGTCTTAATAGAGTTATTGCTGCAGAAATTATCTGCATAAAATATACGTCAATGAAGCTGTGTTGGTAAAGCAAGTGTCAATAAAACGGTTGTCAACAAGATAAGGACGATCCATGAAATAATCCAAAGACACACCCCGGACCGAACCCCAACAGTGCGCCGATGCACCGAGTGCACCGTTGTATCATTCGGCGCAGTTAGGCCGTGTCAGAACTGGGACATCCGGCCGCGGAGCGTGGTAAAGCAACGCGTGAACGTTACGAGTCCAATGAATAATGCAAATACGCGCCGGTTAGATTATCTTTCCCTCCTCGTTTCATCTCGTCCCGTCGAGGCGCTCCGAAACACTGAAAATCGCCGGCCGGGAAAGTGGATCGAGGCTCGCGGTGGCTGTGGCCCAGAAAATTCTAATCGCACCGGGACTTGTTCGGCCGTATCTATGCTAATCGAGGGCGAACTAAACGCGGACGCTTGATTGATCCGTGGACGAACGCTATGCCGAGCTAGTAATTAATGTAATTTGCGGAGAAAGGCGTCTCGACCCCCAAGGAACACCCGGGATTCGGGACGCCGCGATGGAAATGGGCTTGTTCGAAAATCCGAATTCTTACGTTAGAAAGCTTCTTCTAATGGATTTTTAAGTCCCCGATGGTCGCGACAACTGTACAACGCTTTTCAAGTGCTGATAAGCTGTTAATCCTTCGCACTTTACATGCCGGAGTCTCGGGATTTTTGTATAGCTAGAATCATTTCAGTCGTACACGGTTCTCTTCAACTTATGGTTGTTCTGTTTATATTGAACTATATTTTATAATAATTGTTATTGGTTTAATTGACGTATTTTTATTGAAGTTTTGCAAGTGACAGTTGAAATATAATACAACTGCATTTTAAAACTATATATTTACATATGAAAATGAAGAAAGTTGTTATTAAAAATATTACAAAAATAATGTACAAATTATTGTATAGCGAACAAACTGACAATTTATATCGTTTGGAATACTTAGTGTCACAATGCTAGTGTGCTCATTTGCCGTAAGATACTTTTACATACTTCCGCTTTCGACTTTCTAAGAGTATTAAAATAATCCTCGATTCTTCTAATACTCCTACAGTTTTAAATCGCAGCTATTCATTATTCTGATAAATGCATCCACAGACTATTTATCAAAGTGCAAGAGATTCTATGTATTAAAGTTATTCATCAAACTAGAAACTAATAGCAATGATAAGTAATATCGTACAAATATATACATAACAATCCTCTATTTGCCGAGTAAGTTTAAAGCATTAATAAATAAATAAGTAATAAATACATTAGAAAAGTCCAATTCATGTTACTGTTTCATCAAGTTTATGGAATCTGACCAACATTTTTAAAAATTTGTTGTTTCAAAATGTCTCGCACGGATTATAGTTATGAATTTCTTTTAGACAGACGTCATGAAATTGGAACAAACCGGTACATCTCGCGCAAACGACAAGCGAGGAAACTTTCTTAAATTCTATCGAACGTCTTATTTTCTCCTGTTTCGATTCTCCGGTTGTTTATAGTCATCGGTCGAGCGGTTCCGCGGGAAGAAAAATCGTTATCCTCGGATTTAAATCGCGGAGCAATTTTCCAAGCGGCGGCGCTCGGGATTGTCGCGAATTTCGGAACATCTGTCAGTACGATAAATTCTCCGGTTTCTCCGCAGCGGAACTGAACGGAGAAAGAACTTCCGTTTCGGCTTCGAAGCTTCTCCCCCATTGTCGCCCGAACGAAATCCGCTCGTCGAGAGTTTTCCCAGTAGTTTCGAGACACTCCCGTCCGAATGGCGTCGCGTTATCGGCACACCTTGCAGAACGGTTATCTGGGAACAGCCGTCCCTCCTATCCATTATCGATAACGAAAGCGCCGGCAATAAAACAGTCCGATTTTCCTTCAACTTCTTGCGGGGAAAAAAACTTGCCTGGTTTCCGTCCACGTCGAGAAACAAGACGGAAGCCTGGAACAGCAATGGAGGACGGATGACGATAAGAAATATTAGATTTTAATTAGTTCGTGGAAGATAAGCACTATCAATTGGTTAAATAAATATTGCACGCGGGTTTTCAGCAGTGTTTCGATGAACACAATGGATTTGATTATTTGTATTTGTTTAAACGTTCACTGTGCAATCACTACCATTAAAAATTTTAACGAAGCGAAGATAATGAAAAATTTAAGACGAGTTTTCTTCTAGCGCTTCTTTAACTTTTCTGTATCATTTAAATAATGATATTCAATTTGTTAGAATATATTGTAATGAAAAATAGTTTCTTAATCTAGTCAAAAAAGAATTTCATGCATGTCGGCGATTTAGATGCATCGATTTATAACCATAGGTTGAAATGAACATAGATTTTAGGTATTGATCTATATTATGACTCAATTCCTGTTCTTATAAATAGATTGCGGAGTTTATACATTTATTTTTATTTTAAATTTTACTGCTCACAGGTGAATGTTTTGTTATTCCTCTCATAACATGATGATCGTAATTCTAGATTCAGTTATTGTACAAATCAGCTGTGTAATTTAAATTTCTCTCTCTATTATTTTAATTATTTGTTATTACATATATCTGTTTGACAACCAGAAGTAGTTTAAACTAGGAAATAAGAAACGTATTAAATTTGTATCAAAAGATTTCTAAGAAACATTTTTAATCAAGCTTTTGCACTATTTCCGGTGAAAGTGGGATACTAGTGTTCGTGACTAACTGAAGTGAATAATATTTAATAGTGATATAACAGAACTTACATAGTTGTTAAACGTACGAGTTATTTGCTTCATTTTGGTGTAACAGTTTTATTAAACTTTCACCGAACAGTATCTTTCCACTGTACTAATTTTTTAAAACTACAAGTTTTTAATTTTTCCAGTAAGAAAATAATGCGTTAAACCTATCGACTAGATTATATATAGAAATTGTTATTCCAAATTCACCTTCAATTAATGAAAGATACACTCTGTAAAAAGCTACCGCGAAGAAATAGGCCTTGTTCACAAATAGTAATTAATACACTATAAATCTTAAAGTACAATTAACAGTTTTCTGCATCAGTTATAAAAATAAGGAAGCAAGCAAAAATTTATTTATTTTTTAATAATTTTCGTAAACGCGATGTTTACAAATTCTTTTAATGATTTTACTATCTCAAATTCCACGTACTCGTTTTTATCACAAATGCATGAAATTTTCAGTTTAATAATTGAATAGAAACCTTGTACAAGGGTCTGTGTTCTATTTAAAGTCCACGGAACGACCCTTGTTCTCGGTTTCCCTTCAATTAATCTTTCCAAGAGAGAGACCTACTCTATATCCAGCTTGGAACATGTTCAAAATAATTTCAAAAAATTATTTACGTTCTAGATGGATAATACATCGCATTAAAATCTAGGCACTATTGCAAATAACATTTTACTTTATTTCATAATTATCTTCATGCCTGTGATCCCTTCCGAAATAACATTATTCGAAATACTATTTCAAATAACACGTTATTTTATAATTATTTGAAATATTATTTTGGATAACATGTTATTTTATTTTATTTTATAATTGTTTGAAATATGATTCAAGTGACATGTCATTGTATTCGCAATTATTTCAAATGATTTATAATTAATTTATAACAAGAATAATTATTTGAAAAATTATTTGATGTAACAATAAAGTAGAATTTAATGTTTGGGGCTGATTTTTTGCTCATCGTTTCTCCGATACAATGCCATAATCTCTGATTTGGTCTCAGGGTCTGTGTTTATTTCCAATCTTACTGTTAGTATCGTTAGGTATCCCTGGATCAGTTAATCTTATTATTTGCTTATCTAACCTTACTATTATAACTGCCACTTGTAAACAAATGTGCAAGAATGTGTAGAATAAAGGAATCTTTCAAAGCGACATCAAATTTCCGATCATACCTAAAACGGATACTCTTGTTCATTATTATTTCCTGCATAATTTCTTTTGACTAATATGAAATAAAGAAATAGTAAAATTTATAACAATTTATTTTAATGTGCACATATATTTTTAATTAAATATATATATTTATTAAATGGACACATCCATACTCCACTAATATAATAAACATTTAAATATATTTATATAAATAAATTATATTACATCGAATAAATACAGATAATAACACAGTTTATTATATTATAAATAATTAAAAATTAATTTTTATTTAATCTTGAGAATAATTTAGCACTGAAAATAACGGTCCGAACTGAATTATTTCAGATAAAATTTGCCCAGGTCTGACCACATTAAGTAATTCATTGACCCGGCGGTTATTCTGGTCACCATCATCTTTGCGCGGCGTGCGTGTTGATTTCTTGCATCCACTTCATAAAGGCAGGCCGGAGGAAATTCTCAATCAGTTGCGTTGCAGCCGAATAGACCGTGCATTTACGCACGGAAATCCGTAGAAATAAACGGAATTGATGGTTGCGTGTGTGCGTGAATTCGTGTTGCGGCGCGTCGCGTCGCGGCGCGGCGTGAGTCACGGGCGATGAAATGAGTGTCGTAAAGGCCCCTTCTCCACGAAATACATAATTAAAGTTGACTAGTTAGAAG
>CM052150.1:10742329-10791621 GCA_028455555.1 Augochlorella aurata | reverse complement strand
AAATTCGAATCTGTCATTTGTAATACGAGCAAGGAAATACAGTAATTTTGTAATTCAGCTTACGAAATTAACTACTTTATTTACAATGCACAGCATTTCTGCAAGACGATAAAAGTGCTTACGTCAAAAAGAACGCAAGGAGTATTTAAATACGAATTCAGACACTCATTAAGGTTTGAAAGCACAATTAAGGCACTCGCGAAAAGTGGCGCGGCAACGCGACAATTTACGCGAACGAAAGAAGCCCCCAATGAATTCGAATTAATACGACCGTTTGAAATTCGTGCGTAATTGTCGGACGAGGATTTAATGAGCCTGAGAATTTAGTTGTTAGGTTGATGGGCCTGCTACCGAAGGGAGGCTCCGCCTCCCGTTTTCATAGGCCGCGTCGCGCCGCGCCGATGATGTATCATCTGCATAAAGCGTGCGAAATCGGATCCGTCCGATTTGATGTGGCCATTAATCGTCGGCGATAATTTATCCGTGACAGTCTGTCAAAACGAGGAATGAAAAATAGAAACGAAAGGGAAACCGTGATACAGGATTAATTTGAATCCGCTGAGTGAGAGAACCTAGCGCGTGTGTCATCGTTTGTCTGGGTCGATCCGCGTGAAAATGTTTTGAATGCGTATTGGTTTTTAAGCTGTTACTGCTATAACGCGGAATTCATTGCGTTTATGGTCCCGTAAAATCTCGAACAGTGAAAACCTCGAGGGAGAATTTTAGTTTCAGCCACTTAAACTTCTTCGGAAGATAGATGAATTTACAATTGACCGCTGCAAGTCCGAATCGCATCAGCAGATTTTAATTTTATACGCGGATCAAAGTTTTGTTAAATAAAGGAGACAATCGGCTCTTATTCGACTGTGTTACGTAGTTGTTTGTTACTGTTTCGGGTAATGCACCGAACAATCTAAATGTTATAAGTAGATTGTGAATTTTATGCACCTATTGTATAAAGAGATAAGAAATACAGAGATAAGAAATGACAATGTTCTAAGGATATTTATACATTATTTTTAATTCGTTAAAGCTATTGTTGCAGATCATTTCTATTTTACATAAAGATCCACAGTCTCGTTGTATGAAATGCAAATGATACCGTGGTGCGATAATAATCCGGGGAACGTTAACGGTATAATATTTTGAAACTCGTAAAATGATTCAACACTTTAAAGTGGACAGTTCTGACAATTTTATTGTTAATAAGGATAATTCGCAGACTACCGCTCATTTGTTTATCGTAGCTATAAATCATCACAAAAATTGCGAACGTTTATACGTAAATTGTAGCTCCGACATTTATTGATCTACGCGATGCATCAGAAAAGTTTTAGCTTCTCGAGGAATCAAGATTTATTATAAAGAATTATTCGAATCATTTTACGATCTCTATTGGAATAATTTTACAATCTCTATTCGAATAATTTATTCACATAAAGAATTATTCGAATAATTGTACGATCTCTATTCGAATAATTTATTCACATAAAGAATTATTCGAATAATTGTACAATTTCTATTCGAATAAATACATATTATAAGTAGAATTATTCGTATCAAAAATTATTCAAACAGAATAAATAAATAGATAAATAAATATATAGAATAATTTATGACGAACAATTGTTATTCTAAAGAAATATTCGACTAAAATGTACTCGTTCGGGCAATTGTATTAGCATGTTCGTCGCCAACAATCGACCACCAAAATGTTCACAAAATCAAAGCAATTTAATTAATTAAAGCTAAATTAGAAAGTTTCGCATCCGAAACGTCCTAGTCCTAGTCAACGTCCTAGTCAAATTTAGTTTGTTCGGATATATTAAAATGAAAATGAATTTTCAAAATTGTTTAAAAACTGGCGTCATCCATATTTGGGTGACGTGGCGATGAACGTGTTAGATAAACATTTATTAAATTCGAATAATGTCGAACTCTACCGCAGTCTAGGTATTACACAGATCGTACGACGAGTGTTAACAAGTTACGTAACTTTCCCGACGGTTTCCACAGCTAAAACCTGAAAATAGAGCGAGCATCCAGCATACAGATGGTGCAGCATCTCGGTAGAAGCCGCATAAAAGCAGCAAGCGTCGAGCGCATTCTTAAGTTCCCCGAAAGACGGGCGAGCACGCGATTCTCGCAGCTTCCCTCTCCTCGGTTTCTGTCATCGGGACGGAAACCGGTGACTGGCGTGTCGTAAAAAGGATGGCTTTATTAAAATAGAAATGACTCGAGGGGGATCCTTGACGCGACGCGACAAACGCGGTTCTCCAGCCGGAAGAAATTCGCCGAGAAACGAAAGGGAGAACCCATTGGCCCGCCTCCCTCCTGTCGCTTTCCCTCTGTCACTTTGAAGACCCGCCTTTGCTCATTTGTATACCATTCACGCCGCTCATATTCGCCCGCGTGCTGCCGACAAGCATAATGCGACCGAACTTCTGCCTGTCTGCTGCGAGTTCGAAAAGAAACTTCCACCGAGTTCACGCGTGCATCTCTCTCCCCCCTTTTTCTATTGGCTGCGTAATTTAGATTCGATGACTTTGGATTTACCCTTTACCAGCGGCCAGACTAATGCAACTGGGGTAACTAGGGTTCTAAATGCAGGTCGGGCTGTTTGAGCTTCGCCCTGTAAGTACCAAATGGCTGGAACTGGTCGGACATTACTCTTTACGAGATCAGGCAGCTGATATTTTATTATTTTAAAATGTTTGAGCGTTTTCTAATCAGTCTTTTTTTACTGTCTTGAAAGTGGAAGGATTTGCTATGGACTCTTATCGATCTTGTAAAATCGCTTAGTCAATGAAAATTCAGGTTTTGAAGGTTTTTTTAAATAAGTACAGAAAAGATAATAGATCCACAAGAAAAATCTTCAAAAATATGTTTTAAGAAATTTATTAATAAAGCTGGTAATGATTAGAATCGTCGTCAGTTGTGCAATTGCTAAAATGATTCGTGGTTCGAGGCTAATGATTATGTTAATAAAAGAAATAAATATTAACATACTTTGTTTTGTCAATTTGTCAACTTTTATTTTTCATAAAAGTCTGCAGTTTAGTAATAAAAGAGGTTCTCATACATTTTAACAAACCTAAGTTGTTGAATATTTCATAGCACAAATATTTTAAAAGTTTTGCTTAAAATAATTTTCGCATCCAGCATCTTGCTGAATCAAAAAAATGGTAAAGGACATGAATAATAATAAAGTGATAGCATATTTTATAATATGAAAGGAGAGAAATGTCTTTTGTGCTTTGCGGTCGATAAAATAAAAATTGATACCAAGGTACAGATAAGCCATCCAATGAATAGCTGAAACAGCCCTAATTGATTGTTTAATAATGCACATCGAAACGCAGGAATCTCCCCCATTGGCTCGTTATCTATTCAATACTATCATGGCACACGAGACACCCCTCTCTATTTTTTCAGTAGGTCGTACTTATGATAATGAATGAATAAATTAAATGTGTAGTAATAGGATGTGTAGGGAACCATTAAGGATGGACGATGTGCCGACAGACTGTCACGTTGCCTGACGAGTGCACACTATAAATCATTTAACAGCGTCAGATAAAAAATTGAAGAATGATCTGGTAGTGGAAAAAAATACGAGTCACTGCTTCTATAATTAGTTTTAGACCGGTTAAACGAGCGAACAAGATTTGTTTCTATTTTAACGTTAATTTTAGTCTATGCGAAGTTATAAATTGTTAAGTGCAGTTTTTCGCGACAGAAGCCCTCTACTAAATATCTTCTTCCTTTTTCTGTTTCAGGTGAGGCAAAAAGTTCTTCAAATATTCTTTTCCTCTCGATAATACGATCGATTGACCGAATTCCGATGGTGAAGTATGCGCTACTTTTTCAAACAATGTTGCCCGGGGATCATTTCTGGCTACTGATAATATTTCGACTACGTTATTGAAGCAGGAATTTAAATTTAACAAATTACATGTTACCCTATATAATACTGTGCAAGTTTGAAGTCGCATATTCGATTTTTTAATTTTTTATGCATATGTCACTTTATTTCCATAATTTAATGTAATATTTTATTGTTTCATCACAACAAATTTCTTTATTGCAATTTTGCAATTTTTCAACTCCAGTCATGTATTTTTCGAACTCTTTTGTCATTTAGATTTCGTTCATACTTGAAAATAATTAGCTTATTGAGGATTAAAATAGTTGCATTTCTTATAGTGCTATATTGTTTTTGATCAAACTATTCAATTAAACTTAAATTTAGTTTTGACATAAAAGAATTAGGTTATCGAGGATTAAAGTGGTTTCTAAAGCAATACCCGGCATGACATTGTTGCGTTCCTTAGGGTGCAATATTTTCATACATAAAATCAACAGGATTGGCTCACAATGTGAAACGTTGGAAACATATTCTACCACATTATCGACATTCTTCTGAAAGAACCAGGCATTTGTTACGACACATTAGTTACGGCGCATTCGATGTCCATGCAGCAACAGCTTCGCAGCTAGAATAATGCAGTTATTTACGTATCAGTATAATTTACGCGAAGAAAGTTCCGGGAACACGTTCACGTCTCCGTGAACAAGTTTTTCTCGTTTGCTCGATTAAAATTCGAAAGTGCATAACTCGCTAATCTCCGCCAGGTCAATATGCATACGTATGCACCGACCGCCCGTGATCTAGAAACACGATACCGCGATAACATGCAACGATTATCGTGGAATGTGCTGGTTTCATTCATAGAAAAATAATTTACTATCAAAATCCGAATCCGATTGTCATTGCCTTTCTCCGTACCTTGGAGCTTGGAACACAACTTACAACAAGCAGCCGTGTAAAATAATTAACGCTAAAACTACGTCAAATTGACCGATTTCTTTGTCTTGAATACATTAAATTATTACAACACGTTTTATGATAGAAACGTTACAAAATCTGAATGAAATCGATCTTTTCAATTTTACGAAACAATGCGTATCAGTTATTATTATTGCTCGGTAGATTTAATGTTAATAATCCTGTTTGTATAATAACGTGGCTGCACCTTTCATTTCATCCTTTCTGAAATTATGCAATTTAAATGACTGGCCAAATAGTTTAGCCAGACAATGTAGATCGCAGATTACATACTCCGGATTCCAAAATTCCATTAGAATATCTATTGTTATTATGTGCTACATTGCATCTGGAACAGAATCACGCCTTCTAATATATCTGAACACACCGAGAAATTTCCACTATGAACAATTTCATGTATTCTCTAAATAATTTATAACGATAATGTAGATCTTGGACTGCTCCCAAAAGCAGCATCAACATTCGTACGATCTAGTGTCCTACTTTACATTTTGGGCAAAATCTGATCTATTAATATTCCTCGACTCATCAAAAACTTTTCTCCATAAATTATCTATTATCTTCTCCAAATAATTCAGAACGGCAATTTTCTGTATTAAATTCCATTCTAGGGCATTACGATCTGCTTTGCATCGGAGATAAAATCCCATCTGCTAATAATCCCTGAATTCACAATTTAGAACGTTAACGTAGATCGCGGACTACTTATTCTAAAAATTTGGCTATAAATCCCATCGAAATTTTTATTATATTATGTTCAACTTTGCATTTGAACAAAATATCATCAATTAATATCCCTCGAGTTATTATCTCCGCCATGTAATTATAATTTATGCTCTAAATAATTTAGAACATCGATGTAAATTGCGGACTACGCCGAAAATCCGGCACTAAATTCCATCGAAATACGTACGTTATTATAATAAATACGTACTTTGCATCTGGTACAAAATCTCCTAATATCCCATGACTCATCCGAAACTGCTCTCCGCTGACTATTCATCGTTAATCGGTTTCTACGCAAGCGGCGTCCAAATTTCGGTAAAATTTGTCGCGTAACTTTGTTTGACGTTCGCTTGATATACGATCCCGCTCCTCCGTGCTGTTACCTTCCACGGTTCCATAGAATCGCGTATGCATCGATGCATCTGGAAAAGTGATTTCGAATGGCGTGTACAGTCGAGCTATTTATCGGAGAGGCGGCCGCTGAATTTATGGTTTCTCCGCACAATGGTCAGATCCGCGTGACCTGATTCACGCCTCGCTCGGAGATCCATCCGGCAGGATCCACGTTTCATTGGCGAACATCGTCCAGTTGGCCTTCGTCGCGGAAATCCGGGAAAGACGGTCGGAACGAATCGTCGTTTACGACTGGCACAATGTATGCGGCCTGTTCTACGACAGAAAAAGTCAACGCCATTGTGGCGGAATCATCGTTTCGATTACTGTGTACATAACACAGCTTTTTTAGGGGACCGTGATCCTCTTTTCTTTCCTGACGTTCCTGCTGAAATATTGCGGACACATCGAATATTTGCGATTGATCTGATTTTCTATGGGAATTGCGCGTGTTTTTGTAACTCATTTTTTGCGAGCCGGGTCTTATACTCGTAAATTGATTTTCTAATAATTCTGTTTTTTTTTTCTGAAAATAAATACTACTGTAAATTCAGATCTAATCAAAAGTGTAGAAAAACTAGTTTTTGAAATACAAGTTGATATTAGTATTATAAATATAAAAATGTTAAAAATATAATTGATTTATCCTAGTTAAATAGTGTGAATATAAATTTTAATTTTGTGAATAGAAATAATTATTAAACTGGACTGCGAATCAACAAGAATTGAACAGACATTTATTCTTGTCTGACATAATTTTAGTAACTTCTAAATAACGTAATAAAATTGTTAAATGCTTCTAATAGTGTCAATTTTCTGTGTTTCATCTACTCATTTTTGTCATGAAGATTTTCGTCGCAGACTCGACGAACTGTTGATAAAAATCGGTCGACATCTGACAAAAGACCGAGTGCATAAAAGCGTGAAATTGCGTGAAGCGGTCCCCAAAGGGCCATTTTTCCGGCTACACAATAAACAACGAGTTATTTCAGATAGCCGTTGCTATTGACTCGCCCCGTATTTTTCCTGGCGACGAACTCGTGTTCGATCGCGATGAGACGCGCGACGACGCGACGCTCAAAAGGAGACAACGCGGCTAAACAGCGCGCGCCGACGCTGGACGTTTACGTCGTGCCTCGCACAATGAGCTCCGTGCAACGCGTACGCGTATCGCCGACATAAATTGTGTTTGGTCATCCTTCGCCTATAAATAATTCCGAGCCGGCACAATGGAACGGACAGCTGGAAACGCCCTTAAAAACCAACCCCGGCTTGCTCTCGCACGAGAGCCGTTCGTGACGCGACATCCTACTCGCGATCGCTTTTCGATGGACTCTGTCGGTCTGCGCAGAAAAATCGACGACACTGCACCCCTCCCTACCTCCCCCATTATGCAAGGGGCTGCAAACGCGTGTGGGGGGTGTCGCTTGCGAAAATAACCGGTGCAACGGCCGATGAAAAGTCGAGGTGTCGAAGTCGACGCCCAGGAAGCGCAGGCGATGCCGGTGAAACACCCGATTATGGATTCCGACACTTTTTCCTTTTGTTCGGCATCTGGTACCTCGGGTAGAATTCAATTCTCCTGTATACGCGTATCTGTGACTTTAAGGAAATACGCCGCATGTCACAGTTTTATAAAATTGAAGTTTATTATTTTGGCTTATTATATTACTGCGGATTTTGTGCATCTAAAGCATAAATGGATAGGTGAAATATGAAGTAGTGGAAAGATTGAAAAAAGGAATGTTACTATATTAATTTCAACATGTTAAAATAGTTTAAGAATTGAACGAAGCAGGTTACTGTTTAATTTCAGCTTATTAAATATTTTAGAGGAAACTACGTTATTGTATTAATTTCGACTTATTAAAGTCATTTAAAGGAGAAACTATGAGTGTTACCGTATGAATTAATTGTTGGGTCGTTACTTGTTACATTATTTTTAATTTGTTATAATTATCAAAAGTGGAAAGACATATGTATCTGCTCTTTTCATGTCTGATAGTCGCAATTCCATTCAACTTTTAAGATTGGAATTGTTTCAATTCTCCATAGCGATGTTATTTTTAAGAATTGAAGTAAATCGTTTTACAGAATGAAGATTTATAAAGTTCACATTATACAAATTTCCGGCCTTTACACTCGAAAATGAAAAGCTCTGTCCTTCAACATTGCAGAAATAAAATGATCAACTAAATGGAAACAGGAATTTATTAAATTGTTGCTTTATTCGGCTCACCAATGAATACTAAATGTAAATGCAGCGTATAAATAAAATATGAAAACGGAACACGTATCTCATTTAATACTCAAAAATCGTACAACCATGGAACAATTTCCGGTATTTCGTTTTCAAAAATTGAAATCACGCGCAAACTGAAATACAAATGTTTTGAAGGTCCGCATACGCCGTTGGAAATGATTGAAGAGTAACATGCAATTAACCCCGTGAAACAATTATGAACCGACTGGAGCGCGTCAGAGCGATCCAAAACTCGTTGAAGCCTCATAAAGAATCGGCGTTCGAACGCTTTCCGCGATTCGTTCCGCGGCAGCTATAAAATTTGCATCGTTTCACATAAAAATCGACCTCGCGCGGATACGCAACGAGTCACGGTGCATGCGACATAGCCGCGAGCATTCGTGCAACAATGTTGCCGGCCACGAATAGCCGAATTTGCTAAGGTTTCACGGTGGACAGAGCTTCGGACCCCATAAAAAAAGGATTGAGTGCGCATTTGACTGGTCGTTGCTAATGACCAACGCATTGTGCACACCCCGGCCACTATATAATAAAGCGATAAATTAAAAGAACCGACCCCGTGTGTGTCGCGACGTGTCCTTTTTGGAGTCGCGTTAGCAGTCATCGTAGGGTTAATGGCGTGTGAATCCTATGAGTCGTACCGGTTAGCGGTCGGCTTCAATGGAAACCAGTCGAGCCCGGTCGTCATCGCTGGTCTTTTCACCGACTGGACCAGATTTATCGCGCCGGTTCATAAGTTCGCGTACTTTTCCTACGTTTAGCTTTGTCAAAGACACTTGCTCCTTTTATCGAGTCGACCATTCAATTCATTTCGCTCTCTTTACCGCGGCAGAACCTTTCACAAAGTAAGAGAGACTGAAAAAATATTTTCCTCTCTCGCTGCTAACTTGATAATTGCCGAGATATGAATCGTAATTGCAGTTCTTTGTACGGAATTCAGATTTTCTGCGTCGACTGCGTTCTTCCTACGGGAAATGCCGCAGGCATTTTAATTTTACGTTTCCTCATTTTCTCAAATCGCACACATTTTTATCGTAAATGACTTACGGCGTTCTTTAGTTGCTAACAAAAGTAGTAAACAATTTACTTAATTCATAGCATTGGAATTGAATCATCAATTGCAATTAACGATCAAATTTCTTCCGACTGTTAGTCGCAATTACCGACCAAAGCAGAAATCCTCTCCGATGCAAAAATTTAATAAAGTAATAAACATGATCGAGGTAAATCGAGATTAAAAAGTACACTTCCAACACCATCAAAAAATGAACAATTATTAATTGTCTTCCGCAATCGACGATTGCCGATTAATTTCATCGATCGATACATTCAGTCGTCGACATTTCGACGATTAATGCCTTTAGTCGTTCTCATCAATCATTTAATTGAATTAAAAAATGTTATCGATTGATGTTCAACATTGTGGCGAAAATTTCAATGTGAATTCACTGTATGCTCTTTTCGAGATATTTCACGCAAGTGAAAATATTGTCATTGGCTCTAAACCGCGTATCAGCACTGAAAACGATTGTATTAACCCTTTGCACTCGAGTGGTGACTCTGGGACACCGCTAAAATTGTTCTGTCACGTTTCAAAATAATTTTTGTAGTAACAACGTTTAAATTGGAAAAATTGTTAAAGGTGAAACTATTGGTACACATAAAATCACATAAAATGGAAATACTACAAGCCAGGAAAATTATTTTAGATTTACAATTAAAATGTAATTTTACATCTCTCTTGCTCTTATTGTGTGCAGTTTCATAATTTCCGAATTCTAATTGATTCACAAACGTCTCTCGTAAGCATGAAAATTATTATTACGAATTATCGATACTGTAAAATTTGTCAATGGTCTCCAAATTTAATATAATGTTTTCTCGAGGAAAGAATTTTGAGAACAATATTCTTTCCTTAGACGAGTTACTCGACTTGTGCAAATCAAAGTTGAAATTGATCATTCCCGGCTTTAAAAGCCACGGTTCGAGAGAAGCTTTTAAATGCCAAGCCGTAGCGCGGGAAATTCGTGGGAGAATACGGACCAGAGTAATTTAAACACTTCTCAAATAACCCGGAGCCGCGGGGCAACCCTTCCGCCCTTTTCGAGGCTGGTTCCCACAGGAGAAAAACAACGAAGAGCTGAGCAACGGACGGAAATCCTTTGGTCCGATGCGAAGCGAAGTCATTCAAGGCGAGTCTTAGGTTACTGCCCTGTAAATCGATCGACGACCAAGGAACGAAATAGGGTGGAAGAATATAGATTTACACGAAAAAAGATTGTATATCAAAATATACCTCAGAGGGGGGTAAGGTAAACAGAAGCCACGATCGCTCTTAAACCTGTTAGGACATGTTTATACTGTCATATAGTGATTCTTGTCTTCAGACGGTTTAGAGTACTTGATTTTTCAATTTTGTACACTAACAATTCCATAAAACTGTCAACACCTTATGCTAAAATCTTAATGTAATACCAAGTTAACGAAACAGTACAAATATAGTACAAGATATAGTATAATATTTATTATAAATACGTTTATTAGGATATTTATTAACTTATTATAAATAAGTTTACAACATTGACATATTTAACATTTATTGAATTTCCTTTATGCAAAAATCACACCCTATTTATAACGACTCGGAATGAATTTATTAATGTCACACCGTAAATAATATCATTACAATATGCTATACAGTGTGCAATAGTATTTACCAAAGGATAAGTGCATTCAAGTAGTACAAAAAATGTCTAACAACAAAATATTAATATAAAAGCACCAATTAGCATAAAGTATAAGTATTATTACTCGACCATCTGATTTCTGACAATTTATTTAAATTCTCAACTCCTTCATTAAGGTCCGTAGACAAACTAACGTGTCTAGAAATAATATCTTGCAAAACACATTGAGAAAGATTCACAAATAAAAATTCCACCGTTCGAACGTTAATTGATTTCCGCCTTTCGAGCGCAATTCCGAGCTGGATTCTATTCCGAGATTCTCCGACAGCGTTAATAGATACTTCCGTTTGCCGAGTCCGATGGTCCAGAATTTTCTAAAGTCTGGTCCGCGGTCCTTTTTTCGATGGTCTATTAAAAGAAATTCTGCGAGCGGCTGGAGCGTTCCTCGACTGGTGCATTGTCCCCAGAAGAACTCCCTCATCTAGCGGAGAGAAATTCTTGGCCGTTCGCCAAACGCTCCGCGGAATGTGGAAGGAAAATCTTTCGCGGGATTTTGAGATTCCGCGAATTGGATTTCGCGTGTTCCGAATAATTTTCTGCCGCCGACGAGGCTCGCGAGCGCAGAAACACACGGACGCCACAAGGCGAGAGAGAAATTTCTCCGCTTCTTTGACAGTGTCTCCGACAGCCTCGTCTCGCCGACTCTTCGGTGGCTGAAATATTCCATTATAATATCGTGTTATTATTGGGCGCGACCGGTATTCCGTGGATTCTACGGCGGCAGCTTGCACCGGTGCAATGAAATCGATCGCGCGGATGGTATCCATGCAAATTTTCGTTTTCACCAAATGGAATTCCAAATCGCTCGTGATTAGAAATCGTTTTATAGGCTGCGGAAACCGTGAGAGTAAAACGAAAGGCTCGTTCATTTTCATTCAATTTCCTGCTTAGCGATGATCTACGCAGCAGATCGAATTTATTGGAAACGATAAAACGGCGATAGGCAGTAACGAATAAAATTATACTGTGCGCAACGATTAAATTTCAATAATATAAAATACGATCGTAGAGGCATGTATAATTATAATGATATTCAAACAACCAACGACAGGAACAAATGATCTAAATATTAATATCGGTGAAGAAAGTTTTGTGACGCCACATTCAACCGGATTTCCGGATAACGCAGCACCGAAGACAGTATACCGGCTGCAGATTGCATATTCCATTAGGAAGACTGTGCGAAAATATTGTCAAATATTTATTGTATTATTTCAGTTTCTGAACTAACTGATCATTGTACTAATACAACAGTCGGGAATCGCCGTGTTTTTTCTCTTATCTTTGAGCAGGATAATGTATGAATTATTCTGCACCTTTTTATCTTGCGCTAGATACTCTATCAGTGTTTGCTAAAAATATTTAATCGAGATAGCCAATGCAAATAGAATTGTAGAAATAGTATCGGTTCTTATCGAATCATATAATGAAATTGAAAACTGAAAGAAATTCCTTCCACTGTGTTTGATTACACTTTACACTATTTTGTTTATATTTTATCGTCTAATGAAAAGAAAGAAAGAAATTCTTTTCAACATGTCTGTATTCAATTATGTCTTTGTTCCTCACATTGCATAATTTAGAAATTATATTGTTGTGCATCACATTGTAAAATTTAGTAAAACTGAAAACAATTCTTCTCAACGTGTCTCCATCAAATTACATTTTTAATAACAGCAAGCTGGAATAATTTCGATTAGTTTAAATAGATAATTAAGTAATTCACTCGATACCGATTTCATCCATTAATCGCATGCAATTTTAGAGAGTTTGTACCTAATCTTCTTTCGATTGTTGAGAACCGTTTCGCAAAGGATACAGAAGTGAGAAATAGTCTCGAAGATAGTCGTGACTCGAAGTTCATTGCTATGCCCCGAAGTGTGAATGCGCATTCGAGAGTGCAGCTTTAAAGGTGCGTCGCTATCAGCGCCGCGAATCGGGTACCTAACACCCGAGAAGCGCTTATCTCAGACGTAGTTGAGTTTATAATAATGCCGGCCACGGCGGAGATGATGATAAAGCAGCAACGCTGCGACCGCTTGTTACTCTGCAATCGAATATCGACGTCCGTGTCTCGCTACACGTGCGACTATAGTAATTTCGTAAACTGATAACTCCATTCGCCACGTGGGAAATTGGGAAGAAGGATTTTCATCGTCACTATGAACCCTTTCGCGTCTTTTGTATTACGACGTCGACGCATGCACAACGTGTAAGTTGCACTCAAATCTTTGATATGCGTCAAATCCTTTTACGTTCAAATATCTTCCATCTTTTCTTGATTATTTGTCACTTTTATCGAAAGTTAAACAGCCTCATATTCCTTCTTCAATCTCCAGAGTCATATATAAACTGTAAATTTGTACACAAATTCGCAATCTTAAATTCATAAATAAGAAGAAGTAGCATTAATCTGATTTTCTTATTTAAGAATTTTATTAACAGACTTATTAGCGCGTCGTTGAGTCACTATAATGTTAAAAATGGTTTTAACAATTTTCTTTCAGGTGAAAATTTAGAAATAGAATCAATGATTTAAAATTGCTATCGCCATAGTAAAGATATATAAAAATCGACAACAATTTACGTCTGACTATTGAAACACTATAATGTTTTATTTGCCAGTGTTTTACTTATCTGTGAGTGACACAACCGTGTAAACATCCGGAGTGCAATCATATCACGCGGTTTTTTCGTAGATTACTGTTAGGAGATCGAAGGAATTTCATTGTAGCGAATTCGGTAACTCCACTGATCTGCTCCGTTGTGCGTAAAGCTTAAAGACAGTGGCGAGAAACGACATCAGGCTCGTAAATTCGCGACCACTTCTTGTCATGGCCAGCCAGCGAGCTTTGCATCGTGATCTTATCTGTCAGGATACACGCAATTGCGCGGGAATCGGTGTGTGAGTACGGCGTACTTAAACACTGTTGCACTCGGAGGTGCAGCTTTGTCGGTAAAAGCTTAACAGTGTTTATGGCGACCGTACAATCCGGCGCATGTGTGAAATCGGAGGTACAAAGTAATGACATCAGAAATGCCGTACGTTGAAATAATTATCACATTCGATGCTCTGCGTATGTTCGTAGCAATTAACATTTTTACGGGATCGTATAATTAATTAGTTATTTCAAAGTAACGATATCGAAGAATACGAAAAATCAAATTAACAATCTGGACGATCGTACTGTGGGCTGATTATTAATGTACGTACTAATTTAGACTTCTCTAGAATGATTTATTTTCTGCGAAGTGACTGCAGTATGCAAATTGTACGTAGAATATTTCATATGCATAGAATATGCGAAGATTATTAATGTCGAGAGCCGCGGAGAAAAATGGTATTAATTACACCGACTTTGTGAAAGGGAACGTGGGCAAGGAAAAGATAAATCACTGGAAATATTTATTACGTCACCAGAATATTGATCACGTTCTGACGTGATCAATAAGTCATTCTGACGTGGTATCATAGATCTGCGATGTATTAGCAAGGATTAATTATATTTTAAACCGATTCTTACCATGAGAAATTATATGGTAACATATCGAATTTGATGATTAGTATTTGACGATGTAATAAAATATTGCTCTGATCTATATCGCGCGAGTAAACTGCGTATCTTATGCAATCATAACAAGAATTACATTATTTATTACGGGAAGGAATTAATTAGTATTTAATTCTCATTTCTTGCATTCGAGAGATGCTACGCATAGAACATTTGCATTTTGCAAAAAGATTTCTCTCTATTTAATAATTCAGTCATATTAATTCCACTGCTGCGGTGCCTGCGGCTATTATAATTGCTTACTAATTCAGTTTCAAATAAAAATTACAAAACGTAAAGGTTCACGGAGAATATAACGGTAAAAGGAGTACTACAGCGACAGCATTGCCGTAAGTAAGCAATTGCATGAGTTTAACGATGCAGAATTAGACTCCCTTTGGGTGGTCGCATCAACGTTTGAATCTATGCATAAATGATTTAATGAGCGGTTCGCTCCTCCCACCAAAAATCCAATCGGCATCGGTAGCGTCTAGCTCGCCGTTACGTCATGCAACGGAATGCAAGAGGTCGACCTTGCAAGAAGCACAATCGTGCATTGTTGACCATTCAATGGTCCGCGATTCTGCAGCCCTCTCTTTCTTCGTTCCACGACTAGCAAACCAAATTGAATCGATCCACGCCAGATGTTTTCTATTTCGCTACGTGCCGTTACGACAGACGCATTGTTTTCCTCGATTAAATTTTAATTATATTTATGCACACGCAACAGTGACGAATTCCTTCTTCCGATCTTGCTTCGCAATCGTGCAGAACATAAATATTTTATACCTTCGCTATTAACACTTACATTTTCCTCCAAAACTCATTTTAACTTTATCTTGATCTTTACAATATTATTAGAATTTTTTAAAATCTGTTTTACTTATCAGGGTTGATGATAAGACACATAAAACAATAGAAAGTTGAAAAACTTTCTGGATGGATGAAAATTTCATTTTATAACTAGGTTATACAAAGTTTCCGTTATTGAACAAAACTTTGTTCGAAATCTTCTACTAGTTTGACGAAACTTGATGAGGTTATCAATTTAGTTAAAATTATTTATAGGACATTAATAAATTGAAGCATCTATAGTTTAATAGTTCATGGAAATTATACAGTTCCAGTAGATTTTCTCATTCACTTTATTTATTCCTCAAACTTTATTTTTAAAGTGATTCGTAGTTTTATTTTAACAATTTTAATTAATTCTCAAGAACACCTTTACACCAATACGAATGATCGCATGCACAAATAGCATACTATACTGAATGTACAATTTCCTAAAGACCGTCGATGTTCTCTAATCTAGTTATAGCCAATAAAAATTGTGCTGTACAATTATTTACATATGCTAGCTCCTGGGTGGAGATACACACTCAAAAATTCATTGGAACACGCAATACATCGACGTCATCATCGGATAAAAATACTAAATGGACCCTAATATTCGTATGAGATTCGGTGTTAGAATTTCTGAGCGATACAAATTTCGAAACGCAAATTGGAGCTGGTTGCCGACTCGGCAACAGAAGGTACGATCTTCCTCAGGTTCCAATTACGACTGTCGAACGGAAAAGGGGTTAATCCCGCAGACTGTTACCATTATCTGCAGCGTGTCACAGGCCCCCAGCAGTCACCCAAACAACCCCGCCGCCGAAACGATCGCAAACGTATCCCGCAACAACCCCCCGCGATAACTGGCCATAAAAAAACGAAGACGTATCAATCAACGAGCGGGGTTCGCCCGTCGTTCGGTTTCATTAAAAATCTCTGATTGTTCCGGGGTGGTTGTTACGCCCCGTTAATGGTTCGCCGAGGAATGCCAACAATCGTGCCCCCATCCGGACCTATTGTATCGGCAGTCACCGTTTCAGAAACGGAAACGTAATGGAGCGAGTGGATACCGATCGATTTTCGACTCGACTCTGCCTGCCGATATCGCGATCGGCACAGTGGGACGAAACGACTTGGCGGCGATCAAAAAGCTGTCACTTCGTTTCTACTTTATACACACGCTCTGCACGCTGTTTAAATTGGAATAATTTTTTCGAAACTGCTCTCAATAGAGATATTGAAAAAACTAGTTCACTAGAGTAAAAAAAATATTTAGAAACAGTGTAATTGATTGGCATGACTAATTAGTGAAGCTTTAAACATAGTTTAACATAAATATTATAAAATTAAATTCAATTTATTTAGATATTTTGCGATTTTTATATTAATAGGTGTTCGGATGAATAAATCCACTTAATGGTTTCCGGTGAAAATATCTTTATAATTTCAATAATTGACGAATCAGAATTGTCGTACCGGTCATTCGATCGACTATGGTACGGTCAGTGTTAAAAAACGAATGAAGTGCGCCGTAACATTTATTACATATCACCGTGTTATTATTTCCAGTTTACAATTTTACGAAAATCAATTTGCGATCGACTGATCGATTTTGCCTCTATCGGGTCGTTTCGTCCCACCGCGCGCCGTTCGAGATGAAAGGGTTCGGCGGCCGTCGAATCATTAATAACTCGTGACTTGCGTCACGCGGTCACTATGGCACCATAAACGGTAGCCACCGGTCGAAATGGGGGAGCTCGCAGGGGTGCCGACTCCGTTTCGTTTCATTCCGTTTCATTCCGTTTCAAGTTCAATTGATTCCGCCGCCCGACAGTCCGAGGCCAGGGCTCTTTGTGCACCGCCTCCTCCGTGCACTCGAGGCCCGCGCACAAAAGATGCGTTTTCTCGCCGGTGCAGCTGCAGCACCGGGTCTGCGCTAGGTCCCGCGTGTGCATCCATCGGCCAGGGAAAAGGGTCCACGACTGAGCCGCGAACCGGTGCCCTTTCTGCCCGGCCAATTAGCTATTCATGCGCCACTCGCGTTTCGTGTTCTGCGAGTGCGAGGGCGTGGTGTGTATGTGCGAGACGCGCCGGTTCTGCCCGTCTGCTACTTCGCTACTTTCCATGGGCGGTTCGAAGTCCCGGGAGGTCTTGTTGGTTCAATGTCAATATTAGAAGTCCGCTTGATTTTCGATTGTTTGACACTTCGCCCGTGTGTGGATAACACGAGTTTTTTGGTCAAACTTGATTGACGATCTTTTTTAGTGGACTGCGGATTTTATACATTAATAACGAAAAGAATAATGGGGTAGTGCGAAGATCATAGTAGACTACCTCAAACGCGACTAATCTGTATTGTTTTAGAACAATGACTAGATTGGATTTGCTTAAAGTTCGTACAATTTGCTTTATAATATATGCTCAAATAAAAAAGTTTACTTAAAAACTTATTATGATGGTTGTTGCTTGTTACAGTTTCTGCTGATAATTTTTATTTTACAGTCTATGTATTGCAATCTTTTAAATCAAATTTAAAATCCCTGTTATAAGATGCGAAAATCGCGTGACAAATAAGACAAGTAATTGCTGTTTTCTTGATTTTTCAATTCATTATGAAATGAAGTTATTACTTTCTAAATATTGATAAGAAAGAAAAGAAAGAGAAAAAAATAAAGAGAGTATTAAGTAAAACCGCAATGTTTGACCCAAGCTGAATTAGTGTAAACATTGTAAAAAAAAGGTAAAAGGTTTTATTGTCAGAAATGACCCGGCGTCGCTGGCGAACTGTTAATAAACACAGATTAAAAAGTGCAAAGTAAAAATATTGCCATAAGCTGAAGTACTGTGCGAACTAATAAACGCAGAGAAAAAATTGCACTAAAATTGAAACTTAAAAATTGTTTTAAAATCTGCACTAGACAGTTATCGTTTCTATTTTGCGTTGGCGATGAAGAATCATCCTGTACAAGCTTGACCACAAAGTGGATGGTGATGGGAGCCCACAGTTCAAGCTGAAGTGCACACAATCGGCGACCACAAAGTTGCCAAGAAACAGCATTCTTCGCTGGTTCTTCGTGCTATCAGTTTCAAGAAGTCCGCCAGTTGCCTTTTGTACTCTGTCCCTTTGTCGAACGCTATTGAATTCGTGTCACAGGTCGTCGGTAAAGAAAGCGGCCATTCAGCCGCGACACGTGCGTCGCCTTTTTCCATTCGTGCCTCGCGCTACGCAACCAGTTCAGGGGCTAGTTTTTCCCTCCCGCCGACAAACTGGACTTTCAAGACGCGGTCGGGAACGGTTTTTTTCATTCTTCTTCGCAGCCTTTTTTTCCTGTTTCGCTCGAAATTGTTACGTGATTTGACAAAAGCGGTTCAGCTGGCGGTCGCGCCTGCGTAATCGGCGCATTTGCGAGCGAAATCACTGTTTTCGAGATAGGCACTCCTTCGCTCGCTGAGATTTTTGCGAAATCTCACGTACACGATGAATTCTTTCTTTTGTGACACTTTATATAATTGTTTTGTAAAATTTAATCAATTTTAATTAACAAAATGAATAAGCGAAAGTTCGAAATATTTATAAAATTATCACGGAGATTATAATATATCATGTGACAAATATTATAGAAGACTTGTTTAAATATTATTCAAGCACGTTATTCCAGACGTAATAAATATTGCAGCGCTCGCAATAAAAATTCTAGCTTGACCATTCATGAAATTATTATTATACTGTAAAAACACTAGAACAGTAAAACCATTTAAACAATTAAAAAATTATTTCTAACTTATTAAAATTATTATCCATGTAGTTTCTGTATGTTGCAATTAGTGCAGATAATTTTTATTTCGCATAAAAATCTGCAGTATAATCATTACGATGTAGTTATTTTGTATATTGTTATTCTCACTTTCATAAGTGATTTTACAAAATCTTAGAATCAAAGAAAAATGTCTTCCATCAACTAAAAAAATCGTAAAAATAAAATAAAAATAATATTAGATCTCCTAAAATCCACAGTCTAGTAATTAGTCTAGCAATTACATTCTGTGTAGATAATATGTGATGTCTCAGCATAAGAATGAAACATTTATCAAGCATCGAATGACATCGACATAGTCATATGGCACCCAGAACAAAGATGTGACGGGTGTTTTGACTCTAGAGCACAGTCTATCGATATCATGTTACATATTTCGATAGTGAAGGCTGGATCTGATTTCACGCAGGTCATCTTTTCTCGAAGATCCCGTGTCGTCCCTTGATTGGGTGTCTCGTCGAACATGTTTTTTCACTTCAAGAACACTTTGTTATTTGGAGCAGAAGTTTTTCGAGCCCAGAAAAAGTTACTTCAACACGGGAATCAGCTGATCATCGTCACTAGGTTCTCTTTTTGTTTCAAAGTCTTTCGAACTCCATAGTACGCTTTACATAGTTTGTAGATTGTTAAAAATTTACATTTTGAAAATTGAAAATTGAAATTACAAAATGAGAATTCTTTAAGTTAATTGCAAGGAACAAAAGTGTCTTCTTTCTATCGATGATATTAAAAATGAAGATAAAGAGAAGAATATTCCAAAATTCGCATAAAACCTGCAATCTATTTATATAAAGAGGAAATATTGCTTTGGTAAAATGTATAATAAAGATACACTTTAACACTAAATCTAGTATAACCGACCATTTTGACCGGTTTTCCATTCTTTTACTTAAGATTCTTGACATAAAGTCTCTTTTATAGAAAATATTTATAGAAAATATTCGAACAGATTTCTTAATTTAAGAACACATTAGAAGAAAAATGACGAAAAGTTCTCGTTAATATTTTTCATTCGCTATCGATTTCCTGTCTACATTTTTAAGCAATATACCACATTAAACATTATCCATAAAACCTCGATCACCAAGAAGAAAACGAACTGTCAACGCAACAATACGCTCACGATTACTTGCAATCGCGCTCAAACAATGCGAAACACGTTAATACTCAGAAGACTAAACACGCGAGAAGAAAAGAGTGCGCGGAGCCGATTTCCGATTCAAACTGCGAATGAAATCGAGTAACGGGGACCCCAACGAGTAGGAGATCGTTAGTGGTAAGGAGCAGACGAATTCTCGTTGTCCGAGGCCAGCCCACAAGCCGAGGAAGGGCAGGCCCAGCGAGGAACGAAAGAAAGAAAGAAAGACCAAGGTAACTCGAGACTCTTGTGCCCAAGAGAAGCGTTTAAACCGCTGACCGTAAACAGTGAGGCCCAGAGAAAGGTCTGGGGGCCCGTTGGACCCTCGCAAAGGGCGTTAATTACAAGGCTGCTTTCGTTCTTCTCTCCTCCTGCGGCTGATTTCCGTTGCCGGAAACGTGACCGAGGCGAAGAGAGCCAGGAGAGAGGCAGAGACGCAGAAGAAGAAGAAAAAGGGAACTTGAAGCACGCCACTCGCTCGAGCTCGTCGTGTCGAGTGGTTAGGTCGGATTAAATGGAAACGACTGCTACACGAAGTAACGTCGTCTCGAGAATAGCATTTAAATTGATCGCTTTGAAACGCTCAAACTGTCGACACTTATTATTTCGACGTGCTCCGCGGAGTTAACAGTCGGGCTCTCGATCGGTTCGACCCTCTTGCACTCTGCCGGATCATTTGTAGCCTATACTGGAGAGACGCAAGAACTTGATTGACAATCTGGCACTGGCCTAATGAGAATAACGCGACGCGGAAAGTATGACTCGTAAAAGAAGCTCTCGTAAGAAGCGAATACTGGTTTTAAATGGAATAGCAGAATATTTGTTGAGTAAGTTTTTGAGTTAGAAGTATAGTGATTATTAGACTGCGAATTTTATACACCTATGTCTGAAATAGATCAAATATTAAATTGGAGAGATATTAGAAAAATTTAAGGGTATTGTTACATTAATTTTTGCTTATTAGAATTATTAAAAGAGGAAATATATTTTTATCTAACTTATATCTCCTAGAATTAATGTAAAGAATTTTTATTTTGCATACAGATGCGCTGTCTAGTGATCGTAAAACACGTGTGAATAAATGCACTTTTTTACAATTATAGAATACAATGAATTATGATTACTAATAATTTACTGCAACAAATAGTTGTCACTTTGCTACAATAATTACGCTTTGCTATAATAATTACTTGTCTATAATAACTACAAGCTATAGAAATTACACAGATATTTATTTCGCGTTTTAATCATTTTAATAAGTTGAAAATAGTGTAGTTAATAACTACACTGCGAAGACCAATTTACATTTTCTTCTTTATTAGTATAACATGGTTATATTTGAAGGCTTCTATGTAATTACTATAAATAAATAATGATAATTATTTAATTTTTCGGTCAATTAAACCATGTTCTAAAAAAAGAATAGGTGTTTATTTATTCCATGTATCCACGTTTATTGGCTAATATTTATTCCATGTATCCCCGTTTATTGGCTAATATTAAACCACTATAATTTTACTGAGTGTTTAGAAAAATACATAGATAGCCAGAGTTTTCTTTTACAAATTTATTTAAACCGAAATATATTAATATAATAAATTAACGTGAACCTCGCTCGTGCATAATCAAATAAGTTTGGTTCATTGATGTTCATTATCTATGTATTAGAAACTAATCTCTTCCACCTTCTTCCACCTTCTCCAATTCCGCTGCATATTGCTGCATTATTGTGCTCTTTAAAATCCAATCCTATTGGCATCAATGATATATTAAAAATTGCTATTAATTGTTTCTTCATTGTCGTTAGTATTTCCAATATATTGCTCAACCGAGGGCAACAGTAGAGTCAGAAGTAGCACCATTAATTATCCAATGACCCATTTTCGGTACTGAACAGTCAAACGGTCCAATCGAATGTCATTACTGGACAACTGCATTGTATGCATCTATCGCAACGGTGAATAATACGCAAGCAAATAGAATAATCATTTGAATTCATACAGCAAGGCTTGCAGGAATTATACATCTTTTGAAAGATTTATTTACCCTCTTATAGAATTAATTAATGAATTTTGTAAATCAATCTTTCTCTTCTTTTGTAATTTCATGTTAATTATTATATCCTTTCAAATAATAAGTAGACTGAATTTTAGTCATTTATGACAAACATATGTGTCTGCCAGAGTTGGACATTATTAGGATTGTTTCGAATAAATATTTATTTAAGATAATCATCCGAATGAATTCCTTTTAGTCGTATATTTTATTAGAATAATTCATTATACTTCATAAATTATTCTATTATATATCTATTTATTTGAATAATTCGTAGTTCGAATAATTTTCTATTCTAAAATAAATTGTCTAATAATTGACTGTGGGAGGAAAAATTTTCAAAAAAATACTCCACGTGCCTGACTAAGAGACTGGTAGAATTGTTTCTGCGCTTTTATAATTATTGAAGATAGACAACTAAAATACAGATTGACTAGTAGCGACATGGACAGGGAAGTAAATGGACACATGACACACAATATCGCAAATATAGGGAAATGCCGAGCGGATAACGGAAACGCCGTGAGCTGGCGAGCCTGTCCATAAACCGAGAAAGTGTGTCGAACTCTATTGTACGGCCGTGCAATAATTTTATTGCGATTTTATTGCGATTTTATTACCAGAAATAAGATAAGTGTGAGTTGTAAACCTATAGTTGATAGTCATGAAATTGTAAATCTAACAGGAGGGTCCTTTAATTAGGATCCTACCGTTCGTTGAAGGAATACTGTATTGTCTCTCTAAGTGAGAGGGGTCCTTTAGAAATGAAGCTATTTATAACTTGAAAAGAAGGCAAATTTGCTTGAAGAAGAAGACCAGCAGAAGAAGACTCAAAATTCCGAACGGAACAAAACTGTTAAATATATTCTTTTCTCGCAACGAAACAACCGGCTTTATCCGTGCACCTAATAATTATGCCCAACACTTGTCCGCCTTCAGTACCTGCGCTCCGAAACTTTCCGGGAAGACCGCGACGTGCTATTTCTCTCATTACTTTTAATCACGAATTTGAGCACCGGCGTGCACGTAACAACAGGTATCAGGTTACAAGCACTCCTGTCGTAACAATTGCTTCCTTTATTCACGGATTCCGAGCCAGAATGAAGCTGACCGGTACCTGCGCGCGGCCCGCCGCCATTGTGGCCGTTTCTATCGCATTTTCGATGGAACCTCGGCATTATGAGGGCCCTGAATGGCCTTTGCCGACACAAAGCGCGCCGTTGTCGGTATTGAAATCCACCGGGTTCCTCCAACATTGCTCGAACCATGCCGTGACCGAGTTCAACTAACCGAACAACCGGAAGCTCTCTTTAATCGCGATCCTATGCGTTTTTCTTCCTCTTCCTGGATTAGTGCTGGCGTGGAGGGTCCGTCGGATGCTGTGTCCCCGACGTTGTAGATCGATAACAGGTGCGTTAATGCCCGGCGAGATTTGCTTGATAAACATCTTTGACGAACGGATGCGTGTTCGGGAGAGGTGCAAGCGTGGTCGGCTCGGTCAAGGTTTTTACAGTGAATAAACTTTATAGGAAATGATTCTGAAGTATTAGAAAACTTGTAAGTGTTGCCTGTGGCCGGAAGAAGCATCGTTAGGTACTATCATGTTTGAATTAGTTTTATTTCTGTGGGATAGACTGTCTTAATATATTATATCTTCTCCATTGTGAAGATATTAAAGGCTATTTTCACTTCGAAACAGCATTTTAGTGAATATTACAATTTATTAAGAAAGTAACTATAGTATGTTTTTAAACTTTAAACAGTTACATTCAAACTCTAAATTCTAATTATTACAGAAACAAATATAATTGTCAAATTATCAAATGGGTCACTTGGTGACCCGTGGATCATAGGTCGTCAAGGCCTATCTGATATGTTATAAAATTGCCACTTTATTTCAACAACAAATAAATATTTATATATAATTATCAAAAATATTAATTATAATATAATTATTAAAACAAATAAAAAATGGATGTAGTCACAGTAAAATGTTACGTATAATCTTCGAAACGTGAAGAATGTCTGTGGCAGTAGAACATCAAGTCCATAGTCTCCCTCGTCGCCGAAAACGATCTGTCGTGGTCGGCGCAATTAAAAGTGAAATATAAGCCCAGAAATTAGCATTTTTCCTACACCGAGGAATCCCGTGACGCGCACAATTATTTCTACAGTGCGGTTTCAGTTTACACGAATTACCGTTCGTGCTCGAAACGAGATACAATAATTTATGGGCACCCTTAGCTACCCCGCGGTCCGGAAACACCCACTCGTCGAATTACCATGCGCTAAATCACAAACGTTTCCCGTATGTTTCAGATACGTCCTACGAGAAGGCCTGTCGAAGGGGTAGCGCACCAGCCACCCCTGTCCTCGGAGCACGACCCTTGGACGTCACCCCCAACAGAATCGTCGTAAGTTAATTTTCATTGGTGCTCTTTTAAATCCCTGTAATTTCCATCCACTATAATTTTCGACCTTTTACAATGCTGAATGGCTCCGTCCGGTACGGGCTCGATTCATAGAACCGGCTCATTGTCCTGCAATCGTAAAAGTGTATTTCCTTTCGAGCCCGAGTCGCAACTAAGCTGCTTGGACTCTATGCTAATTCGCATTTCTATAGGCGACTTGAGATTTTGTCAGTGCCAGAAATACGTTGGGACTTCTCATAAATCATTTTGCTGGAAGGTTTTCCGATTAATTGATTATAATATAAAAAGAATATTTGATTAAGATATCATCCTAATGTTCTTAGAAATGCATAATTTATCGTTAAGAACCTTTTGATGAACATTAATAGAATTTTTAACAAAAATCTTTGGATAGAACTCCAATAGCAGTTGAAATGGGAACGTAGTCCACAGTATCATCACTAAAAATCTGTCCCTGCTCATTTTAGAGAGTCAAGCCTTTACTTGGTGCCATAAACTCAAAATATTTTAGAATTTTGATAGCCGAGTTTGTTGGAGTTCAAAGAGCAAACACTTTTTGATCACAATTTAGTGTTCCTCTCATTTCGTAGTATAGTTTAATAAGTCACTACCAGCAACGCAATCTTCTTAAAATTGCAATACATTTTACACCTGTTCTGCATCTGTATTTCAACAATTACTTCTTCCTTAAATAACATAATTTATTTAATTTAGCATCTTATAAGATCTATGAATTTCTTACGAACTTAGGAAGGCGTCAGTTACGTAAAATATTTATGTTAATAACATGTTCTAGTACCATAAAAATCGCAACGTTCTAAAGTTCATTTAAATTCATGTAAGCAGACAAACGCATGATAGAAATTTGCTAGAACCATCTTCAAGATCACACTACGATTATCTTTTATTCGCGGATTACGATACAGAAACGTCCGGCCGGAAATGTTTCTATTCGAAACACAATCTGCAAACTTCCATAAACATCCACGTCGCAGGGAGAACGGTTGAATTAACGATTTTTCTTCGCGAAGAACTTCATTAACCGGCGCCCGTCACCTGCCAAGAACGTTTCGGCGCCGAGCAAAAGTCGTTAATCGGCGAAATGTCTCGGAATAATTATTTTATCGCGGAGGAGACGCGCGCCGCGTTGCCTCGAGCTCGCAATTAACGCCTAGGCGTCTCCTGTTTCGGGACACTGAAGAAGATCCCCGGTATGCTGTCTCGTCGTAGATCCTTATCGCGAGAAATACTTTTGGTGAATCTGTCAGCGCTGCGCCGAACTGCATTAGACTTGCAGATTAGATACGACTCGAAATTCGAGCCGGCGACGATGAAGAGGGTCGATTCAGCTTCTGGAATTCGTCGGTTCCACTTCCGTGTAGATCGCTTCGATACATGAAACAGCTTCCGTTCTCTGAATTCGTAATTATCGGCGGGCAACTTTCTCCTCTCGATCGATGAATAAGAAATCGCAAGATTACAGGCCTTCGAACAAATTAGGTGAGACTGTGAGGTGAGGCTAAGGTTGGCTCAAGGTCATCTTGAATTAATCTGGCAACATAGTTTCTGCGTTGATATGTTTTTATGCATTTTAAAATTATTTATTTATTAATGCTTTAAACCAGATGGTTTGTTTAGCAAATACAGGGATTTCAAATGATATATATTTTTATATATTTTAAAGTTACGTATATATTAAATATATTTTTATTCATTTTTAAAATATACGTATGTAATATATATTAAATATATAAATATCACATGAACATACTTAATAAACATCAACATATTTTTAAATTGTTGTGTGCCGTGATTTTGATATAATTTATGATGGGAATATAATGCAAGTACAGGTAATATAATCCGAATTACATTCATACATGTAATATGAATATAAGATAAAACCATAAAAATAATATGAAGTTATTTACTTCTTAGATATCATATTTTGTTCTTTTAGTTAGCAATGGAAAATGTAATGTGCAAAGTTATAGAAGGACCAGTTTGAAAACGTTTTATTTATTACGTTTTTAAATCAGTATTAAATTATTCGTTACATCATGAATTTATTATTTGAAACAACTGAAAGTGAAATTTAATTTTGATCAAATGATAATCTCTTCAGCAAATTCATATTAGTGAGAATAACTTAATAAATGAGAATAGTTTAATAAAATTCTTCTGTTATCATATCTTTATTTCACTCTTGAAAATTGTCAAATTCAAGTGAATATTACAATATACTGTTATTTTGTGCATACAGTGTTCATCGAAATAGTTTTTGTTATATTTCAGTAACACCGTTTGACATTTAAATTTCAAAGAATAGTATCTTTTGCAAGCGTTCATGTGCATTGAAATGTTAGCCAGTTTCCTACAAATTTAACAGTTCGATGAAACTCGGCACTTTCATGGTAGCGAAGGTTTCTCACAAAAGTAGCAAAGTTCAGCTGCCATTAAATGCCAGCTAATTCCAAGACAGTTTTGCGACTCGAGAAATTCGGTGTTCGAATGTTTCTCATTTCTCTCACGGAATACTCTCACGTATTCGAAAAGATCCCCCGGACCTCGAAAGATAAATCGTCGTAGTCGATTCTTTTGTTGCAGCTTTTACATCCACTGCTTCCGGTTGAAATGCTCGGGCTCTCCGGCGACTCGCCGCGCGCCGTAACGTTTCGCTTTCGAGGCACGGAAAACGGGACTCCGGTTTTCCAATCACGTATCTTCGATCTCTCGAATCTCTCGGTACATTGAGCCGTCGCTGACGGGCCGCGCACCTTTTCCTTTTATTCAAACAACAAGCACTTTAAACATCACGTCCATTGTGTTTCTCTTCTGTTCCTCGAACTCGAGGGGCGCCCGCAAGCTGTTCGAAATTTTTACAAATACGCTCGACGCCGCCGTCCCCGAGATCGTTGCGGTTAGCCTTGGTGCTTCTGGAAAAAAGATATTCCGCTGGAAGAACTTCGTTCAACCCGGCACAATAACGGCAGACAAAATCTGCTACACTTTCGAAACTCCCCGCGATAAAAATATTCCTCGAACGAAATTATCGTTCGCTCGAATCGCTCGGACGTGGGTAAAACAAATCGGGAAACTCGTTTCTCGGTAACTGCCGTTTCGGACGTACCGCACGAACTACCTTTATGTCCACTGCACCAAACAATTGTATGTTTTATTTCTATGTCGCTGGACTTCAAACGTGTGTTTGTTTATTCCAATGTGAGCGTGAATTATTCTGTTTCGTCCAATTTCGTTTACTTTCGTACTTTGTTTTAGCTTGAAAATGCTCGAATATGTTTTTATATTTATTTACACCTACTATTTTTATAATGTTATAATGTTAAATAGTAAATTAAAGTTACTAATAAAATAGTAAATTAAATTGAACGGAACTGAATTATTATTATAATATCGTATCTTTTGGAATTTCGTAATATTATAATATTTACGAATAACATTTTACAGTATATTAACTTAATATAAAGCTTACAATTTCGTGTTTGCAAATAGTTTAAGTACGTAGTAGTGCGTTTTACAATTTAGATAAGGATGGATTTTATTATTGCTCAAGGAATAAAAGAGTTTTCAAAAATTGCCCATAATAGATTAACTTTTTGTTCTCTCTTTAACACTAAATGTACTAAGCGGGGGTCAAATGACCTCTTCTAAAATTTACTTTAAAATGAAGGAGAAATCAGTGATATAAAAATAAAAATATGTCTAATTATTTTATTAGAAATCAGGAGTTATGTTGCGAATTATTTCCTTCAATAAATTAAGAATTTCTTTCAGAAAATCGCCCCTTATGGTAAGAATAGGTATACGCAAAGTGCCGGTACGTTTAGTATTAAATACAAATTTTATTAAACTAGTTTCGAAACATTAGAATCAAATAGAGTTACACCCTTAAATTGATGAGCATTTCTTCTTTCATAATAATTTCGCTAAAATAATTCCAAGAAAATTTCGTTGTTGTATGTCTACATTTACTTTTATTCTTCGATTATGGTAACAAAGAATCTTGTTACTTTAGAAGAAACGAATTACGTTCATATTTAGTAGATTATAGTCATGTGATTATCAGCTGACTCATTATAGTGCAACGAGTCGAAACATAATCTTATAGTCTACTATAAAATTGTTCGTTTACTACGCCTTATCGATTCTCTTATTATAAAATTGCTATTTATAGTGTAAACTATTCCGCGCGAAAATAGTGGTTTCGAAACGTGAAACCACTCGCACCATCGGATCTGCGGGTTCGCGGCGATCGAATTATAGACCTATTGATGCAGTAACATTAACGCGACACGCCTCGAGGCAATTTCATCCCCATCTCGCTCGGGATAGGACTCCTTTTCTCGGGAATGTCACCTTTGCCCTTCGCTTCCGTTTTGTTGCATAAAGCGACACGCTGCCCCCACGCTGGACGTAAAAGTAGACGGACGTCGCTGCATGGAAAATATCGATCCGGTGTCTGCAGGTGTTCTCAAATCTCGCACGGCAGATTGCTTTCCAGGCCGCGACGTGACTGCAAGTCGCAGGTGTTCCGAGAGTAGATTTTTTGTATCGATACGTATCCCTCGCCTTCGGAGAGTTCTTTCGCCTCCTAACTTCGTGTTTTCGCTTATGGTCGCGGAGCACTCTAACGTATTGGCCTTTTTCGTCAAACGCTGACTAGACGATATCAGACAAGATCTTCGGCAATGTTTTCGTACGTTGAACGTTTATAAAGGTTCCAGTCGAAAAACCATCCTGATTCATTCCAAATAAATCAATTCACGCACTGAAAATGTCTACAGTGTGTGAAAAATAATCGAAAAATAATAAACTCACACAGGCGCGCAACAAACACAAAAAACTAGATAAAACTAACCCTTTAATAGTCGCCATAAGTTCTTGTTGTAAGTCCGTACAATGTAACAAGTAAATAATTGTTAGGCTGGATTTTTAAGCAAAATAAAAGTTGTCCAAAATAATTAAAAGAAATACCTTTAATAGTTGTAATAAATTGTAAAATAATGTTCACAGTTTTGTGTATCAGCTACTCATTTTTGTCATAAATGCATAAAGTTTGTAAAATTCCCTTAGATTTAAATTGATTGTGAACATAATTGAACGCGAAGAATGTTTTATAAAAATTAATTATAGATTTTAGCTATCGTGTGCCATTATAGTAACTTTTGCCACTGGATAATGTTTTTTAATGAACAGCTACTATGAAAATATTAAGTCAAAATGTAAATTTATTCACGTGTATTCTTTTTCTAAAACTTTAATATTTTGACATATTTTATTCTATTTGAATAGTTTGATCTATGTGTATTATAATAGCAGTAGCAATAATACTATTTTGAATTGAAAACTCTACCGATTTTAAATAAAATACGATTTGACAAACTTATTCTATCAAGTTTTATTCTCTCTATGCTCGTTCACTAACCAAAAATTGTTTCACTATTTTACTTGCGACTCAAGAACAAAAACTAAATCTGGTGCATACGCGACAAAAAAAAATGCAACGAAACCGCAGGCTTTGTGTCATACACGGCCGAATAAAGTATGACGTTCTTTTATCTAGTTTCTACTTTAATTAGCCTTTTGGTTGGCGGAGTGAGCGTCTCTTTGTCCTCGGTTTCTGTGAAGTAATTTACGATAATGGAAACTCGTATAAACATCCACGCTGGAGTAATAAGAAATGCAGCAGAGTGGCGAACGCACGGGTATACAGTGCGGTGGATTCAAGAAATTTTATTTGTCGTTACTTGACGGCAGGGAAAAATTATTTTGAAGATCTTGTAATCTTATCCAGTTACATGGTATCCCAAGAAAACCATTTAAACGAGGGATCCTCGTAAACTTGTCCCCGCGACACAATTTAAAATTCAGCTTACTTTAAATCCCGGCGAAATCGTCGTAAACTAATTAAAAGAGCAAAAGTTCCTGTAAATGTTCATTGGCAGTGTTCATTCGATATTACTGTAACCAAAGAATCCTGATTACCTTCGACAATTTATAGGGGAACGAGTTTTCTTGGTTTTATACGGAGCGAGTCATTTGAATCGATACTGACACTCCATCGATATTGTATCGTATAAACGTAATTATTTTATGTCAATGTTTCACTACAATCGATTTTAAACGAACGTCGGGATATTAAAAACTGAGGTTTTTCTTTATGTTACCTTAAAATTATTTTATGAAAGAAATATTCTGTGCGACATTTAATTTCTACGAAGAGAAAATTCTTTGGGACATTTTCCAAAAATATTCTGCGAGAAAATATCCCGTGTGACATTTTTTAAATACTCTGCGAAGAGAGTATTCCTTGGGACATTTTTTAAGTATTCTATAAAGGTAATATTCTGTGTGACATTACTGAAATATTCTATGAAGAGACTTCTCCTTGTGGTATTTTTTAAAATATTGTATGAACAAAATATTCTGTGTAATGTTTTTTAAATTTTCTATAAAAATAATAGTGTCTGCAACGTTCTGTTTAAATATGCTATGAAGAGAGTATGTATTCTTTGTTACATTTTTTGAATATTCGATGAAGAGAATATTCAATGCAACATTTTTGAAAATATTTTATAAATAGAATACGATGTAATTAAACTACAGATTTGTGATAAAGATGAATAAGTTGAATAGAACACATTAAATGCAAGACAAAAATGTAACAGTGCTGTTCCAAAATAGATTTTTTTAACTCTTTTTTGTTCCAATGGAGACAGAGAATTTTTATTTTGCATAAAGATACTTGCAAGATAAAACGGAACAATTCCCAATTAAAATTATTTTCTATTTGCTGTGATTACGAAGCTGCATTTGTGGAAAATCATGAAATAAATTCATTCATATATAACAATGAAGGTCAAGTGAAATACCAATAGACATACTCTAGTAATTCTCGCACGACATCATAAACTAGTTATTTTTAATTTTCCTAATCGTTCTATAAAATAAAAACATTGTTATTGATAAGAATATTGGTACCGGACACGGTTGCCTAAATTTTTGACCGAGGTTTGCAGAAGAACACTTGGATTTCGCAAGAATACGTAAACTTTGGTGATCCCGGTGTGAATAGTTACTGGCGAGAGAGTACCTGAAATAGAAGAAGGTACTTTTACTCTCTATCGACGAGGAGTTAGCCGACCCCTTCAGGGGAACAAAGGAGGGAACGAACTGGTTTTCGAGCGGTACACCGACGACTTCTTCACGGATCGATCCGGTTAAAGTGCGACGTGCTATCACGAATTGTTTACGAAACCCTCGACCCGGTAAAAGAGCGAACGTGTAAAAACCCGTGACTCTTATAATTCCGTAAAACGTATTGTCCGGCGCGATATTCATAGCTTCCGTGGATCGAAGTCTGCGAACAGTTTTCCAAGGCCGTATTTATTTTTCTCGCTTGGGTATGTAGAGAACTTTTCCTCCATTTTATGCGAAGTTTTCAAAACCTGTTACACATAAATTTAATCGATTTATATAAGTACAATAGTGGGTGATAACCATGATTGCTGTTATCCTAAATAATTATTCGTACAACCAAGTTATTTAATGCTTAGTATCTTTTCAACAGAGTTTGTTTTGATATTAGCACCCTTGTACTTATTTTGATAGTGAATGTCGTATATTTTGGAACAATTATGTAGCAAAAGAGAAGCTAATTGAATCATACTAACATCTTTCAACTGTTGGTATTGAATTTTAATTTCTTTCATTAGAAATATCAATTTTTTCTCCTTTGTATTCGTTAAAACGGTTATTAAATTATATAAATTGATTAACCTTTGACTACCCTGAAAATCTGAATTAAATAGCTTTACTAATTTTTCATGAATGTAATATTCATTTTATATCAATTTCATTCACACTAGACCGTGGAACACATAACAGTAATCGAAATTAATCATAAAATGAATGTTTTTATGTTGAAAATGAATTTTAACGCTATATCTACCAGAAGAAGCTCAATAATTATTACTAAAGAAGTTCCCCATTATATTAATCCAAACAATTGATTAAATTTATAATAAAAATACATTATAACTAAATTCCATATTCAAATTTATTGTTATTCACACCGTTGTAAATTTTTTCAAGAAATTCTCAACGGTTGATCTGCGGCTAAACTATTGGTATTAGTAATAATTAATGAAACTGCCACTTTCGTTCACCCAGACGTCAAAATCTCTTCTCTTTTTTTCACAAACACATCCCGCGGAAGAAAGGGCGCGGTGGACAATTTTTTAAACGCAGAAAAACTGTGGGCCGAGTCGAAGACCGTGTCTCCTCGGCGATTTCCGCATGTGCTCGCAGCATTCGTCACAGTGCATCCCAGCTGCATCGTCCGGAGCTTGCGCGGCGTGATTTGAGAACCCCTCGAAGACGTTTTTGTCCTTCTTACCGGTGCCACCGAGGGCCGAGGGGGGCCGGGGTCCGAGAGGCCAAGGGGTGACCCGTTTTGCCTCACCTGAATGCTGGGGCAGGGTTTTTGGTCGTGGCACAAAGGTGCGCCCCAAGGATCCCTTGACTTCGACTACGCGGATGAGCAACATCTGCGCCAGTCGACGACGAGATTTTGCCGCGAAATCATCTGCTCCCGCGAAATCCTGCGATCCGCGGAGCTGAAAACGCAGAGCGGTGCTCGATCGTCCATTAATTAACTCGAAACCTCTGCTAGTTCCTCCTCTATTAAAAATTCACAAAGATCCCCGCATTCTAAACGATTCTAATACATAAACAAATGAGACTAGCATCAAGGATTTATCGGAAGTGAAGTGAGGGTGGCCTTGCGAACCAGTGACTGCATTTTTCGAATTTTCTTCGATACGAGAATATTGTTGAACGCTCCAAAAGATACTTCTTAAAACATTGAGAGAATGAGAGATATAAAACTGTACCAAAGCGATAGCAATTTTGTCCAAAATTCAATATTTAACCCTCTTAATGCCGACCAAAAAAGTCGCGTGTGAAGTTGTAACAATTTTGCAAAACCTTATAATTAGAAAATTCAAAAGGGAAGAAGAAGTAAGAGATAGAACTGTTATTTATTAAAAGTATTAAGAAAACGATAATTTCTCAACTGCAGTCGACAATGATATATCATTATTCGGCACAAAAAGAGTTAAAAGACAATTACCAAGATTCTTTTACATGAAGCATAGCGAAATGAAGTAAATTTCCAGAAAATGGGCCAGTGTTAAGAAAACTAGAGTTCCAAAGAGTGAACGCTCAAAATTCAAGTTTTTTAATGTAATTTGCAAGTTGCGAGACTCTTTGAGCAATCTTCCGCTAGGAAACATCAAGAAAATTTCCAGTAGAAATCAACATGAAAGTAGTATCGGAATAAATCTGGGGAAATCGAGCTGTCTTGGGGAAATTTCCTATGGCTGACTCTGCGTCAAAGCGGATCGGAGCGGCTCGGCGCTGGTGACGGCGAGCAATAATTTATCGACGGGCAGACGCCGGTAAATAAAGGGACTCGTGTCCAAATAGAGAAGCATCAAAGAAGCTCGGACTGCAGGGTCGGCGACCTCGCAATCAACGAAAACCGACGAGCAGCGGCTGCTGAAAATACCGCTTGTGTTTTCGCAGTTCTCCTCAAGATCGGACTACGAGTCGCGAGCTGTCTGTCACGCTGAACGATAGTCGTCGGTTTCGACAGTAGCATTTACAAATGGTGCTCGTGAATTTTCTCCTGCTAACGATCTGCGAAACCACGGGACGTGTGGCAGCGCCGAAGTCGAGCAAATGAGAATAGAGTTGTCGTGGACAGAGATACGTGCGCGAGAAACACTGCTATGGTTCGTGCGTTGAGTGTTGTTTAAACAGTAATTGAAAATCTCGTATCAAATTCAGTGAATCTCTTAGCTACTCAAGAACAAAGGATTTCACAAACCATTTTATCAGTGAGAAATATTGTTGACATCTGTGCATGGAAGGATTTCACAAATTGATAGTGAAAAATAACACTATTGACATTTGTGCATCGACTGGTCATCACGTTTAAAAAATAACTCAAAATCTCGTACTAAATTAATTGGACCTCTAAGCTACTCAGGAATGAAGATAGCGCACTTCGTCAAAGTAATTTCTACCGACGAGGACAAGATGATTACGAGAACATAATAGCGTCAGTATCGCAGAATGCGGAAGGCAATTGAATAAAACAGCCAGTTTACGATCTCGAGGATCAACGGAACACCGAAGCGATAACCAGTGATTAGAAAAAATACGATGCAAGAAGCTCGTAAAAAGGTTCGTATGCGAGAAGCGTAAATCGGGACCGATCGGCGCAGAGAAGTGGAGGGAGATCGTTTAAATAGCCTGTCGATTTAAATCCCAGCTCGGTCGAGCCCCGAAGGGAAAAGTAAGCTTGCGTCTGCTACCTGGGCATGCTTGGAAACGCGGGTCCCCTTTTCGGGGGCCTCCGTGGGATACCTGAGTCTGGGCCAGGCAGAATTCTTGGCTTGTGCTTACACGTTTGAATAGAAAAACCCACGGGCCTATTGTTGCCAGGGAAACTCCAACGATTCCATGGCCGTTCGAAGGAAAAGAGGAACCGGAGTCTCGAGACAACGCTCGACGCGCGAGGACTAGTAAACGATTCGGTGGCATTGGAGTGGCGACGCAGTGATTGGAAATCATTACTTGTGAATAATCGGTGCATGGTGATCTGACTCGTGGCAGTTGGTTGACCTGTTTTTACTCTGAGAAGTTGTGCAGCTCGAACACTCGGCGAATATAGCGGTGCGGTGTCGTTTGAAACTGTTCGGAGATGTTTGAGTGGCCTGGTTTTGTGAGTAATTCTTGAATTACGTGACAGCATGCGTTAATATTAAGTATTCGGTATTTGATAATATTGATACAGCGACTTCAGTCGAGTGAAAAATTAACAGTATTATACACAGATCGATTAGTTGAGTTTTCTCCAATGAGAAGGTATTAGTGCAACACAAAGCTAGCTACAAAATCGTTGAATGTGAATATTCGTCGAAATTGGAAATAAAGAATTCCTCGATAAAAGTGTTGTTAAGTATTACAACTATATCGTAAATAAAAGAATATTTATACGAAGAATTACATCAGTGCGCAAACAAAATATTCTACCATCATTAAGAAAATTTTCTTGTATACAAAAGAAGAACTAAAATTAATAACTTCACTAATCGATTCATAAATATTCAACATCTCGCAATACAATATTCACCGTGACCACCAGAGGAAAGTATTAACAAAAGCTGGATTTGATTAGAAGACTCGAGGAACAATAATTACGCAGCTACCGTCTTCAATTACCGAACGAGATGAAGGAAGAGGAATAAAACTGCTTAACGATCATCGGTCGGCAAGCACTTAATAAAATTGATCGAGTGCAGGTGTTCGCCGGAGCGCAGATATTCACTGTTTCTAATCGTATTGTCAACAATTTGCGATCGATCACGTTGGTGCCGTGGATTCCCCACCAGCTGAGAGTACTCGGGAAAAGCTGCGACTCTATCTTCGGCGTGGTTCCCAGCCACGAAACCGGTAACGCAATCCGCTGCCAACCGATTACGCTGCATTCTGACATTGGCCGAGCTTATCAGGCTCGCACGTGTAGTGATAACGCTGCTGCGACGCTCGCCGACGAAGTTGGGCACTTTCGACCGGGCAGCATTCTCTGCCATAACAACCGGGAACCTCCACGCGCCGTTGAGTCACCAATAAATCATCAATAAGTGCCTGGCGATTACGCTGGACAAAGCAGCGGATAAAATCAGAGAAGTGACAAAAGGACCAGAAGATCTGAATTAATATCGAATTATTGGTCCCGAGTTTCTGAAGCATCAGTGAAAAGACAGACTCTAAAAGACAATTGAGATAAAACAGTGCATCGATTCGTCACCCTACATGGCGCATAAACGATAGTTGCTCAATATAGTGCATCATACAAATGTCAACTTTGCGAAGAAGACATTATTCATCACTTTCAGCTTAAGTTTTCAAATCAATTTCTTGGTATTTAAAAACCGTTTTGGTTTAAAAACTATTTCGGTCGAAAAACTATACCGCGCCGTACCGAGAAAGCTCGTTCGATCGAACGACAAAAATAAAATACGATTCCGAATAAAGTATCCGAAAGCTGTCAACGTCTCAGTCGCGATAAATCCTTGTTAGCATCGAGGCACGACTGCGATCGGAGATTTTCTGTCGGCTCAACGAATTTTCGTGGAAAATGAAATTGAGAAGAGTGGGTTCGCGTGTTTCACACCTCGGGATCGGATCGGAGATTGCGAAGTGACGGGAACAGGGAGGGAGCAGCGTCGTTTGCTTTTTCCGTCGTGGAATTCGTGGGCCCGAGAACATCTGCTGCGCTTTCTCACGCGGTACAGTTCGCATGACCAGGAGAAAAATGTGCGTGAAACCGATGGAGGAGAACGAGGAGGAGAAGGTTGTCAGCATGATCATCAACTACTTCGCTGCCAGGGTAAATATGCGCGGGGAAACGGCGTTCGGCTTCGCTGTCGAGCCAGGCGAGGGTGTTTCGAGTGCTCTATCACTGCTACGAACAGCATTTTGCATAATTGAACAATGTGGTTGGGTGATTTGCTTCTGATACTTCGGCCGATTGTGGGTCATTTGGTCATTTGTCGTTTGGTAGTGTGGGGGAATTGATACCGTTGCGAATTATGCGATCTAGTTTGGAATTATGTTAATCTGTTGAATTCGCAGAATTTTCTCAGATCAGATATCAGTAACTAGGACGCATCGGTTTGTAAAGTAGTAGATAACGATTCGAATGAAATATGAAATAGTAGAACATTTGAAATAATCACTCTAACTTCTTGCACTACGAATTTTTTCGCAGCTACATCAGCTTCGTCCTTATCAATTTCTCTATTAGAACGAGACAATTTTCTTTTCTTAGAAAAATTTTTTAGAAAATTATAATTATTAATATATATTATATTCTACATGAATATTACATTTATTTACTACATTGTTGAAACGATTAATGTCATGTTAATTTATATAATATAAATATAAATTTATATAATATAAATTGCTAAAAATTTAGTAGCGCAAGAGGTTAAATAAAACTATAATAATTTACTACAGTTTCATTACGTAAACGAAAAATATTTATGTAACTTTTTAACGTACAACAAAATTAATTGCACGTCGAGAAGTCAATAAATATGTGTTTCACATACAAAAGATTTTCTTCATGGGTTTCTATTTAATGGAAGAAATAATTTTGGTATCTCTCGCGATACCAAATGATTGCACTGACCCAGTAATAAATTACGAACTCGCTCTATAAAGTGAACCGTAACCATAAACGTATTCGTAACTGTACAAAAATGATTTTACGACGAGTATAATTTTGCGCTATACGACATTTGATACTTCCCAAGCGAATATATCCCATAGATTCTTATTAATCGTAATTTTCGGCATAAACTCGGGAAACTTGGCGACCTGCTGCACCACCGAGTGCACTTCCGGGAACATGCAAAACACTTTGGACTCTTTCCGAGTCGCGTTGGCGCCAGGCCAACTTGTCTTTATCCGATGACCCGGCAGAGACAACGCGCGCGTTCAAAAAGTCGAGGAAAGTGGAACGAGCGATTTGACATTCGATATCGTTTCGTGGATCTTTGCGAAAAATCTGCGGTAAACAATGGAAGCACCGAAAGTAGCGTGACTCTTTCCATAGCCTCTAAAAGATCGAATCTGGGTCTGGGAATTATCATAGCGAGCGTAAAGTCACACAGACAAATTTGAAAAGTAAGATTGTATCGAGTTTTCTGGAAAATTCTTTTTTGCTTTTGTTACTTCAAGAAGTTGTGCAGTTTTTGTTGCACAGAAAAGTATAGTAATCATCGCCACTTCTCGCAATTAATGCAGAAAATGTTCATATTGCATACAGATCCGCGGTCTAGTATTTTTATAATATTTCTGCTTATAATAATGTAATATTGTAATATAATATAATATTTGTTGTGCAGTTTTTGTTACAGAAAAGTACAGTAAAATTTAATTATCGTCACTTTTCGCAATTAATGCAGAAAATTTTTATATTGCATACAGCGGTCTAATATTTTTATAATATTTCTGCTGATAATAATGTAATATTATAATATAACATTATAATAATAATATAATATTTCTGCTGACCATTCGAAGGTTGATCCGAACGACTTTGGTGGGGAAATGTTCGTGTAATAAGATACTATAGTTAAATGGCGCGCGTACTTACAAGCTTCGTCCAATCGTCGCGACTCGTTGCAAGAACTCGCCATGCGATAGATCATTAGACCCCATTACCGTTCAGGTCGTATACCGTTTAGTCACAGGCGACAAGAATCGCTAGAGCGTGTTGTAGTTGATCCGAATATGTGTGACGAAGACTCCCAGCATCTGAAACGCACGGCGAAATGCCTTTCACTTGAGCAATGTCAGGAAAGATTCCCGGTGTCGCTCCCGGAGAGTCAGTCGATGATTTTCACTCGCGGCACTGCTAACATCTGCTACCGGTTCCCTCATCGTCGTGTTTCATGCGATCATTAGCGCGCGATTTGTTATCCGAATCAAATTCAGCCGTGCGATTAACGTCGCAAATCGCGTTTCAAGTTCGGCCGGGCCTCTGTGAAAAAGTCACGAATATCAGTGCTGTATTACGTTTTCAATTTCGATCAGGATCTTTATCTGCGCGTGACTAATAAGGATTAATGCACTCGGATGGACATTCGGGAGAACAGCTTCGATCCATCATGCAATCGTTTCTTGTTCTCCCCGAGAAGAGGGAAGTAGCTTCGAAGCCGAGACGTTTGAAAAGTGTGTTTACGTGATGCGTAATGCTTCGGGATGATCCTTTGAATCTCTGTTTAGTCTACGCTTGCGGTCAAGGGTAATTATTTCCCCGGGATTCGTTGATTATGGTCAGACCTGGGTAAAAGTATTTCAACTAAGAAATACGTATGCTTGATTTCAAATAATTATTTATTTCTGTATTAAATGAAATACTGATTGAAATACTTAATTGAGTTTACAAATGTCTAATAAGCATTTTAAAAGTACATTGTACAATGTGAACCTGAAATACTTAGTAAAATATAGCAAGTTAAATGCACTAAATGGATGGTTAGTTACATGCACCAAGTATAAATAATTATATACACCAATTGTATTTAATTACATACACTAAAAGATTGTGCAAAGCAGGTTAGAATTTTCTGGTTATTTAAGTAAATGCTGGTTTTTATACACTGACAAATACCGATTTATAATATTAATTTTGTTCTTAATTTAAACTGCTATTTATTTTGCATTAAAAGTATTACTGCATTTTATTGAAGTCATGAATTTAACGAGTCTAACAAGGATTACAGTGTTCATTTCGTACCTAATTCAACAAATTTCCTAATAGATGAAAAACAGGTTTCTCGACGTTTTTACAAAGTGCATATAAATGAAAGTTTCAGAAAATCGTCGGTAGTTGAGATGTGACTGAAGGAGATGCCACGAGATTTTTAAAAAACATAACTCATTTCGTTTCAAACCTTCCCCCGCACTCCTCTCCTTCCTCCCCTTTCCACCCTCTTTCCATTCAGACTGCAATTTTCTGTTCCTCTCATATTTCTTTTCACGCCCGTAAAGAACTTCAGATTCGATTTTCCCGTGACGCGACCATCTTCAAAACTCCAACCCAAAAGAGAGTAAAACTTCTGCCGCCTAGAAGTTGAATGCTTTCTGTGATTTACATTTCGTGCAACAAATTTGAAATAGATTTTCCTTCTTCGAAACAAACGTGATAGTTTCCTAATCTTTCTTCGCGTTAGTATAAAGGCTGATATATATGTTAGTATAAAGCTGATCTCTATAGATCAGAGAACGTACAAGCATCGGTAGTTTAAAAAATAATTGAGGGATTGTTTTCAATACTGACAAATACAGCTTTGAGCACCCATGTTGTTTTATAATTGAATTAATGTAGTAGTTTTTAATGTGCAAGTAAACAATGGATCCTTGGTATAAAATATTTGATTAAAAGTTGCAAAACTGCTTTCGTTAAGGTGTTACGTGACATTGACTGTAGTACTATATAGTAAGTAAATTAAAAATCTAGATTGGATCATTTCGAACTACACATTCGTACCTAAACATTCCTTCGGTAGTTCTACTATTATATTATAGCAATATAATAAATAATATTTTTAAAACTACCTCAATTATATTTCTTCATATACTAGTAAACTAAAATATGGTTTTTTGTTTTTTTTTTTAAATGTACAAGGTGCCTCAGTTAAGAGAGGCTACCTACAGTGCTATGAATGGTTACAAACTCAAAGTAACTTCTATTTTCCATTATTTCTAATAAAAAAAAATAGACAAATATGATCTTCTGTTAAGTTTTTATTTAAATATCAGTCAAAATATAAAAGTCTATAATTATTTTAATGAATGTATAAAATCATAAAAACCGCTAAAAATCTCAATAAATAAATCAAACAGCTGCTTCTAGTGCTCCGTAAATATAAGTGTCAAGGACGAAAAGTGCTAATTATCGTAGCTGTGAAATAAATCGTAGTTAAAGGGTTTAACAATGAATAATAATAAATTGTGATAAGGATCGTTAAGTTCGTATAAAGTCCCTGTCGATCTACATTCTCTTCCAGATCGCGACATAAAGACACAAAGACATAAAGTAAGCCTAGTACCTGAACCATGATTATGACGAAGAATTCCATTCCACTAACCGCGGCACGCGACACGCATTTATCGTCCTGTTCTTTTCCCGTTTGCAGAATTTCTTCTCGAAGAGGTCGTTCCGCTCGAACCCACTGAAGAGGACGAAGAGCGTGACGAAGCTCGAGCGACAGAAGCAACGCGGCGCCGGACTTCGGGGTTGCCGTTCACACGAGTCCCTCCTCTGCGGACAGGCGGTGACCTCGATGGACCTCGCGGCCGTGACACCGCTGCATCCGAGCCTGCTTGGCAGACCTCACTGCTTCCAGGTCACACCCAGCACCGGTGGACCCAAGTATTTCAGTTGCAGGACCGCTCACGAACGGGACCAGTGGTTACACAGGTTGGTACCGTTCCTCTGTCTCTTCTTTCGCTTGTTTTTTACTCGACAAGCCACAGCCGGCCGAGAATCCTGAGCCCATGCGGTCTGACGAATTCGAAGCGGTTTCCGTTTGAGAGCAAAGCGCCGAGATTTTTATTCCCGCCTCGTGTGGATACGCGCTCTGGCTTTGAGGCGATATGCCAGAGGTCTTGCTTCTAACCCTGCCGCGTTCACGGCTGGGTGGATATGGGTACATCACTGTCTAAAAGTATCCCGGCACTTGCATTTTTGCAATTAGCACTAAAATGTTGCGGAAATGATTCTTTCAAATTTGTTTATTATGGTTTAGTATTACGGCTTCTGGAGTAACGTGAGCAATGTTTAGTAATGTTAACAAATTGATTAGTGGAACTGTGTTTGAGTATATTTGGACAATTTTATCTGCCATTTTATTCTTTCTTCTTATTATAATGCATTTCATGTAGTTATTTTTTATTTTGATTAGACACGTTCATTTGAGTAAATTCGAGACTCACGAGAGTGACCATCTAACGTTAGAACTATAAGATTAGTCAAAATGACGGACTTTTCTTTTTATAATTCTTGACATTATAAACATGTTTAAATAATGTTTAACATGTTTAAATAAATCCAATTTTGCCATTGTTAGAAAACAATACGCATTAGGCACGTTGATGGCTTTGTAGTTCTAATAATAGAATCGTGGAAAGAATTCAAATTGTTAGACTGAAATGTCATTTTTATGCAAAATGGAAATGTTTTGCAACAATTCTATAAAACAAGAGTTAAAAAATGTATTTCTCTTTCAAATAGTTTTGAAGATAGTGTTTCAATTGAAAATAGTATTCTGTATTTCAGCAATCTAATAACTCTTGAAATTTAAAAACAAATTAACAGAAGAAGTGGACATAATTAGTAGAATGCATGATTAAAGATTGAAAAAGCTTTAAAATTTGAGAAAAAGTAGCGTAATAAGGTTCAAAGTTTTCTACAAAGGTAGAGTTTTGTTGCAGTTTCCCTTCGAGGTTGTTCAAGAGGTTTAAAATCCTAATTTGCGTTTCAAACTCAGTTTAAGGAAATCCGTTCAGCCGGATGCCGAGCAGACAAGACGCACTGACAATTCACTGCAGATCTGGCTCCTCGAGGCGAAAGGTGTGGCTGCGAAGAAGCGATATTTTTGCGAGGTCTGTCTCGACAGCACTCTGTACGCGCGAACTACCGCCAAATTGAAGGCTGACCTCTGCTTCTGGGGCGAACACTTCGACTTCCATCATTTGCCTTCTGTCAACACCATACAAGTGAACTTGTACAGGGAGGCTGACCGAAAGAAGAAGAGAGACAAAAATGTTCTGATCGGTAAGGCAGTTTTCTGATCTTTTCATCGGCATTGTGAAAAAGAGTTTCTTGAAACTAAAAGACAAACCTGTCATTTTATTTAATTAAAGGATAGAAACATATTTTTATTATTATCATCTCATAGTCTGGACGAATTTAACGACAATCATGACCTTCGGGTGGCCTTGAGCACCAGAGATAAATAGAAATAGATATAATCGATAAATAATTGTAATAGAAAAGTCGATGAAGCAAATTTACACGTGAACTTTACAAAACAAAAAGAACATCGTTTGTTTTGAGCTTTTGTAATCATGAATTTCCTGCGGTGATTTTTTTATAATAATTTATTATATAGTTTCTAATATTATACTTATCTCTGTTTATTTTTAGCGATTTAGGTCACACGAAGGTCGTGATATTGTAGATTGTTGCAATAATATACTGCTCGTTGTGCATACGCTTTTTTCGATAACTTTTTCAATATTTATGAGAGACATTTTATTCTTCAATTAAATACCATCCGAACGATTTGGAATTTCATCACTCAAAGTTCAGGTCGAATTATATAATACTTTCTCTGTTGAGTAACGCGTAGATGCAATCGCAGCAACTAGCAACCTCATGTTGCTGTCATGTGAACCACTTTCGATGTCCAATAACATAAATCAACTTGAATTTTTCTGTGATTAAGTATGCATCACTCATTCTTACTATGCATGGTCACGTACCAACAGTTACCGTCTGCATTCTTAGGATCCTGCGATCCTAGAAATCGCAGAATGTCGCAAATAATTTTTTGAAGAATAGTATTCAAAGATTTTCCGACTATGGTGCCACGATGGTTAATTAACGATCAAATCTGTTTGGCATTGTTCTCAGGTTCCGTCAGCATACCCGTGCACAACGTGACGTCGCGTTATTTAACAGAAAAGTGGTACCCGGTGGTTGGAGACAAGGGCCCATTAAAGGAACCACCGACACTGAGGGTAAAATGCCGCTTCCAATCCGTAGATATATTACCTGTGCAGGTATACCAGGAGTTCCTGGAATACTTGAAGTCGGATTACAAGTCACTATGCGAGAAATTGGAGCCGGTGATCGCCGTGAAAGCGAAAGAGGACATCGCCACCGCGTTGGTGGCTGTCATGCAACGGGAAAAGAAAGCGCCACAGTTTCTTGCTGACTTGGTCATGATGGACATACACAGAATAGGTGCGTTACACTGTCATTAAGACTTGCCCCGATATGGTCACTGATGATTCGCAGAACAGACGGGTCAGTTTTGTTTACTCTTCTGGAAACCTGGGCCTACCAGGAAAAATAGGTTAGCATGTGCTAGCTGTTCCAGTACCACAAGTCTGTATAATGAAAATTACTATAGACACACATCATAGAAAGATTAATGCGTCGAAATCTAACTTGTTGATTAAAAATCTAGAAAAATTCTCGTACATGCGTCTTCGTAGCTTCAACATATCGTATTTTTCTTTTTAAATGTTTGAACAATCTGATCTTAATTCCTGTGATATCTTAAGGAACAAAACTGTGAATACAGTAGGAGTTAAAAATACAGAATCATTGAAAGGATTAGAAGAAAGGAAACATTGTTATGTAACTTCTGCTTCTGCTCCACAGTCGGTTAAGAATACATACTCATTGCAACGATGAAAACAAAAGATACATTGTCATGTAAAACTTCTGTTTCTTAGGATTGACTTAGGAACTGTTTACGTAAAGATCTACAGTCTAGTAATGAGCATTGGAAGGCTTTAAGTCAAATGCTTTATTTAGTAAAAATTGTATGGGATTTCAGACGACGAGAGGCTCACCTTTCGAGGAAATTCCTTAGCCACGAAGGCGATGGAGGCCTATCTGAAGTTGACGGGCGACAGGTACCTGCAGGAGACCTTGGGCGCCGTAGTTAGGAGCGCGGTAGAGGGTGGCGACTGCGAGGTGGACCCGCTGAAGGTTGCTTCGGCGGCGGCTCTACACAAACAACAACAGAATTTAAGGAACGCAGTAGACCTGGCTTGGGGCAGGATACTGGCTAGCCACGCACATTTTCCTCTCGAATTACGCGAGTGCTTCCGTATATTCCGCGAGCGCTTGGCCGACATGGGCCGCGAGGACATCGCAGACAACCTAATCTCCGCGAACATATTTCTTAGATTCCTGTGTCCAGCTATTCTCAGCCCGTCTCTCTTCAACATTACACACGGTGAGTCTGCCTCTTCATCGCTTACTGTATCGAAAATTTTGCTGGTTTTAGGAGACAAAGCTTCCATTCTAGTTCATGTTAGTTTTATATTAACTTGATTTTAGTTTCGCTAGTTTGCATCAATATCACCAATATGAATTCTTGGAATTAAATATATAGAAGATTCTATAACTAGTTCATGCTAGTTTTATATTAATTTGATTTTAGACTCACTAGTTTTTATCATTAACATAGATATGATTCAGCTTTAACTAGTATGAACTATTTAATTTGTTTTATTTTATAAGATTATACAGAATGTAAAAGTATCAACATTCAGTGGCAGTAAATTTTTACATCAACGTTATTATAATCAACGAGAGCGCGTGTAAGACATAAGATAAAACAAAGATTTCTAATGTATTGATGAAAGTAAATAAAACTATTCTTGTTCACAGAATATCCGAACGAAAAGGCAGCAAGAAATCTCACCCTCGTGGCCAAGACTCTCCAAACACTCGCAAATTTCACGAGATTCCAAGGGAAAGAGAACTTCATGGAATTTATGAATGATCTGCTCGAGCGAGAAGCTGCCTCTATGAAGAACTTCCTCCAGCTGATCAGCGTATGTTCCCCATTTGCTAACATAATTTTTTTCACAAGATAGAAAAATTCCATCGACTAGAAAAAATCCCTAAACTAGCTTAAAACATCACATCTTAATATGAAATCTCAAAGAGTAGACTTTTTCACTGACACATCAAATTCTCTGTTACAGAGCCCGCTGCCAAAAGACGCGCCCGCGAACAATTCGTTAGAGTTCGACGGCTACATAGATCTGGGCAAGCAATTATCCCTGTTGCACGCGCTGCTGCGAGAGAGTTTAGTTACGATATCATCTTCCTCGACGTCACTGCCCCCGTCCAGGCTGCCGGAGATCCTAGATAGGATTTCGTTAGCCCTGGACCAGCCGGGTCCAAGTCCAGTGCCAACATCGCATCGGTACCCTAACCTACAGAACAACATCTTCCGCTACAACGATCCAACGATCGCGAACAGCAACACGAATCTGTCGGTATCAGCGACATCAACGTTGAGCAACCACAGTACCCTAAATGGAACAATCAGGGACAGCAACGAGGTGTTGCAATCGAACACTTTGGGCCACAACAGCTCTCGCAGTCCGAACGTCGCCAGAGCCGCTACTCTTCCTCGGAACGCGTACATGCCAGCTAATGGGAAGCTTCAGCTGCAGATCACCACTGACGACTACCCTCTGGAGCCGCCAGCGTTTGTGTCTCGTTCTCCAACGCCGATCGTGAGACAACATCGAGGAATCGGGACCAACAGGGCCACCGCGGGATACAGACTGACCGCCAGCGCGAGTTTGGCGAACGTGAATCACTGCCAGACGCATCCCACCAGCCCCACAAGATCCGAGAGTCACAGCAACCTAAAGGACTCGAACTACAACATCACCACGTCGCAAAACAACCAGCCGAACATCTGCACAATTGTAGCGCAACAGCAACAGCAGAACCACAGACACAACATGGCGCGACTGCAAAATCTGGACATACACGACAGAGAGGACAACTACAACCATAACAACTATAATGTCTCCAGATCAGCTAGCAGGAACCACTGCAACAAAGAAGAGAACGCAAACCAGACTCAGCATCAGAACTACAATAATGTCTCAAAGACCACGGTGAACGCCAACGTGGTGGTAAATCCGACGTCCAATCTGACGCTGTCCATCAACCACCAACCGAATAACAATTACAATAACAGTAAGACCAATAATACGACTGCCAATGGGAACCTGGACGAGCTGTCCGACCTGTTGAGGTACGCCGACGACGAGGTCTCGGAGTCCAAGTCCCAGAAGGGCTCCCAGATCTCTATTTCTCAATTGAGCAACGTCGCCTCCTCAGGCTACCAGAGCTTCGCTGCTTATAGTCAGAGCTCCAGCCCCGTGGACCTCAGCAGCAATAACGCGAACGCACATATACTCAGTGCCGCGCCGTTAGCTTTCGCTAATCCTGTTTATCATATGGAGCCGAACCATGGAAGAAGCGGCAGGAGAGGAAGCAGCAGCTCCGAGGAGAGGGACGGAAGCGGTGGCGGGGTCGAGGGTGTCAGAGGCGTTGACCTTAGCCCGTCTCCCCCACCACAGAACAATGTTAGGAATCTCCAGAGGAACAACCAGAATCAATGGAGGCAGAACAATCAGACGCATCGGAATAACTCGGAACAGAATCAGAGCGTCTGCTGCACGAAGCTCAGGAGGAGGCTGTCGTTGGACTCGACGAGGGATTTGTCTGACACTAGTGAGGAGGAGAGCTGCACCACTAGGAGGAGCAAATCGCGTAGTCACCGTAGCATCGATCAGGTAAATTGTTACTATTCTGTTTTGTTGTAATTAGCCTGGTTCTTTTGACGACGAATGAAGATTGGAAATGTTTTTCCTGATTTGTATAAATTTTATAGATGCATTACGCTTTTCTGTCCATATAATAGCTGATATGCTAGCGTAGAAAAATTTTAAATCAATTTAAGTGAAGCAGATTGATGATCTTTGTTCAAGATTATATATTTATTGTAGATCTCGGTGGCCATTTTTGACAATTTACATTCAATTAATTGAAACCATTCGAAACAAGCTTACTTATATTTATTACTTGTTTTCCATTAACAATAAGGAAAACAATTGAAATGGCTAAACTAAGTAAACTTGGAGAAGTGATTTTGTTGTTTCTTTTATTTTGTAGACATCTATATCATAATCAAAAACGAAAATGATCTCAATGTTCAAGATTTAAGATTTTGAGTTCTAGCTTGTGTGCATAAATTCTTTTTTTATTTCTCAAATATGAAACCAGTAAAATAGAATAATAATTTGATCGAACTTCATTCGTCGAAGGACCGAGTTCACCGAACCGAAACATTCTTCCAGCACCATTTTCAGAATGAAGGAACCGGCCGGGCAATCAGTGTAACAGCTGTTGAAAATTCTTTCGATTCTAATCAAATGCAAGAGGAACTTTTCAAATCTCGTGCCTTAACTCTCGTGTGTAAATAGAATAATATTGTACCGAGTAACGTTATGTGTGTGATAACAAACAAGTTCCTCTCGCGCTCGCGTCTCTTTTTTATTCTTACTATCTAACGGAACGGCTAGGCTGTCTCTCCACCGTCTGTCTGTCTCTGTCTGTGTCTTGTAACTAACAACGCCACGTCTCTTCGTTTCCAGTACGAAGTGGAAATCGAGAGGCTGCAGAGTAGCGTAGATCGACTGAGGGCCCGGTTAGGCGCAACCGAGGATACCGATATAGAAGGCGTTGCACCGGATACCAAGATGAAGAGCATCATCTCCAGGTACTTAATCCTCATTAACGCGGCCAACTAACCCAACGACTGATTCTTTTGCCTGAGTGTGACCTATGATACCCTTTACCTGTACCCGTTCATCGTGGTAACCATTTCTCTTGCCCTGCGTTTCACTCGAGGCCTTCTTATAACCCGTCTCTATCATACTCGGCCACTTCAGCTCTCTGTTCCATCCCGAGTCCCCCAACGGGTTCTCCACTTCGCCCCCGCGAATCCTCCGTCGCCATTGCAAAACGCAAAACCGAGTCTGTGAAACCGTCGATCGATTTCGATCGTTTTTCCCTGGCTCGATCTTGATCATTTACTGTCGCCCATCGCTTGCCTCGTCGAGATCGATGCACAGTTGAGAAACCCGATTTGAGGAAGGCAGGACGGAGCTGAATATATTTCAATCACCACGGATTGGTGCACGCGTGGCTCATGTTAAACGCTGGCAATTATGCGGGGAACTTTTAGGATTTAATAG